>JAENHJ010000057.1:4200000-4607500 GCA_025330945.1 Mucuna pruriens | reverse complement strand
AATTTGGTCAATAACCATTTAAGTTTAATGGATATTTAATGGTGGAGTTAAATATACAAAATGTTATAAGTTGGTGATCAAATATACAATTTTTATAGTTGAGTAGAAAAATTTACAAAAATTTGAAAAATGAGTAGAAAAAGTGTATTTAAACAAATAACACGTCATGTATTACGTCAATAAACCATTTAAATTTGATGAACGTTTAAGGGATAAAATGTATAAAATATTATAAGTTGTATGACAAAATATGAAAATTTTATAATTAAATAACAAAATTTGCAAAAATATAAAAGATAGATGATAAAAAATTCATTTAAGCCTTTAGTTTTTATATTTTATTCTTTTTTACTCTTAAAATATTTATCAAATTTTAATTTTACCATTTATGCATAAAATGAAATTTTATTATTTCTTTTTCTATTATTTTTTGACATTTTTTATATTATACTATCTACTTTGGTCATTATATTATTATTTTAACATCATATTTCAAGATATTAATAAATTAATTAGTATGAAAATTTTAATATAATAATTTTTTTTTGGAGATATTGATGGATAGGCGTAAATTATTCATTAAAAAAACAGTGACTAATTTAAAAAAAAAACTCCAAGCTTATTATAAGATGGATATTTCCTTGACAATGAAAATATAACTTTACTTTTATGTTATTTTATTTTAAACAATTAAAAAAATTAAGATATAATATAAAATTAATAGTGGAATGCATAATATAAAAATATAATAATTAAAACTGAAAATGTAATTAAAAATATAAGAATTCAAATTTAATTAAAAAATACAAAAATTATAACTACTCAACATTTTTTTATCCATAAAATAAAACTAAAATTATACAATCATATAATATATCTATTTTTATCATTTTATATTTATCAATTATTTTAATAAATAATCTTATAAAACACTTGTAATTTATCTTAATCCGTTTTGTCTGTACCTAAATTTTCTTGACCTCTGTCCTCCCTCTCCTATCTTCATGACTTGTCTTTCGAGGTCATACCTCTGCTTCTCTCTGTCGTAGAGCAACAAATTCTATTTTAAAATAACTAGTAATAATTAGTCAATTTCCAATTGTTGTTTTGTTTTTAAATTAGGGGAAGCCTGAATTTTAGCAACGGCCCACGAACCATTTGTGCGGAGCTATATATATTCATCATTCTCCCAAAGGTAAGGGCAGGGAAGGAGGGAAAGAAAATTAACCACCAATATCGGCAGCAGCAAAATAGAAGAACCGAAATGGCAAACAAATACGTTGCGTTGCTGTTGGTGGTGTGCCTTATAGTGTGTGTAGGTGTGAAGGCCGTGGACCTCGACCATCTCCAAGGCGATTGCCACACTTATTGCAACAATCGTTGCGTTTTCCCCAAATCCTTTTGCTCATGGTGGTGTGATGGCCGCTGCCAAAACCCAGTTCTTATGGAGTAACTTTCTTTTCTCTTTCTAGTACCAACGCACTTTTTAAAAATTTTTTTTAATAAAAGTATATTATTCTTACCAAAAAATCTTCTTTTAAGTATAAATAAATAAATCAGATTTTTAAATGTTAGAATCTCACTAAAGATTATCTATTTCCTGCTCTTTTACAGAACCTAACCCTCTAACTACCAAGGTACAGTAATGGACTTTATATATATAAGAAACACAAAGCATAGAGATCGAAGTAAGTTTTCCCGTGTTATAATTTTGAGTATTTATTTTAGAATCTTAATTATTTATTTATTTTTAGAATTTTAATTTTTATTCTCTCAATTAATTAACTTTTTATATCATGTTTCTTTTCTTTATTAGATGGTAAAATTAAAATTATTGAAACGTCATAATATGATTTTTAAAAGTCACATATATCAGTTAATAGTTAAGATTTTCTTATTTCACTTTTGTAATGATTGTGTCACTAATTTAATATGTTTCATGAATTTAAATATCTTTTAAAAAAACTAAAATACCACTTTACGATTTTTATTTCTTTTTCTTTGTGTTTGAAAATTTTGAAAGTATGTAACGACTTGATCTTATTTGATTTGATTTGAGTTTATTTGAATCAGACTTTAAAATAGAATTATTGGATTTTAAAAAAAATATGTTTTTTTTCTCAATGTTTTGAAACTAAATTATATTTATATGTCAATTTAAACAAAATATTACTTTTTAACATTCCAAATATACTCACTTGACTTTTATTTCTTTTGTACGGTATGGTACGTAAGGTAGAGAGAGGGAAATATTTAGAACCTGAAACTATTCAAAACAAAATCATAACACGGAGAACCTTTAATATGAATACTAGATGCGTCATCTTTACTATTATTTTTAATAAATAAATATTATAATTTTTTTTACTATAATGAAGAATTTAAGTTTAAAATTTTGGGTGAACTGTCTAAATTTCCACTACGAAAAATTTTAAATTTTCAAAGTTGAATAAGTGTTTTATTTGAATAAATTAATTTAAAATTTTTAAAATTTTATTTTGAAGATGATAATTTAAATTTCAAGACATGAAAAATTTATTTTTTAAATATTTAATAATTTTAAAATAATATTAATATTAATATTTAATCATTCATAAATACTTTAAATATTTAATATTAGATATTTTTTAATATTAATACTTTTACATCAATGTTAATAAAGAGAGAAAATATGAGAGATGAAAAAAAAAGAAAAGAGAATAAAAAAAGTAAAAGGAGGAAAAGGAAAGAGATGTAATTTCTAAGAGAGATAAAAGAAAATGAAGAGAAAAAAAATGAATAAGACCTGGAGAAAAGGAGGAGGAGATAGGAAAAAGAGAAATAAAAAAGAGACAAGAGATTGAAGAGAGAAAAAGATAAAAGATAAAAATGAGAGAAAAAAAGAGAATGAGAATTAATTATTTTAAATTTTATTTTATTTATAAAATTTAAAATTCCATATTTTAGAATTATTTAAACGAAAATAATTTAGTGATATTTTTTAATTTTTAAAAAAATCAAAAGTTAGTTTATGTTTGTTTACAATAAAAAAATAACTTTTAAAAAACAACAACTATTTTTTTATGAGAAGTTATTCAAAATAATTTCTGATTTTAATCATATTTTAGATTCTTTAAAACTTTTGATTATTTTGTAAAATTAAAACAAACACACAAAAAAATTTAAATGGCTTTTTTTTTAATGAAAAAACCTATAACAAATGGGCTCTTAATGAATCCAAGACAAACACTTAAAAAGTCTATGAATGAAAAATATTTAAAAAATAGAAATATAAGTAATTAAAATTATATTTACAAATTAGAACATTTTTCCATCTTGTTATCCAAATTAACCATTTAGACTTAACCCTCATATAATAGCCTAAAAGTTAGGTAGAAACTTTGACCAATGACCTCTGAAGAAAAAAAATGTTAGCAATACATTTTTTAAATATATTTTTTTATTGTTGTTAAAAAAAAAATTATGAGTCCCAGATCATGAATAGGCGTGAACTATATAAGAAATTGATCTTGGTAAACTATTCTCATATTTATGTATAGAGCAGGTGGTAAAATGATTAGTCCACTAAAATCTAAGACTTGATCACCTAATTTTAGACAAATTATTTTTTACTTTCTTTATCCAGCTCATTCACTTTAAGCTGGTTATATCAAATGTAGAACACAAATTCAGATCGAGTGAGTAGTTATTTTATGGACTCAAATAAAAAGAAATTTTTTGTTCGATCCAATAAAATTTGAAGCCTAAATCAGGTGCTTTTTATCACCTATAATCTTTTTATTTGACGAACCACCTCTAATCTTGGTCAGGCCACAAGTATTTAATTATTTTTTATCTATGGAATAATTGCAAAATATTTAACCAAGTACTTGTTTTGTTAAATAAAAACCGTTTAATGAAAAAAATTATGTATAACGCATTTTTTCGTTTACAATAATTGCCATTGTTTGAAATTTTGGCATGATAAATTTTAAACGAAAAATTCTTGCACATCAGTGTTCTATTTACTTTAATATTTATCGTTAGTCATGTTTCTTGCATGTGTGTCAAACTTTATAAAATAATTGTTATCTTTAACTATAATTTTGAAATGTCTCTATGATACAGAGTCTAGATCATAACGCATTAAGGAAGTTCCTTGTACCAACCAAAAAAAAAACTACCTGGACCAAAGCCTATCACATCAGACTTTAGAGCTTAAGTCGCATTAAGAGAGACGGAAAAGGACTGAAGCAGGATTGGCAGAATGCTATGAATTGAAGTTTAGTACAAAGGCTTTCTTTTGAACTAGCTAGGACACTTGTATTGTATCTACTATGTAGCACATCTTTACCCTCTTTCCCTCTCCCTGTCACTAACTACATAATAATACCATTCAAATATTGTCCATGTTATTCTAATTATCTTCTATTATTTCTGAGCAACTGCCCTTCATCATTTCTTTATTTCTTTTGTTTTTCTTAACAAGGTTATAGAGAATTTGATTTTCAAATTATTCAACTGTGGAGGCAAAACATAAGCATTGATTTGTCTATCCTGCCTAGTCCGCTGTTTTAGTGCTCTCCATAAGCCATAAAGAGTTAGGAAAAATTTTATCCAGGTATCATCACCACGTGAAATTGAACCTGGTTTTATTATAAAAAATTACTATAAAGGCGAGTTGTTATTCTCACACTCTTGTGTGTTAAGTTCGTATCTCAATTTTTTAATCAAAATATTCTTGTCCGAAAGATATTTCCATTGTATAATGGATGTGCCTTCAAAATATATAATAGAAATACATTTCCGTTGAGCGGATCAAAATCAGACGCAATGAAAAAATATTTTTATTGCATCTACCAACACAGTAAAAAAAATTCTAACAAAAATGTGACTGATGAAATGGGTGTGATTTAACTGAAATTAAATTACGATATGAATTATTTTTTAATTGAAACAATACAATTTATTATTTTTAATAGTAATCAAATTACTCCTTTAATAATAGATAAAATAGACCATATACTTAATAAAATATTATACCACTAGTGATTTGTGATTGAAAAATAATGTAAATTGTTTTAAACTATTAATAATTTAATTAATTAATTTTTTTTAATTTATTGTTATAATAATTTAATGTAAATAAATTTTTTTTTCTTACTATCATGTGACTTAACTAATTTATTAAATGTTTTATTTTACTTATGACGTAACCTATCACGACAATAATAAGGATGAAAGTCTAGCTATCATATCCAAGGGATTAGTATGGAAGTCTAGCTATCATATTCAAGGGATTAATGTGTGTGATTACCAATTTTTAAGAGTTCTAATATAGCTTAAACAAATAATGTTGATTTTGAAAAGGGTATTGTGCAACAAAAATAGTAGTAAAAACAAATAAAGCAGAGAAGTGAATAGAACAAACGGAAAGATTTGAATTTAATCTTTTTGAATTAAGGATCGTAGTTTCATTTATGTTTTTCTCCCTCAATCCTAATTTCATGCAACTTTCTGAATCTAATTCGTTATGTTACTGATTTTATTTCTTAATTCTAATAGAAGACCTTGATCCAGTATTCGTAATACTCTTTGTCTTAGGATGGTCCCTAATTGGTCATATAGAAATACATACCCAAGTAATCATTAGGAACATAGGAGCTGAATAATAACTAATTGAATTATAAGTTTAGAGAAAAAGATTGGTCATGCAATCTCCCTAAACTCAATTACTTTATAAGTTTATCAATTAAGTATGATACGGTTGCCACTAATTAATTAATTTAAACATGCACGGGATAATCACTTCCTTACAAGGATATTAAAATAATAAAATAATTTAATTAACAAAGGAAAGAAAAATAGAAAATTACATTCAAAAGAAAGACTAAGGCTTCCAAGTACAAATTATTTCATAGCCCTTAAAAGAGGGTTTAGCTACTCATACACATAATGAAAAAGAAAGCAAACTAAAGCAAACATAAGAAACAAGGAAAAGAAAAACCCGTACTGGTCAGTGGTTCTACTCCTTCGTTTTGTAACAAGTTTTGGGCCTTGTTAAACTCCCTATAGTATCTTTAAAGAGCTTTGGAATTAAGGAAAAACATCAGAGGGATGGTGACGCATGAGACAATGAGTTGTGGAGTCTTAGAATGATCCCTTTTGGTCTTTTTATACTATGTAAAGTAGGTTTCCTTGATGGGCTTGTACGAACATGCAGGGTTGAGCATGATCGTGTTGTCTGTCTTTCGTGCTTGTGCATGGGTGTACTGGGTTTAGCATGACCATGCAGAATAACTCTAGAGAGAGCATGGATGTGCAAAATGACTCTTGAGCGAGTACGAGCATGTTTGAAGTTGCACAATTGTGCTGAATGACTTTAGGGAGAGCACGGTCGTGCAATGAGTATGATCGCGATAATCTTTTGTGACTTCCTCTTTTTGGGTTGAAAATATCAATTTTTGTTTTTTTTTTCTAATTTTTCTGTATGTGAACCTATATTGCATTAAACTCAAGAAAAAGGTAAATTATGTGTAATATATATAAAAAACAATGACATTCTTACTATGGTATCTTAGTTTTGTCCCGGGAATAAAAGAGAGGTCCAACTGGATGGGATGTAGGGCCCACCGTTGACTTAAGACCAAAAGACCAGGTAAGCGAAGTGAAATCAACAAGCAACGTAGGATAACAAGAAAGCTAGAAATGGGAAGACAAAACAAAATGAAGCAGGCCCATAGTGATTGTTCTCCTTGAAGAAGGAAAAAGACAAGGAAGAATTTAAGGAAGGAAAGAAGAAAGGTTAAGAGACTCTACATTGAGCAGAACGCTATGAAACAAATCATGCAACATGGGGAAGAGGTCCTCGAAAGACCTCCCCCTCCGACATCAAAAGAGCGACAGAAACCCGCCCCCATAAGGCCATGATAGGAGACAGACCACGACCCTCCGCCACCGCATTAAATGAAAAGTGTCTAAAGGAGCCTGAGGAAGCACACAACATTAAATGAGTTTGGGAAGGACGCCACACCGCATTAATGAGAAGAGATCGGCTAAAGATATCCAAGATAGGGACCTGAGGGAGGAAGATGCCTATAAAAGGGCCCAAGATGAAAGAAGAAGAGGACTTTTGGGCGAGAAGAGGGAGTGAGGAGGAAAAAGAAAGGAGAGAAAGAGAAAAGGAAAAGAAGGAGAGAAGGAGAAAAGGAAAAGAAAGGAGAGAAGGAGAAAAGGAAAAGAAAAAGGAGAGAAGAAGACTCAAGGAGAAAGGTAGGAGGAAAGTGTTAAATTTCTACGAGTTGAAAATTGACGTAGTCGGATCAACTCGGTAGAGTAAGACTATCCCTATTGGATACCAGGTAAGTCTACTTGAACCCCTCACCTCCACCCATGCATGAACCTAAATCCCTGTGATGAATTTTAGTAAAAGGTAGTTCTGAATCTATTCGACACGGGACCTTCTTGGCCTTTCGGCCTAGCCGACGTGTAGTCGGCACCACATGTGGGCCGAATAGGTTTCGGCCCGCCCTTCCCATGATTCCAAAAGGATTCATCACCACAGAACTATGTAAACTTTGATTTCTCTATATAACAAGAGATACGTAGGAGCAAGGGAGTCTCCCTTATCAAGTTCATTCCCCACCATTCCCTCATCTGTGTACACCAAATGTCATTCCATGAGGCCTTCACCTTAATAAAAAAAAAAACACCAATGAGAGTTTTTGCCAAATACATGCACTTAGTTAGGGTAACTGTCAAGTGATAGGTGTGAGAGATATAATGTCCCTCACGTAACAGACCCCCAAACTCCATTTCTCTGCCCCAGACTTCAGCCTTATCTAAACACCCCTCCATTTTGCGGTTTTCCCCGCGTTTCTTCCCTAAAACGTTGGTGTCAACTCCTATCCTCCTTGGTGAAGTCGCGAAATGGTGCGACAATTATAAAAAAATCCTTAACATTAATATACAAGTTTTTTATTTATCAATCTACCATAGAAATTACAAGTAAAATTAATCTTTAGGCAATTGTTATTCATTTTTTTATTTATTATCTTCTTACTTATGTAAATTATTGAAGATTTTATTTTATCTATGAAATTTTATTTATTTTTTTACATTGATGTCTATATATGTAAGTTTATTCATATAAAAATTAAATATAAAATGAAACTCATGCGTAATAACATTTTTTTATGAAATCAAATAGATAATTTAGTATTCAACTTATTGGATGAACAATTTACTTGAAAGTTAACATCTAAATTAGTAAGGTTAAATTAAAACTTTTAGTTCTTTGTTAAAAATAATTTAATATAAATGTCTTCTTTATTGCTTACTATTTTACAACTTAATTAATTTGTTGAATGTTTTATTTTATCTAACATAGAAAGTACGAGTAAAATTAATGTCTAAAGGTATTTTTTAGAAAAATCATTATTCAATTCTTATTTATTTTCTTCTTATTTGTGTAAGTTATTGAAATTTTTCTCTTAGTTGGATAAATTTATTTTTTTATAAATTGATATTTAATATGTAGATTTATTAATACAGTAATTGTATATAAAATAAAAGTTATGGCAATAAACATTTATTTAAGAAATCAAAAGAACTTCACTTAACTCAGATGAATAATTTATCTCAAATCACATTAACATTTAAGCTATTAGGATGACATTAATTTTTAATTCATTATTTTTATAATAATAATTTTAATATAAATGTAATTTTAATATAAGTTTTTATATGAATAATATTAATGTTTAAAATCAATTTTTTAGATAAATTATTATTTATTATCTTTTCATTTATGTAAAATATTGAAGATCTTCTTTTACCTAGGTAAATTTTAATTTTCTCTTATATGTTGATATATGTAAACATTTTACTAAAGAAATTATAGTATATAAAATCTAACTCATGGGAATAAACATTCTTTTTATAGAATCAAGTAAATTTGTTTTTCTAAAAATATAGACTCGATCTATGATTTATTGTAGCATTTGGTAATATTTAACAATTGGACCGAAAGCTGATTAGTATTTAGTTATTTTCACTCATTAAGAAACATTTTTATTCATATTCGGAAGAAAATATTTTATCATAAGGTGAACTTATGATTTTTATAGAAATGAGTACCTATTTTTGTGATAGATATTTTGTATCTATCCTATCTCATGGATATAAAAAAACATTTTTATTACCATTATAATTTTTATTTTTTTAATTTGATGAAAAACTGTTTTTTTTTTTCAAAATTAGTAATCCTCTGACAGTTTTAACAATTCAATCTCTCAAAAATTAATAACTATACTCATAAACACATGTTCCCCACAAATATCTGTAGATGTCGTTAGGCTTGTGCGACACTTGGGTCAAATACTAGATTGTAACGAACCAATCTTGGATAACAAAAAAGAAAGGGCAAAACATTTTTTTATACATGATTATAATTAGTTAATTTATAAATTCTTGGTATTAAAATTGACACTTGGTAGCAAGAATCCCAAAATTTAGCAAGGAAATCATGACGTTATTTGTGGTTCAGGAGCCATTTAATCAGCTATATATAATATTATTCTTGGAAAACTAAGACAGGGAAAGAGGAAAAAATAAACCAACAACAGCAAAGGAACAAGCCGAGATGGCAAACAAATACATTGCATTGTTGTTGGTGTGCCTTGTAGTTGCTGTAGGTGTTGGGGCCTTCGATGAAGACCAAAAAAATTGCTACAGTTATTGCTACAAATCTTGCTTATACCCCGCATCATTCTGCCAATGGTGGTGTGCTCTTAGTTGCAAACACCCAATAATCTTAGGTAAGTTAATTTGTTTTCACGTGACTCTTATCTCTCACCTCGCTGATCCCACTTGGATTTGGAGGAAATTATTGATAAGAAGATTCTATTATATATAACTGTTTTAAAATATAAATATATTTTTTATAAAATAATACACGTAATTTTATTAAAAATATAGGTTTACTATATTAAACTAATAACATAACTTTAATAAATTTAAAAAAGATATCATATTATTTTATTCAATATATTTTTATACATTTTTTTACTCATAAAATTATCACTTATCACTTGTAAAACAAAATACAAAAATTATTATAAAAATAAAGTGATTTCTTTGAATATTAAAAAGAAGCACTAATGATAATATCATGAAGATAAAATGATATACTGTTTTAATAAATGTGAAAATGATATTTTATCATAATATTTTCTTCCTTAAAACTACTATTATTTCTATAGTTTGTGATTTTTGGAATTTCTCTCTGCTTTGCAGATCAGGTAAACAATGATAATACAAAGTATCCGGTACCAACTGAGGAAGACTACTTAGCCCGCCCAGCCCGATTACCTCAATTACCTCAGAGCATGGAGAATATTGATCCACTTCATTAAAGTAGCACAAGGCTTTCTCATGAAATAGGACTCTGCATTATTATACTCATCTTGGATATGTCCTTATGTCCTTATTTCCCTCAATTTGTCATTATGATGATAATAATAATACCATCAGAATATTTTTCATATTATTCTGATTTTCTTCTTTTCTTATTGAGTAATAGCATTTTATTTATTTCTTGTTTTTCTAAAGGTTATATTCAACATTTCAACGTTACTTATTTAGGAAACAAGTTGCATTAGGAGAATTTGAACTATATTCATGAAAAATACAAGAGCTACGTGTCAATTTGCATTAGCTTCATTTTCTTCTTTCTTAAGGTTATATTCTACTTAAATTGCATCCGTGCGTTTTTTTTGCTTGAAATACATTATCAAGGTTAAGGTCGAATTTAGTACTCTATTTTGCTTGAAATAAAAATATAAAAATATACAAAAAAAATTTAAGTTAGTGATGGGTTCTATACTTTTTACATTTACACGCATGATGAGCTATTTATATATAGCGGCTGCTACACGTGCATGGCTCAATATTACACTAGTATGATTCAAACTCATGACTATACAGTTAGTTAGTATCAAAGATTACCATTACATCAATTTATTTTCTTTACTATATAAGGTAAACATAATGTATATATTAATTATATATTTAGACCGGTTTATTATAGGTTGAACTAGTGACCCAATAACTCCATCGCGATTGAACCAGAGATTCAAACTCATAACCATACAGTTAGATGTACCAAAGTTTATTACTACAACAATTAATTTTTTTACTAAATAATGCAAACATAATGTGATTGTCAAAAAAATTTGAAGTTTAGTCACTAATAAAATTTGTCACTAATTTTGAGAATTGATGACTACAAATATTAGCGATATTAGCAACTGATTTTTCCTATTAAAAAATTCTAATTACTAAACCATTTAACAGCTGATTTTTTTTATCAGTAACTAATTAGCAATTTGACATTTACCATATTCGGTTGAAAAAAAAATAAAATAAAAATATATAATTTATATTATTTATTTCAATTACTAAAACTATTGCTAAAAGCACAAAAATAAAAAATAAATTAATATTTTTGGTCGTTAAAAAAGATAAATTAAAAAAATAAAATTTATATTATTTATTTCAATAGCTAAAAGCACAAAAATTAAAACATGAAAACTAAATTAATATTTTCGACCACTAAAAAATAAATTAAAAAAATAAAATCTATATTATTTACTTTCGTCACTAAAACCGTCGCTAAAAATTCAAAATTCAAAATAAAAAATAAATTAATATTTTCAATCATTATTTTGATCACTAAAAAATAATTATCACTTAAATAAATAAATAAATATATATGACAATTTAAGCTAATTTAATGGACTAAAAATTAACTTTATATTTTGCAATTATTATTCTCTTAATTATGATTAACTATCATGTAAATGTTTTATATGTAATAGTTTAACTAATATAATGAATTGACAATTTAACTAATTTAGTAGGACTGAAATTCAGCTTCATATTTTTTACTAAGAAATAAAATTACACTCACTAATTCACCTATATAATTTTTAATCAGAAATTAAGATTCGTTCACTAATTTTTGTTTTTATTTTCAATTTTAAAAAATATATTTTGGTCACTAATTTTTCTTTTTTTATTTTTTATTTACAAATTACAATTCAGTGGCTATTTTCTTTTTTAATTTTATTTTAAAATTAAATTTTAGTTACTAATTCGATTACTATTTTTTATTTAAAATTTAAATCTTAGTTGCTAATTCGACCATTATTCTTCCTATAATTCATCATTTAATAACGGATTTTGCATCACTAAATTACTTTCAAATTTTAATAGCTATATGATATCCAAACTTTACATTGTTTTTGTGAGAGAATTATTGACCATTTTTTAACTACAACACAATTCAATCACTAATTCGGTCCTAATTTATAACCTCATAAATTACAAATTTTTAATAACTAATTTCGATCACTAATCAATAATATTTTAAAAATTATTAATTATATAATTTAGATTGATTTACTCAATTTAATTAGTAATCTATCAGTTTTACCAACAACATAATACTTCCACAAAATCAATTATCAATCTAGTGTTTATAACACTGAATGGATATGTGAGCTGATACATGCATGTTGTGGATACTATGTGATTTGTCTATTTAACTTGGAATCCACTTAGGTCGTGGGGTCTAAAATATATGATTTGTCCGTTTGACATGCATGACATGCACATAATTGGAGATTTTAAAATATGCGATCCATTTAAATGAACTTTTTCAATTCGGTCCACCTAACTTTTAGTTTTAGATTGAGTTAGCGATTCAGCGCGCAATTTTTTATTTTTATTTTTTTTAGTTATTTTTTATTTGTTAGCATATTTATCTTATTATTAAATTTAATCAATTATTAATTAATTAATTAACAACCTACACATGGGATCACAAATATTTAAATTTTTAGTTAAATTTTTGCTTTTAGTTAATTTGATATTTTTTCTATTTTTTAATTTTTTATTCTTAGTTTGTGGACTATTGTGGAAAAGACGTGAGCAAAGAAAATAAAATTTGTTTTTTATATAGATCGGATCAGGCTTACCTGTATACACTACCACTTTTCATATATCTTCTTCTTTTAGTTTCATTTATAAATTAAATTTCAATATTTTTTAAAAATAAATTATTGATATTTAAAAGTAATTTTATGTCATAATTTAAATTATTGATTGTAAATTTAAAATATAAATTATATATTTAAATATATTTATTTATTATAAATTTTAATTATAACATAACTTACATATTAAAATTATATATTATTTAAATATTAATTTTATATATATATATATAAACTAAAAATTTTGAATTCATCATTATATAGTGTTAACTAAAATTTATTAAAAATAGAAAAATTTTGTGTATTTCAAAGAGAATGTTCGAGTGATTTTTTTTTATAAAGTAATAAAATACAACATTGATAGAAAAAACTATCCAGCAACTCTAAATCAAGAAATTGGTCGTTTATTAGACTGAAATAAGTGAGTTGCAAAACCTAAGTCGTGAATTCAGTGACCAAATTCTTGTTTGTTGCACTATAGCGACCGTTAGTTTTAGTCGTTAACAGGAATTAGTCCATCACTATATATTATTTTGATAGTCTAAATTGTTTGGAGACAAATTTAGCAACAAATATTGTCTATTGCAAGATGGTTCGCTGAAAAATATAAAATATAAACAATTTTTATAAATTTTTATCGATTGCTAATATAATTGCTAAAATAAAGCATTTAAAAAAGAATAATAAATAGTAATGACCATATTGTGGAAGCTATATTTAATAACATAACTTTTTATCATATAATTCTTCATTTACACACCAAAAATAATAAATAAATAAATTTACTAATTCTAATATAATTAGGACAAAAGTATATGTAAATTAATTTTTGGCAAAGACACATTTAAATAGGAAATAAATTTTGACTAAATTTTGGTAAATTAGGATAAAATTAACTATAAATTAATTTAAGATTTTTTAATTAAAAACATAATGGTTATTTTAACAATAAATTAGGACAAAAGTAATTATAAATTAGGAAGGTAACTGTAAATTAATTTCATCTTCTAGCTCTTCATGTAGATCAAATTGGAAGAACAATACAGTTGTTACAAATCCTAAAGATGTGGTTGCCAAATATTCAAATGCTCCTCCTAAAGGTAAAATTGACACCGATACATTCTATAGATCACATGATATCAAGTGTTTCAGGTGTCAAGGAGTTGAACATATTGTTTCTCAATGTCCAAATAAAAGAGTAATGATTATGATGGATATTGGAGAAGTAAAGAGTGAGAGCTCAAGTGATGATGAAATGCCACCATTGGAGGATTGTAGTGACATGAAAGTTGTTGAACCTATAAATGGAGTTGTACTTGATACTAGGCATGCTCTTAGCATACAACCTAAGGAAGATGGTGATGTGGAGCCACGTGAGCATATTTCTCATACTAGGTGTCTTGTTTAAGGAAAAGTGTGCAGCATGATTCTAGATGGAAGGAGTTGCACCAATGTGACTAGTACTATCCTAGTGGAGAAAATAAATTTGCAAACTACCAAACACCTTAGGCCTTATAAGCTACAATGGCTTAGTAATATTAGAGAAGTAAAGGTTGACAAGCAAGTTTTAATTCCTTTTGCTATTAAGAATTACAAAGATGAAGTATTGTATGATGGAGTTATTACGGAGGCAGAGCATATACTTTTGGGCTGCCCGTGGCAACTTGACCGCAAGGTGACCCCCAATTGGTATACCAATTGTTTGTCTTTTATTTACAATGAGCTGAAAATTACTCTTACTCCATTGTCTCCAAAGCAAGTATGTGAAGACTAAATAAAAATGAGGAAAAAAAGAGAGTGTGAAAAATTGGAAGAAAAAAAGAATGAAAGAACAAAAGAAAAAAGTGAACAAAAAATGAGAAAAGCAAAAGAAAAGAAAGCGATTCAGAAAAGAAAAAGCAAATAAGTTTCTTTGCAAGAGAGAGTGAGATCAAGAAGACATTCTTTTCCAATAAGCCTATGCTTGTACTCGTGTATAATGAGGCATGTTTAAACTCTAAAATTGATCCTTCTTCTTTGTCTACTTCTGTTATTTCTCTTTTGCAGGATGTTCAAGATGTCTTTCTGGATGAGGGTCCCAAGTGGCTTGCCTTCCATTAGAGGAATTGAGCACCACATTGATCTTATCCAGGAGCTGCCCTCGTGAACAAACTAACATATAGGAACAGACCAGCATCTTGGGAAGAATGCTTGCCTCATCTTGAATTTGTATATAATAGAACTATTCAATCTACTTCTTATTCTTCTTTCGAAGTTGTGTATGGTTTTAATCCATTGACTCATTTGGATATCTTAACTTTGTCAACTAATGAGCATACTAATTTGGATAGAAAGCACAAGGAAAAATTTGTTAGAGAGTTGCATGTCAAAGTTCGAGCTAACATTGAAAAGAGGAATGAACAATATGCAAACCAAAAATATAAAGGATGTGTTATGACTTTTAAGCCTAGAGATTGTGTTTGAGTTCAAAGGCGAAAAGAAAGGTTTCCTACTCAAAGAAAATACAAATTGCAGCCAAGAGGAGATGGAACATTTCAAGTGTTAGAAAGGATCAATGACAATACCTACAATCTGGATTTATCAACTACATATGCTAATGTAAGTTCAACTTTGAATGTTGCTGATTTATCTTTATTTGTTGTAGGTGAAGAATTTGATTCGAGGACATATCCTTTTGAAGAGGGAGGGAGTGATACAAACCCAACTGACAAAGACAAAGATAATTTGCATGACGTTGGAGGTCCCATGACTAGGACCAAAACCAAAATGATGAAACAATTTTTGCCAGACCTAAGTTTGGGAATTAATAAAAGTTTAGAGGAAAGTAAAACAGAGGCTGCACCAAAATGGATCACTTTATTACGAATTGATGATGATTGGAGCCCATCTTGAAGAATACATATAAAGTCCAGAGTCACTGTCATGTAATTTGAGCTGAGTAGTTAATTAGGATCTATTTACATGGATTTTCGAATAAATCAATTTTTGATAGTTAGTAAAAAAGGAAAAGTTTGATAGCTAATGACAAAGTAGGAAGGTCATTTATGGTGGAAATAAAAAGTTATCGGGGAATTATAATATATGAGATTTTATGCCAATTAAAATATTAATGGACATTAAATCTATGAGATTTCATGCATATTAAAATATTAATTTTAGACTGCCTAGTTTAGCCTATAAATAAATTCTTGTAAGCAACCAGTAGGTCATAATTTATAATTTGAATAAAACTTGTATTTTCTCTATTGTGAGAACTTTTCCTTTATTCTTAGGTTAAAGAATTTTTATAGTTTTGATTCTACCAACAATCGTGATTAGAGTCACGCTTTGATAACTTTAATTCTATTGATAGGTTGTAGTTACAGTCAAATTTTCCCTACAACTATTTTCAAGACGATCCATTTTAAGATCATGTCAAATAGTCCATGGTGGGGTATACCTCGATAATTAGGGATAACATGTTTTTATATATTGTTCTATATGAGGTAGGACAAGAACACCTCCTATCATATAGCTACTTCATAGGTATTAGCCATGGATAAGATTGAAAAGGTAAAATATGTAAAACAGTTAGAGAAATTTTTGTAAAGGGTTAAAAATAGTTTTTCTTTTAAACAATGGCTCTTGTTTGTAGAGTTTTGAACCATTTTTTTTTCGTGTAGAAGACACTTTACTAGCATATTAATTATAGATATTATAAAAATAGTAATAAACAAGCACCAGCAGAATTAGGGAAGGCGATGAAGAGTGTACCATTTGTAACCAATCAATATTGGATAACGAAAGAGCAAAACCTTTTTTTATATAAGATATTAATTAGTTAATTTATAATTTCTTTGTATTAAAATTATGACACTTGGTAGGAAGAATTCCATAGCAAAAAACCAGGGCATTTTATATTTATGGTTCAGAAGTCATTTATACAGCTATATACACTCATCTCCTTGGAAAAGGGAAATAGGGAAAGAGAACTAACAAACTACCAACAAACAGTAAAATAAAACAAAGGAATAAAAGCTGAGATGGCAAACAAATACGTTGCATTGATGTTGGTGTGTCTTGTGGTCGCTGTAGATGTAGAGGCAGAGGACAGTGACATAGAAAGAAAACGAAAAGATTGCAATAGTTATTGCAACACCGCTTGCACATACCCCGCAGCATTCTGCAAATGGTACTGTGGTGGCCACTGCGAAAACCCAATATTATGGGGTAAGTTAATTTGTTTCCATGTTATTCTTATCTCGTTCCCAGTGGAATAAACATTTTAGAGGAATAACAATTCTCTCTCTGATCATTTTTTTAATATTTTTATTGATTAAATTTATTAAAAATCACGTATTTTAATAATCTCACCTCAAAGCAAGAGAGATTCATTAATTATGGCTAAAATTTATAATTTTTTAATAAATTTTGGCTAATAAAAAAATATTAAAACGAAAGTATTTTGATAGAAATTGTTTACATTCCTATACATTCTAGCAAGAAAATAATTAAAATATTAAAAAACCCGAATTTTTTAATCAGGTATATATATAATCCTGTTGAATATTAACATATGAAGCTGTTTTAACTTCATTTTATTGTTTTTTAACTATGTAACGTTGCTCTTATTATCATCTATATTTTTTTCCTTCTAGATGGTACTTCAAATAGTTTTATATATTTTGCTAGAATGCATAAAAGAAGTTAAGAAAAAACGAAATTTGACAAAAATAGACAGAAGCGTAAATTAATTAACTGTATCGGCATCGTTTAATTTCCGTTGTTGTTCTATTTAGTTTAATAGTTATCACTGATTATGCTCCTTGTATCTATGTATTCTTTATCAAAATTTATTAACTATATAGATGATCCATACAAAGACAAGTTAGATGATGGTAAATCAAAAAAGTTTCCTGTACCAACGGAAGAGGATTACTCGGCCTATAAGAAAACAAAAGATGATGCATCAGGAAGTTTTTCTGGACCAACCGAAAAGGATCAGGCAAACAATAAAGAAGCAGGAGAGGACATATTAGGAAAGTTACCTAAACCAACCATTCATCTAGCAACTAAAAAGGATCAGTCGGGCTACAAAGAAGAAGGAGATGACGCATCAGGAAAAGCATCCAAAAAAGATCATACAGATGATAAAAAAGCAGGAGATGATGCATCAGGAAAACCACAAAAAAGGATAAGCCGGACGATAAAAAAGCAGGAGACGATGAATCAGGAAAACCATCCAAAAAAAATAAGTCCGACGATAAAAAAGCAGGAGATGACGAATCCGGAAAACCATCCAAAAAGCATCACTCACACTCTAAAAAAGCAAGATATGACGAATCCAAATTGTCAACTGAAAAGGATTACTTAGACAAAAAAACAACAGACAATAAAAAAACAGGAGATGATGAATCTGGTAAACCATCCAAAAAACATCACTCAGACTCTAAAAAAGCAAGATATGACGAATCGAAATTGTCAAGTGAAAAGGATTACTTAGACAAAAAAACAACAGACGATAAAAAAGCAGGAGATGATGAATCTGGAAAACCATCTAAAAAGCATCACTCAGACTCTAAGAAAGCAACATATGACGAATCGAAATTGTCAACTGAAAAGGATTACTTAGACAAAAAAACAACAGACGATAAAAAAGCGGGAGATGATGAATCCGGAAAACCATCCAAAAAAGCAAGTTATGACGAATCGAAATTGTCAACTGAAAAGGATTACTTGGACAAAAAAACAGATGACACATCAGGAACGTCAACTGAAAAGGATAACCTTGAACATAAAAGCGCAGTATATAAAGTATAAGGAAAGTTTCCTATACCAACTAAAAAGGATAACTCGACAGGATCCCATCAGCCAAAGCATGAATGGTAGAATGCAATTGAGTACATAGAGTGTGTTTGCCATGGTTTTAGAGTTAGATTTGAATACGTAGCTTAAAATTTTTTTTGATCATTATAGATCTATTTGACAAAGAAACTCGTTTTAGTAGTTTGTAGTATCTTGCTAATTATTATAAAAGCTACTTAATGTAACATATTCAATTTATATAAGTTTCTAATTTTTATTTTTTTATCTTTACTATTTTATCTTATTTATTTTTGTCATTTTATATTTATAAGCTAACTTAATAGTTAATTTTTACAAATATTTTTATTTTAATAAACTAGGTTATTAGTTTTAGTTTGTCGTTAATTTTTGTATTTATATTTTTTTTTTTACTAACTTAACAACTTATTTTGTTAATTTTGTCAAACATGTTAAAGGCTTTCTCTCGAGCTAAAGAATAAAGACCAGCAATGTTTAGATAAAAAAAATTATAAGCACTTATGAAAATAAAATTATAAAATACATAAATTTTTTTATAAATTAAAATCAATTTATACACATTAATTTTTATAAAAAAATTATCTAACTTTTCTAAAATGTAAGTTGTATAAGTTTTAAAACTTTCAATTATTATATTTGTTAAAAATATTTATTTTGTCTCAAAATGATATAAAATAATAAAATATAATTATTATAAAAATTATGTATTTCTCGTGAGAAACTAAATTAAGAAAAATGTTTGACTTAATTGATAGATCTCTACATACATTATTTATAAGGACAATGAAGAATTGAAAAAGATAAAAAAAAATTCTTCTAGAAAAAGGAGCGTCGGTTGTAACAAATTAGTAATCTTAAATTACTAAATTAATAAGATGTCATATTTAAATTAATTATTTTTATTTTGAAACAAAAATAATAAAATTTACCTAAAGGTTGTTCCAAAATTTTCGTAAAACATAGTGGAAAACTTAGATTATTAAGACTTCTTTCAGTTAGTTTTTAATTTTTTTACTAGTTAAAAATTTTTTTACATAAAATTTTTATTATTGTTACTCTTTTATTACATAATATATTAATCATAATAAAAAATAAGTTTATTTAATTTTATTTTATTTTTATTATTATTTTGAATATTTTATGTATATTATTTATTTTGATCATTATATTATTTATTTTATTAATTCAACATTCTAGTTGAAGATATTTATTAATAGATTATATATTTATTTTATTTTTATAAATAATTTTTATATTACATCGTTTATTTTATCAATGTTTATTTACTTCAAGATATTTCAATTATTATACTAATTAACATAAAATAAAATTAAAATTTATATAAAAATATCTTATAAATATATATGTTTGTGTACATTTTTTATATTATATATATATATATATAATTTTATTTTTAATATATATCTATAATTATTATTTTAAGAAATTATTATGAAATTTCTAAATTTACTTATACATATAGGATATTTATTTTTAGTTGTTATTTCACAAAATATATTTTAAAATAATTAAATTAAAAATAATATATATAAGTAAAAGTATTAAGGTAGTATTTGATTGATGTTATTAATATATTATTTTTATAATATGTAAATAAAGTGGTATTTCTTATACAGAATTAGTTATTATATCTGTTCATATAATATATGATTAATTTTAACAATACTATGTATAAAATATTTATTAAATTTAATAATTATAATGCCAATATATGTATGTTAAACGTGTAACTTTTTAAATGAATATGTTTATATTAAAATGTTATTATTAAATAAAGTATAATTATTACAAAATTTAATACTTATATAATATATAAGTATATTAAAAATATATTAATTATTATTATTATTTCACTATTGTTTAGAAATTAGTTTATAAACTATTTTAAAGTAGAAAATTTCAAATTATTATTAATATAATATATAAAAATTGGTATAAATGTAAACATATAAATTATCTAATAATTTCTATATTTTTTATTATTTTAATAAATTATTTTAAAGTTATTTATATATTTTTTGAAAAAATTATTGAATGAGTGAATGATAACTTAGTAAAAATTAAAAATATTTTAGTATACATTTTAATTAAAAATATATCTTAAAATCTTATAATTGAATATTCTTTAATTATGTTAAGTTAAGTAGACTAAATATATATTTTATCACAAAAAGGAAGAGAGAATATAATAATCACATATCTATCAAGAGAGAAAAATGTAATTTACTCTAGATTTTAAAATAAGAAGGATGTGTTGTAAACTACTCACATATCTCATGGAAGAAGAATGTAATTTACTTTAGTGACACTAAGTTAAATAGATTAAATTGTGTATTTCAACAAACATACAATAAGGAAACAATATAATACTCACATATCTTATGGTAGAAAAGGATAATTTCCTCAAAAATTTATGATTTTTACACATTTATTTATCTTGAAATATAGGATTTACAAGATAACACGCATTCACATTTAAATTAACCTTTTTTATTACATGAATTTAATTTTTTATCTTTATTCTTATTTCTTTTAAAAAGAAATAAAAAAGAAAACATTAATTAGGGGATCAAACTAATGGTCAAATTAACACATAAATAGAATATAAAAGAAATGAATAACTCATAATAATTATTTCAAGGTCAATGATGAAAAACAAGTGCACCAACTCTTATTTAAATTTAAGATTAATTATTAAGGAAGACAATGGGTAGGGTCTGAGTACCATGATCCTCGTCTCCGTACTTTAAAAAAAGTCATCATATGTAGACTCATACTTTATGGATAGTAATTTTAATTCTCTTGTCTTTCTTCCTGTGAATACTTAAATGTACATACTTGTTAATTATTGTCATATTTATGAATTAAAATTCTATTAAAAAAATATTTTTATAAAATATAATAATCATAATTATAAAACATTATAAAAATTAAAATCATATCAAAAGATCTTACAAACATAATAATTAGTTATAAAACATTACATACTGAGTTATTACTTTTCAAAATTTGTTAAAAAAATTATATATTACACTATTTAGTAAAAACAAATAATCTAATTTCGTATCAACCATCATAAATAAACATGAAATATACATAATACTATTAAATCAATTTCAATATATATATATATATATATATATATATATATATATATATATATATATATATATATATATATATATATATATATAATAAAGTGAGAAATGATATTTTGTGTGGACTTGAGAATTATTTTACACCAATAATGGAGAATCAGAAGTAGCCATGAAATTCAAGAGTAATCATATGACTCTTTACCATGAACTATGAAGTTAAGGATTCATACATTCAAGGGTTTAGTAATAACACAATAAATAAGAAAATTTGGAAAAAATAAATAAAGAAAGAAATAAGGAAACGAAAATGTGATGTACCTCTTAGGTTTTATAACAACAATAATATATGAATGAGTATGGGTAAAATTGGTTAAATTTTATAGGTAATTGCTCATTCTCAATCTCATACTCATTAAGTGGATAATCACCCTACTCGTTGTAGGCAATTTTTATACATATCACTAGGTTTATTATTTACTGTCATCTCTATTGATTATATTCTTTCATTTTTTTTCCTTTTTTTTTGTTGGATACAAATAATTATAATGAATAAAAATCCAACGAGACCTGCAAAAAATTCCATAATTAATAGGTAATTATTACTCACTTAAGGGTTACGTGGTTGGTACGAATAGTTACCCACAAAATTTAATGGGTATGGGTAATTAGTCACAAAATTTAATAGGTACAGGTGCATTTATAGTTATCTTAGTACCCAACCCTACCCATACTTATACATATATTGCTGTTGTTGTTACCCATACATCCACATATACCTGTTAAATATTGTGATTAATTATCCTATACTCGACCTCATATCAATTAAGTGGGTAATTATCCTACTTATGAATAATTTTTGTGGGCACCCATTGAATTTATTATTCATTATCATCCCTATTGATTATATTCTTTCATTTTTTTTTGGTTTTTTTTATTTATACATTTTACTTTTATTATTATTCTTTTTATTGATATTTATTCCTCACCTAATTTTATTCAACTTAAAAGATGGTCAAACTAAAAGGAAATTTTTTTATTTAATTCCAAATCACTCCTATTATAATTTAAAAAATAAAATAGTCACTAAATTCTAAATTACTCACTATTTAATTTTTAAAATTATTTTATTTTATTTTTAAGGCTTAAATATACTTTTAATTCTTGTAATAAACATTTTTTTCTCTCCTTGTAATTTTTAAATGATCCTAGTAGAATTTCTTTATTTTATTTTGCTCTTTACTATTTTGTTCTAGTTTTTATAAATTTTTTTCATTTTAGCCTCTATAGTATTTTGTTCATTTGAAGATAGTAATTTTGAAAAAAAAAATAGTAGAGACTAAAAACAAATGATTCACATATTATAAAAAAATTATATTATTATAAGAACTAAAATAAAGTAATAAGAACCATAATAAAAAATGAATTTTTTTTGCAAAGACCATTTAAAAAAATAGTTAGTTTTATAAATACCAAAACAAAAAAAAATGATGTATTAAAAAAAATATATTTATGTATAATTTTTACACGTTTAAATATGTTTTTAATTCATATAAAGTAAATGAGTTTTGAATTTGGTTTATGTAAAAATATTTCTTTCGTTTTGTCCCTATAAAACTTGGTATAATTGTTTTTTTTTTCTATTGTTATTATGTGACACTTGTTAACTGTTTATGTATTTAACAGAAAATGATTATCTTAGGTGACACCCACTAGTATCTGCAATACTATGTCAACATGTGTCACTTTAATTTTTTTTAGATCTAAAATTAATGTTATTTATATACATTAAAATTAATATTAGGAACCAAAAATAGTGATTTTGAATTTTGAAAGATAAAATAATTTTTTTATAGCAACCAAAATCAAAATTCATTTGTTTTACAGAAATATGTAAAAATTAAATTTTATAAGAATAAAAAATAAAAAATAAATTTATAAAAACTTTCGTTTATTTTATAAAAACTAAAATATTTAAACTTTCTTATAACGTGGAAAGCTTTAGAGCTTTAGTCCCTGAAACATCAAGCCAGAAGCACCAATAAACAAGAATATTTTTATTAAAGGCCCAGCCTACGTACATTTCCCAACGAGATCCTAACTTAGATTTACAAGTCACTAAAACAAAGAAATATCTAAAAAAAAAAATCCGGGATGACCAGCTCTCAGAGCTTACAAACATTATTTAACGATTAAAAGTTTAGGTTGCTCAAGAGTCAAGCCTATGTTTGACTTATGATTTTTATTATTTTAAATTTTAAGTTAAAAATAAAATAAAAATTATTTAATTAGTATTTGTTTATTTTAGTTTAAAAGAGATTACTCAAGAAAAAAGAAAGAGTTGGAAGAGACAGTATGGAGAGACAGAAAGAAAAAAAAAAAGAGAGAAAGTTTTTCTAAAAAATACACACTAACCTAATTTTTAAGAGCATTTTAAGAAATGTATCTAGCTCAACTTCTCATTTTTAAAGAGAAAATAAAACTAAACACTACTTAAATTGTAATTTAGATAATAAAATACTAATTTCATAACATATGTATGTATATATTTTATCTCAATCATAATGGTTAATTTTAAAAAAAATTCAGTATTATATTTTACTTTCTAAACTACGTTTTAGCCAGGAATATGATTGAAAATAGTTTTTCTTTTAAACAATGGCTCCTATTTGTAGAGTTCCGAATATTTTCTTTGTGAAGAAGACAATTTGCTAGCATGTTAACTATAGATATTATAAAAAAAAAAGTAATAAACAAAAGCTCCAGAAGAATTAGGAAAGGCGATCGATGAAGAGTGTGCCATTTGTAACAAATCAATATCTGATAACGAAAGACAAAAGAGAAAGACCTATTTTTATATAAGATTACTTAATTTATAATTTCTTTGTATTAAAATTATGACACTTGGTAGCAAGAATCCCAAATTTTAGCAAGGAACCATGACAATGTTTGTGGTTCAGGAGTAATTTATCGAGCTATATATATTATATATACATCATCATTCTTCAAAAACTAGGACAGGGATAAAAATTGAAGGAGGAATAACTAACAAACTACCACAATAAAAGAAAACAAATTAAGGAAGAAAAGACGTACGAGATGGTAAACAAATACTTTGCATTGATGTTGGTGAGCCTTGTATTCGCTGTAGATGCTGCATTCGACAGCGAAAAACTACTAAACGAGTGCAATAATGCTTGCCATGGTGATTGCCATAATTACCCCGCAGCATTCTGCAAATGGTGGTGTGGTGTCAACTGCGAAGCCATAATAGCAACTGGTTAGTTAACATTAATTATATATATATATATAGATAGATAGAAATAATATATATATATTAACAAATAGTTATGCAACGTTGCTCTTAGTATTATCTATATCTCTTGCTTTTTAGTGGGCTACTTCAAATAACTTTATATTTTCTACTACTAAAATGCATAAAATAAAAGCACCTGATGTTTTCATAAGTCACAAATCAAGATTTTCACAAACAAATTTAGGAAACAACTATTGAAAAAATAGACAGAAGAATAAATTAATTAACTATATAAGTAACTTATATTTTTCCCCCTATATATGTCTGTGTGTACTTCAATTGGCATCGCTTAAAATTTTGACACGATAAATTTTAAACAAAACAATAACAGATAATGTAGTAGTATTGACATTATTGTTCTATTTAGTTTAATATTTATCATTAAAAATGCTCATTATATCTATGTATTTTTTTTTATCAAAATTTATTAATTATATTCTTCGTAGTTAATTTAATTTGAAATATCTTGTTATGATGCAGAAAGCCCATCTGGCCGTAATCAAACATCTAGCTCAGATGATGACGCATCAAAAAAGTATCCTAAACCAGTCGAAAAGGATTACTTAGCTTATAAAAAAACAGGAGATGACATATCAGCGAAGTTTCCAGTACTAAGAGATAAGAATGATGACTCGGACGATGAAAAAGCAGGAGACGATGAATCATTAGGAAAATCACCCAAAAAGAAACATTCGGATGATAAAAAAGCAGGAGATGACGCATCAAGAAAATCACTAAAAAAGGATAACTCGGACAACAAAAAAGCAAGAGACGACAAATTAGGAAAACCATCTAAAAAGGATCACTTGGACGATAAAAATGATGCATCAAGAAAACCATCCAAAAAGGATCACTCAGATTATAAAAAAGTAGAAGATGACGCATCAGAAAAACCATCCAAAAAATATCACTCAAACTATAAAAAAGAAGTTGACGGATCAGGAAAACCATCCACAAAAGATTACTCAAATTATAAAAAAGAAGATGATGCATCAAAAAAGTTTTCTCTACCAACCGAAACAGGGCCACTCGGACTATAAAAAAAACAAAAAAAACAAAAAATAACGCATTAAGAAAGTTTTCTGTCCTAACCGAAAATGCCGTAGCAGATTGGCCGCAACATGATTGGCAGAATGCAATCGATGGAGTGTGTTCGCCAAGGTTTTTAAGTTAGATTTGAATATGTAGCTTAAAAAATACTTTGACAAAATAGATCTATTTGATAAAGAAATCCATTTTAGTAGCTTGTAGCATCTTGGCAATGTTTATAAAAGCTACTTAATGTAACATTTCAATTTATATAAGTTTCTTTTTTTTTTTTAGCCTCACTATATTATTTTAATCACTTTTATTTTATTTTAGTAGTATAAGCTAATTTAACTAATATTTTTGTTTTAACAAACTAGCTAGGTTATCAATTTTGAGCTTGTCGTTAATTTCTTTTAACTTTTAACTAACTTTCTAAAATCTACTTATGGACATTAATTTTTAAAGAAGTTAAATAAAAAAAAGGTTTTATAAAAATTAAGTTTATATGTTAATTTTAACTTATACAAAAAATTTAATTTATTTTATGTTTTTATCTTTTTTCTTATAAATATTTATGAAAAAATTGTTAATTTAAAACTATATTACATTATATTAACAAACAACTTATCATCCATTTTCCCTTGTAATCCGCTTACATGATAATAATACATTTAAAATATTATCAATGTTCTTTTGATTCTTTATTTTTAGAAGAAGTTGAAAAAAGTTTTTATAAAAATAAATGTAAAAGTTAATTTTAACTTATACGAAAAATTCAATTTATTTTATTTATTTTATTTTTTTTATAAATACTTATAAAACATTATTAATTTAAAACTATATTACATTGTATTAACAAATAACCTATCTTCCTTTTTCTTTGTTTGTAATAAGCTTACATGATAATAATACATTTAAAATACTATCAATATTCTTTTAATTCTTTGTTTTTTTTTAAAGAATTAGGCTAGATTTAGGAAAGTTATATTCTCTATTACCATAATTAGAGTGCAATTCATCTAAACAAAAACTCAACCTTTCATGTCAAGTCGAATCAAGAAAATAAATATCAAAGACAATGGGACAGGTGACAAAAACTCTAACAAAAGATAAGTTAGAATTTTGTAAAGAAGCTGCAGGCTTAATACCAACCACAAATTGATCTAAGGATAATACTCTTTAGGCGGGAGGGAAAGAATTGTTGGATCCAGCCAATAGGAATGCAAGAAAAAAAATGAAACTTATCTTTCAAACAAATGTGAATGGGTAAAAGGAAAATGTTGAATTTCCTTCTACCACCAACTGCACCATTTGGTGCATTTAATGTAATAGAATTAATTGCACATGGTAAAAATCTTTCTATAAATAGAGAAAGTGAAGTGCAACATAACCATCCCAAAAGCAAGAAGTGTAAGAAGTACATCCTCTCAAGAATTGTATAGAGTTTTTTTTTTTTTTTTTAGGGAAAACAGTGAAACAATTTGTGTGAGTTGTATTTACAAATTGAAGATATCATTGTTGTATTTTATATTTCCATTATTATTATAGTAGAACGTTTAAGAGGTCTACGGCTCTTATGGTTTTTTGTTACTCACCGAGAAAGTTTTCTATACTCTTTTTTTTTTTTGTGTTGTTATATTAAGTTTATGCTTATTATCTATTTTAAACTCACAGAAGGAAAATTATGATGACATTTCTCACTAGAGGCTTTCTCCTTATCTTTTCCAGTTCCCCAAATGCAGAGACAAATTTTCTTATTTATGAGGGCTACTATAGCATTTAACCGTGCTATGTGTACCCGTTATGTCGCGACCTTTTACATTTGAAATATAAAAAAAAATTAATGTGATGTAAAATAAAATTAATTTTTAAAGAAAAATAATTTAAATCACAGTAAAATTCCACATAGTCACATATTAAAAAGTAAATGATGATATGTTGTAAAATTATCCCACTTTCAACCTTTTATAATAATATTTTAGCTCCAAATCAATAAGACTTTATTGAGTAAATTCTTTGGTTAAGGTTTTATTTTTCCAATTTAATTCAACATATTTAAAATGACGTCTACAAACTAAAATCATAAAATCTAGAAAAAAAAAGTACATTAATTTTTTTAAATCAATCAAAATTAAATAAAATCAAGTACAAAATATTAATAGCCGATGCCTTACACAAGGTAATTTTGTAATTTACACATAAATTTTCTTTCTATTTATAAAATAGATTTTCCTTCTTGATTTTGTGTTTATATAAATATATAGTTTATCTCATAATTTTTAATTATTATTTTCATAAAAAAATTAATTAATTTAAATTTAATTATATATTTTATAAAAAATATCAAGCGAATGAATAATAACTTTTTAAATTAAAAATATTTTAATATATATTATAAAATATTATAATGAAATTTTTCAATAATATTAGATTAAATAGATTAAATTATATATTTTAACATAAGAGAAAAATATAATATAACACTTTTATCTTTTAAGGATGAAAAATGTTATTTATTCTATATTTTAACATAAGAAGGGACAAAAGTATAATATTCACTTCTTAATATAATATCTACATTTCTTGTGAAAATGTAATTTAATTTAATAGTGTTAAGTTAAATGAACTAAATTGTATATTTTAACATAAAGAAGATAATAATATAATATCTACATCTCTTAAAAGTAGAGAGTGTAATTTACTCTTTTTTTTTCATTCACATTAATTTCTTAGAAAAAGATATCATTAAATAATTTTTATTTTTGATTAATATTATTTTTCTAAATGTATTATAAGTTATTTAATTTACTTTCAAACTAAAATATATTTAAAATTAATATTATTTCTATTTTAAAGTATCTTTCATGTAATTTAATTTACCTTAAAACTAAAACTAAAATAAAATGGAATGTCTTTCAAAAAAAATATTATATATTAGATGATAGAGAATACACTCGTTTATGTCTTTAATTTTAAAATGTAGAAAAAATTAACATAACGGAAAATAAAATAAAATTTTAAAGTACAATCAAATTATATATTTTTACGAAAAATATAATATAATATAAATTATCCAAATTTCAAATCTAGATGATAATATTTTAGATTTAAGCTAATAAGATATTATTTAGTAATTACTTTTAAATTTTTACTAAATTAATTCAAAATATTTAAAATTACATCTACAAATTAAAATTCATAAAATTTGAAAAAAAAAGAAATACATTGAAAATTAAAAAAAAACTGAGTTAAATAAAATCAAATAAAAATATTAATATTTAATTCCTTTATAACATATACCATCTATTCATATGCAAACATATATACATAGGTTTTTTTTTTCTATTAATTGAGTTTTTTTAATTCGTGCTTTCTTTTTGTTTTCTCGTTCAATGACCTATCATTTACGAGCACATTTTCATCCTACTTTTTAAAAAAAAATATATGATAAAATATTTTTTATGTGATTAATATTATATTTATGTTTAAATATCTTCTATTTACTTTGATTTATATAAAGTTCAAATATAATTGGACGAACTTTGCATTCAAACTTTTTCCCGCTTCTAAGTATTCGTCTTGCACAAATTTGGTTATAAGAATAATTAAGTAGGAAAAATAAATACAGTAACTTCTAATAATTATATTATATTATATTATATATATATATATATATATATATATATATATATATATATATATTTTTATTTATTTATTTTAACGAATTATTAAATTAATCTCCTTTTTATCACTTTTTTATTTTTTTTCATAAATTTTATATTCCTTTTTAATACATCCATTTCTACCAGTACATCTTATTAACATAAGTTCTAATTAGCTAATTAGTATTGATTTCGTACTAATGCAACATAAAATTAAGATTAACATACTCAAATAATTTATTTATTTTTCTCTTTATTTTTCTTTATCATATTAATTATTTTTTTCACATTTCTCTCTCAATCTTGTATATAATTAGTCATATTAACATTACTCTTTCAAATATTGAGTTTATAAAAATTATTTGATTCTATGATGCCCAAGTACCGAAATTTATTTTCTTTCCCACGACCTTGTGTTCAAGATGATTAATAGTTGTTTACTCAAAGTAAAAGAAAAGCATAAAAGTAAATAAACAAAAGATAGATTTTATAGACCATCAGAAAAATTTATAAATAAACATCGAACTTAAAAATAATCATTGACGTCAAATTTCACTCTTTTAGGAAACCTTAAATTGTATAAATGTATTATAGTACTTAAATTTTAAATAAATAATAAAATAATACGCTACACAAATCTCAATATAGTAAATGTATCAGATTTGACCAAAACACTAACAAAATCATGCAGAATAATGCCTCAAAGTATACTTCGACATGCTAACAGTTTTCCTCACCCTTGTCTTTGAAAGATGAAAGCTAATATTATGCATTAAACTTCAAAGAACTTTTAACTCTCATGGAATGTACCCATGTTAGCTACAAATAATATATATACCTTCTATAATATAAGCGTTAATAAGTTTTATATATAATTCGCACCGCAAGGGTTATACTTTGAACAATTATAATTATTAAAAAAATATAGGTAGATTATTAGAATGAAAATAAATTTAGAAAGTTTTATAAGTTCTAATAAATGTTAGGAGTAAATAAATACTGTTAAAAATGTTTATTTATTTGACAATAAATATTTATTTAAAAACATTTTTTAATATCTTCGTTCTTTATTTTTTGTTTTATATTCAGTATTCCGAAATCGTCCCAATTGTTTTCTTAGCATCTTTAATATACAAAAATCGTCCCAATTTCTTTCTTAGGGCCAAAGAATATTAAGATCTTACAAAAAGTAATAAAAACATCTTATCGATATTCTCATATTACTTTCATATATATTTCTTTTTCATCGGTATAATCCTCTGAATTTCTCTTCCTTTCTTATTATATAACCCATCACATCTTTTAATTTATTTTATTTTTTAAAAAAACTCTCTTTGCCGCTTGAAGTAATTCAAGCTCGTTCTAGAACGGTGGAAGGGTTTTACATGATAAGTCTTATAATTGTTAAGACTTGAAATCTTTTCAGGATCTGGATTATTTGAAAACAAAGTAAGTTGATTTTCTGTTAGACCGTAACGTTTTGTGGGAATTTAACATCTTTTATTCATTTAATACACCCGACAAAATTCAGATAATTTAGCTCCAGACTATATGTATGTGCCAACCATATATCAAATTTGCTAAGCAAATAGTCAAGGACACAAAACAAAACCATCATGCTCGATTTATTTTTTCTTAGTAGAAAGGTGGAGCTCAGGTTATTAAACTTACACAGCCCGGATACTTTACTCGCTTACTATGAGCTCCTACAGCATACATTTTAGTACATAATTATTCAGTACAAAGTCCCCAAAATTGAAGGCACCGGACCCTTTGCCTCCTCCTTTTGCGGAGGCTGAGCATCCACGAAGAAGGATTCCGTCTGGTAATTTAGTAGCTTCTCAACATCTTGAGCAGACACATGGAACGCCATATAATTCACCTGCCTTATCACATTGTCTTTCTTACCTTCAAATTTTCAATCACAAAAAGGATTAGAAATAAAACCAATCAATCAACTACAGTTCACATGTCATAAAAAAAAAAGGAAGTAAAAGCAGTATTTACTCAATTGGATTTGGTTATATTATATATGTATATATACCTGCAAGAAAGTTCCTCCGGTTGTTCTCAGCATTGATACCAAAACCAAGCAAATTCATATTTGAGTTAGCTTCGATGGCAACTGGGTAATCTGCTGGGATTACAAATACATCGTCTTCAGACAATTCAGCTCTATACCTCTGCACTTCTTTAGTTTCCTCATCCTCTTGTTGTTCTCTTAGGCCAACAATTTCAACGTATCCTTGTCCTCTACTAACCAGTATTACGGCTGTGGACTTTGTAATGTAGTGCGGCAGAAGAAGGGCTCCCTAAATTTGTGAAGAAAAAAAAAAACATTACATGTAGTCTCAATAATTAGGTTCACTAACTAAGAAAAGAGTGAATAGAAGTTAATTGTCCAGTTGAGTTTGTGTATATGGTTTTTCTTTTTTTGTGCTTACCCCGTTGATATCCACAGAACTGACGGAGATATCCAAGTTCCGAAGCTGGGGGTTATTCTCTGGGGTGATCTCGTAGAACTGTCCAAGCTTGTTGGAATAGATTGGGTGGCCGCTTCTCACGTTGATTGGTTCATTTTCAGGGGAAATGGTTTTCCTTGAAATAGGTTTGGCATGTCTTATGAGTTCCCGAATTTGTTCCTTTGAAAGTTGCACTATGACTCCCTCTTGCTTGTTCTGCTTCTCTCCAAACAGAACCCTATTTATCTCCTCGAAATTAGTCTATAAAACCAGGCACACAAGCAAATTTAGTAAGTGTGACCTTGAGACAGATTAAGCACTAAATGGGAATGGGAACGGAAATTAATTAGATGGAGTGTGGCTTGCTTACATCATAGGAGGCCTCTAGAAAATTCTTGCTGAACCCTTGCAAGTAGGATTGTTGTTCTTCAGTGTTAGATAGGAAAAAATCCTAGAGAGAGAGAGAAAGGACAATTAAGATTGGAAAGAAATTAGATGAAGAATTGATGAATCTGTTGTAAAGAAAAAGGTAAACAGTACCTCATATCTGCCAGGTTTGTTAACAGGCATGGCGAGGCAGATTACTCTGAGATTATCGTTGTCGTCTTGGTTAACCAAATAAAAAGTGGTTCCTGCAGGAATTCTTTGGGCATAGGCACTCTCAAGGTTGTAGGAGTCTACATTGTCCGTGTTCACCAAGGTAAGAATGGCTCTCCCTGGAAATGTAATGAAACAAATAAATTAATTTATAGAAGCAAGTGATGGATGATGTTTAAGTAATGAGTTACTTACCGCTAAGGACAACGAGCATGAAATCAGCGTCAGCATGGTGGGGGAGAAGGAGGGTGTTGGGTTTGGACTTGAACTCCGCAACCCTGTAGTTTCGAAGGTTTTCAAGTTGTGTGGATCGTTTCTCGAACCTCTGGAGGAGACGAATATGACCGTATTTGTTTTCGTAGATTGGGTGGAACATGTTAGAGCTGAAGTAAAAAGGGTTGTTTGATCTTTGTGACTCTGACTCCTCCGAAGCTTGACCTTCTTCGTGCTCTTCATGATGAGGTGAGTGTGGGAGTGGAAATGGACGTGGTTGCTCTCCTTCTTCTTGTTTCTCCTTGGAGTCAGAATCCTTAAGGAGGTTGCAACGAGCGTGGCATGCTTGGTACCTGTAGGCGTCTTTCTCGCTACTGCAACTCTGGATGCACTTGTTGTGAGTTGGGTTCTCGCTTTCCCAGTACGCAAAGCCAAATGAGACAGAAACTGATGCCAAGAAAACAATTCCCAGCAACAGCAACAGTGGGAACCGCACTCTCATCATAGTAAAAGCTTAAATTATGACTGTACTAACACTCACTCTCGATCAATGATGAAAACATGGACCGAAATTGCAGGTATTTATGGTTAGAAAAAAGATGGCTTACATGGGCACGGAGTGGCATGCACTCATGCAGGTTGACAAGTGTTGAGGTGGCGGAAGAGAACAGGGGCTAGGTTGAGTCGCATTGATATGGACATAGGAACAAAAAATATGTGGGCTGGTGGGCTGAGTTGGTGAACAATTTGGGCCTCATGGTCGACACCTTGGTGGGTATGTGTTGTTGTGCGTTATACATGGACGCGGCGATCTTGAACAGCCCGTGGATAAGTGAAGTAGGATGCGGTTGTGTTTTGTATCAATTTTTTTTTTTTAACTTGGGCATTGATTTGGGAAGGATACTATATGATTTGTCTTTTTTATTGATCTCTGTTGTTCGGCTTTTTCTTGCGCATGATGGAAGAGACTAGACAATGTTGTGGCAATCGAGAGTAGTAAGATAAAAAAAAAATATATTGATATACAGATAATTACAACTGAAGAAGGATAAGTAATTGATCAGTACGGATTATTATTGTCAAACCGATTAATAGGCTGCAAATGGAGGCCTATCCAAACACTAACACATGGAATGGAATTCATACAATGTACATGTAAGAATAATCATTGGTTATTAAAGTAACAATTTGACATACCTTAGTAAATATACCAAAAAAAAAATGATCTGTATAAAAAAATAAAAAAATGATAAATATATTGAATAGTATGAAAAAACTAAAGAAATGGATAAAAATGTAAAATAAATATAAATGTGAAAATATCTTAATTAATTATTAAAAGAGAACCGTTTTTTTTCTAAAATTTACCCGAGAATGCATATTAAAAATATAAAATATATCAGTAAAAAAATTGGTACATAGTAAATATGTTTTTAAAAATTACTTAAATAATACATTTTCATGTAATAAATAATTTTAAAAAAATTACTTACATACGCACATTAAAAAAATCATGAAAGGATTATGTACTGATGAGATATTTTTTAATATGTTATCGTTTAATAATTAAATATACTATCTAATTATTAAAAATTTAATTACATATTTTTTATCTAAAATTTTTAATTGTTATATTCACGTATTATTAAATAATAAAAAATTTATAATATCATTAAATCAAAATTTAAGTTTTGTCAAAAAGTGATTCCAGCAATATCGGTCTATGTGGATTTATTAGTTTGTGTAACCGCTTTTGCATAATAAAATTGAGTTAATGCTTTTAAATAAGATTATATTTATCAATATTGCATTGATTCCAATGACTTAAATAAAATATTTGGTTTTAGCATTTTGAATGATAAAAAAAAATTATAGTTAGAAGAAAACAATTTCACTAAAAATAACCAAGTTTTTGTGGGATTTATTATCTTATTAGTTTAGTGTAATTTTTATTGGAGAAGGGTAGATAAAGGTCTCTCACTTTTTTTTTTCTAAATCTTTCTATTCACACTATGACAAAATCGAATTAAATTACATTTTAAATAATATTATATAAAATATAAATTTAATTAATTTAATTGTTAAAATATGTGATATTATTTATGATTATCAATTTTTTTATAATTTGAATTTTTTTATGTGTATTATCTAATAATGAATATTCACAAATATTTTAAATATTATATTTTACATTAAAATAAAATGATGAGATGAAATATCAAATAATTTTAGAATTGTGTGAAATTTTATATTAAAAAATTAACTATTTTTTTTAAATATTTTAAATATTATTTATTGACGAAATAACTTTTCACATTAAAAAAACTATATAAATTTAATTTAATAGAGGTTTTTATTTGTGTGTGGGGATGAGTTTTGTATTTAAATTGATTGATTAAAATAAAAAAATTAATTAATTAATTAGTATAAAATATGTCAAAATTAACGTAATTGTATGTATTTTTACTATTAACTACTAAAAAATAAATTAGTCTATTAATGATTTATGTAAATAATTGTTGGAAAATTAATTCAATCAAACAAAAAATTTCTACTTAATTAATTTAAGTTAAAATTTAATATAACTATATATATATATATATATATATATATATATATATATATATATATATATATATATATAATATAACTATATATATTTTTTACTATTTAACACATAAAAAATTATTAAAAAATTAATCTATTAATACTTTTAAAAATACTTACTATAGTCATGTTGTACACACAAGAAAAAACTTTAAAAATAATTACACCAAAAACATAAATCAATTCAAATAATCACTTAAATCAAATCAAATCAAATTATTTAATTGATTGATTAAAGGTAATTAATTGATTGTTACAACATATATTAAATTTATCATATATTAAGATATTATAAATCGTTGGATTAATTTATATTAATGATTTAGATTTGGTATAAGTATGTAGACTTTAGACTTACACCTTGTATCAACAGATTCTAAATAATTATAATTTAAAAATATTATATATTTTTTATAATTTAAAAAAAATAACTACATAAATAAAATATAATTTTGTATAATTTAGTTAAAATATTATAATTTTTTATAATTTCATAGTGTGCAAAAAATAAATTATTAAATTAAAACTAATTCTAGAAATTATATATAATTTCAACAAAATAATAATTATCATTTGAACATTATTTAATCTTATTTTATTATTATTTGATACGTTATCTTATATGTACCAAATATAGAATATGGTTAAAACTTATCATATTCTTATTATATCTTGACCACCAAACAGGTCTTAAGAGTTTGTGATATGATCCTAATTAGGATCATATTGTTTTTTATGAATCATCCTTGAGTTGATTATTTTTTAAGAATTATAGATTAAATAAAAATAAAAGTGAGATAAAAGAGAAAAATGATATTAGAAAAACAACACAAGATTAAGACAATGATATCAATGACACAAATCACAAACACACAGTAAGCTTACAATACAAAATACAGATTTTACTTTGTTTTGCAAATAAAGTTTTACAAGACAATTATCCAAAGCATACAAGAATATTTTTTCTTTTTTGATAGAATGTGTTGTAGTCCAACTACACTATATTTTGAACGTTACTTTTTGCATTAGGAGTGGTTGGATCTACATAAAATGCTACTTGATGGCTTCTTGCAGTACTTTTGCAAAAAAATCCTCTTTTTCTGAAGACAAAAAAAGGTTGTGTAACAAAAAAACTTATTTTCTCTAAATTCTACGTGTTGTCTACTATTGATAAGAGATGAGGCTTCTGTGGCTTCCTTTTGAATGAAGTCATAATCTAGGCTTCCTTTTATCAAATTTGACTTGTATTATAAAATATTTTTGTTGTTCTTCGTCAATCTGAAAGCTTAACATGTTCTCAAACAGGATATTAGGTAGACATTTGAATGTTGAATATACATAATCAACTCTTTATACGAATGGAATAGTTCAAGATACAAGACAAGCAAGATAAACAATAGTTTATACTTTTAGAGATAATCTTTATTGAAATAGTGCAATCATTCCACTTTTGAACAATCACTTCTTTGGACAATAAGAACGTCTTAGGACACTGAATTCTTCTATGAACCCTTAACTGCGTCTTTGGATGTTGAATCCCTCTATGAATGCTGAGAACATCCTTTGGATAGAGAACTTATCTATGGACGCAGAATATGTCCTTTGGACGACGATAGGAAAGTCTGAGTATGTCTTTTGGACGATGAGTCTCGTTATGAACGTTTGGAATGTCTTTTGGATAACGAGTGGCTCTATGGATGCTAAGCACGTTCGAGTATGTCCTTTAGACGGTGTGTGTTTAAGGACAACGAGTTTTTTATGGACGCAATAGATAAACTTCTTTTAAAGTTCAATTTCCTTAAATGCACGTGTTCCAACTTTTAAGTCCAATAACCTACAATTCTTCTAAAATCTAGAGAACAAAGGTTAATCATCATATATTATTTATTTCCAAAATGTTTGTTACCATCAAAACACTTAGGTCATTTTGGACACATAAACTTATGTTCCAACAAACCTTTTATAACGACCAAGAGGATTCTAATCCAAGAACCGAAAAGAGGCACAACTCTTAAACTCACAAAAGGAATGAAAATATAATATTATTTAATAATAAAACAAATAGAGAAAACACATCTTATTTATAAGAAAAAATAGCATCTCCCCACATTTATTACGAGTGGGCAGCTAGGTTTAGCACAAAAAATGCAGCAAACTATGCTTATCTTAGTGCGGATTGACTCAAGTCCAATAAGGATGTAACGTAGTTCCCCTATGTACATAGTTTAGCCTAAAACAATAGGCCCAATTTACAAAGTTATTACAAAAGAAAAAGAATCAAATTAAGAAATAAGATGTTCAATTACATAATAAAATAAATCATTCATCCACAACGAGTCATCCATTAACTTGGATCACTTGGACAATGTTTTTCATTCTAGATTTGACTTTAATGAAAGAAGGTTATTCACTTCTTGATTCAAAACTTCTTTGCTTTTGACCTTATCATGGGTTCCTTAAGTTCTTATAGTACATTTTCTAGCTTTACTCTCTTTGGGCCTCCTTGGTCTTCATTAGTTTGTGTTTCGGGATTTGGTTTAAAAAAATCCATTTTTATTTTTAACCAATGTCCTAACTCCTCCTTTTCTCTATATATATGTGTGTGTATATATATATATAATATTATAATAAAAATATAACATAATAAAAGTCCTATTAACGAGTATTTTGACAAGGCCATTAATTAAGGAGGTTTTCATATGTTTTATTAAATATTTTATAAAATTAGCAATGGATTATCTTTATATATTTTTGTTACAATATTGTGTTTGGTATGAAATTGAATTGGATTGATAAGCTCAATTAAAAATTAGTAAATTGTTTAAATCACAAATCTGACTACAAAAATTAATGAATTAAAAAGCTCATAAAAAAACCAATCAAGTGTTTCGATAGGTTAAAGGAGGAAAGTATTTATGGACAAGAGTGTCATATGAGATAGTGTATTTTGGCACTCATGAATTATTACAATATTGACCTTAAAAAGCGCACAGACGGTTAAAGGATGATAGCATTTATAAACTATCATTAGTTTTTACTCTTGAGTGACATGAGACTTTCTTGACTTACCATAACAAAATTTTCTTAAGGGTCAATACACCAAATCACATTCTGATTCGAGGTCTAAAATCTCTTAAGGATGGATGTGTCGAACCTCTCCAGGGTCGATACACCAAACCTATTCAAATTCTAAAGTTTGAAATCTCTTTAGGGTCAATATACCAAACCTATTCCAATTTCAAGATCTAAAATCCTTTAAGGGTTGAACCAGTTAGTTATATAAGATCAAGTTTGAGCCTTTCACGACCAACCCATCATCGTGTATCTCCTAACTCGATTAACTCGACCTTGAGTGTCTTTCAACTCAACTAGCTCAACCACGAGTATATTCTAACTTTACCAACTTTTTCTAAAGTGTACTTTAACTTAACCTCACACTTAAAACATTTTTAATTTTGGCAACCAACTTGAGTATGATTAACCCTAGTTAAGCTAGCTCTTTAAATTTGATGAATGAGAACAAACATACAATTCGACCCAATTGCATATTGGACCCAGTTAAGCTAATAATATTATTATCTAAAAAGGGTTATATAGAACATAATCACTGTCATAATTACATTTATTCCCTAAAATATGTTATATGGAACATGATCACTGCATCAATAAAATTTCAAATATCTTGCCTATCATCAAAGACAATAAATACTATATAAGGTAATTCCAACCTTAATCTTACTCTAAGAACACCTTAGACAGTCAACTTAAGTTGAGCATTAGAATATTTTTACAAGTATCATTCTTGTACCCAAATTAGGGGGATAACATACTCAAAGTGAAGAAATACTCAAACATATCATTAACACAATATGTAAGGTATGCATTTATTTTTAAAAATAATTAATAATAATATACAATTAAATATAAAGACCAAAGAAAAAAAATTCTAATATATAATACATAACTACCACAACAAGAATTTAAAATGTTTTTCGTAAGGGATTCTAGTAGTTCATAGATTAATTTAATTAGCTTATAAGATTATTTGACAAAATAAATTTATTTAATATGCGAACTTATTTTAATAGTTTTTATTTTATTTTTATAATTTACGTCAACTAGTTTCAGGCAACTAACTTTCTTTTTACTTTTATCCTTGTTAATTTAATTTAAATTACTTTTATTTTTTAATTTAGAAAAATATTTGCCTATTCAGCACTCTCAATGATGTGATGTTCTATCGATTGTCTTTCACTCTCAACTCACTTAGTGACGACGTGTAGTTTCAATGACATCCGGGATTAAGCTTGTTAGTCAACGTGTTGCCACACTATCCTTTACAATATAATTTCATCAAATTTTTACTATTAATTCCTTAATAATATGAAATTTAAAAATTATTCTCTAATTTTTAAGATGATAAATTATAAAAAATATTTAAATATTAGAAATAATAATTATATATAGTTATAATAAAATAATTAAATATATTTATATTATTTTACATTTATCAACTAATTTAAACTAATTCATCAAACACTTTAATTTAATTAGTTAATTTTTAAATTTTCAGTCCATAACTTCTAATTTATAAATGTCTAGCTCACTTTGCGGCTAATTTATAAATTAATTTGCCCCGTGTGTTTTAGAATCGACAATTTAGGGTTGCACCATTATTAGTAATATTAATTAAACTGATGCTAACCTGTTACAATTATGAATTATTTGAGAATGAATTTTTTTTATTATAATTATATATTTGCATGGTTTAAACTATTATTTCTATTTAAAAAAATAACATCAATCAAGTTGACACTATAGTTAACATTTATTATAGCGTTGTACTTAAATAAATATAGGTAGAATAATGAATCTCATTAAGGTTAAATCCTTGTCTTAATAAATTTTAAAAATTAAGAGTTCTTTTTTAATTTTTCAGTGGTATATTAATCCTAGCCTGTCTAATTGTACATCTTAATATGATCATAATTATACTATACTGTGATATCAATACCTCTTGTACTCTACAAGAATAATGAATTAAAAATCTTTTTGCTAATATGAGAAAGATTATTGAGGGCAATCAAACAAGATTCACAGTGCAAGAGTGTGGGAGTTTGTTGAAAGCGAAGGTCTTGCGAGAGCAGGAACGGAGGTAGGATTAGATTTTTGGGGGTTAATTATAAATGTTAAAAATAAAATATTTATTATTTTATTAAAAATTAATACTTAAATTGATGAAAAAAACAACACTACACATGTAATGATTCAACAATACAGCAAATATAAAATCTCCTAACTTATAACAGTTTATAAGGAGTAATCATAAACAAAAATGACAGCAACAACAGCAAGAATATCACAAGAGACACCAAGATTTTTAACATGGAAAACCCCCTTCAATATAAGAATTAAAAACCATGAGTCGTCTAAATCAAAGAAATCAATTAACTATAATCAAATAAGGATACAAGAGTGTTCAATAAAGAATACAAATTCATGGATACAATCAGCCAACCCAATCAAGCAGTATAGCTTACAAATGAAGAAGAAAAAATGAGGAACAAGAAAGTGAAGAATTCAGGAAATTGTGCTATTATACGAGCACGATGTCTCACACCACAGACCTCCAAACCAAGATCCGAGCAGTCAAGATGAAGAACTATATATGTTAAACTTGTTGTCAAATTTCCAGCCAGATCCAACGGTTAACAGAGAAGATATCGCGATTTTAATATCGTATTAATATTTATAGAGATAAAAACAAAAATTTTTCTCTCTCGTGAAAATTCACTCTCTCTCAATCTCCCAATCTGACTCCTCCTAAAAGAGATCTATGGAGAGTATACTCCTCCTAAAAGAGATCTATGGAGAGTATTGAGCTTTTATTCACATAATTAGAATACAAAAATAATTTAACATAAATATCATTATTTTTACAACTAATCTCTACATAGAAATATTTTTAAAATTTTAAAATATTACATTTATTAAAAATTGAAATTGAAAAAACATAGGGGGCAAGGCCCTCCTATATAGGTAGCTCCGTCTCCTTGCCCCACCAAGCGTTATAGTTAAAAATATATATTTCATATTAAAAGGAAAAAAAATCATAAAAAATAGTTAAGACAATATATTTAAAATACTTTGATTTTAAATTCCTATAAAATAAAATTGTGTAAAATTTATTTTTGTAGCTTGTACAAAATTGCTAAAAAATCATATAAATTTCTATCAACTTCATGTGATAGTGAAACAAAAAATGCTGGTAATAACACTTTTTTTTAGTGCAAATAATTTATGGCATTATTTTCTCTGTTATTGTTAGGTATATATACCCTGCTTCTCATCCAACCTAGGTATCACCTCCATTATTTAATTTTAGGGGAAAAAATTGACGGACAATGCTTATAATATTGAGTGATATATTTTTTATTTCTTGAAATTATAATGGCCGATTAAAATTAGTTGTTACAATTAATAAAATATTAAAATAATTTTTAAAATTGTATATTATTAATTATATTAGTTTCTAAAATTGTAATAAATAGTAATTAGAATAAATAAAATGATAAAGTTGTTCTTGAAATTATAAATTATCAATCAATTAAGTTATTAAAATTATAATAGTTAACCAAATTAACTTTTAAAATTTTAAAAATTTAATTGTACTTTTTGTTTCTTATTTTTAAATTTTCGTAAATTTTGTTCTTAAATTTTGTTTTGCTCATTTTGACTCTAAACATATATAATTTTATAAAATTTATTTTCTATTTTCAAAGTTTCATGTATTTTTTGTCCCTGAAGTGTAATTAAGCTTTTAAAAAATGGTAAAAGTGTTGGAGTTTAAATTTTTGACCCATTTTTTCTCCACACTAACAAGATCACCAAGTCATTTGGTTTGTTTAGTTTATATATAAAAAATATATTACATATTATTATTGTATTTTTGGTTCTCATGCATATGCACGAAAAATATTCAAAGTTAAAATAATAAATTTATTTATTAAATATTTTTATTTTAATTATACAAATTTATTTATTAAGGCTATATTTGTCAAAAATAATTGAAAAGTTAGGTGAAATTGAAAAACTAGCTAAAAGTAAAAAAGATAACTGGTAGGTGAAAGTTTGTATTATTAATGTTTGATAGTTATACGTTGAATATTAATTTATTTTATTAATAAAGTTACATTTTGGATATTTATGGTTTTAGATTTTAAATTAATTTTAAACTCTTCTAATTTATATTTATAGATAAATTATGTTAAGTGTATTTTTTACCATCAAATTTATTATTAATCTTGTATTATATCTTAAAATATTTACAATCAAATTTAAAATAAAGTAAAGTTAACATACACCTAAGTAAATATTATCTTTTTATTATGTTAATTAGTGTAATGGTTAATGCATCTTGAAGTATAATATTTAAAATTATATAATAAATAATATAAATAGTGTAATGATTAAAATTAATAGTTTAATATAAAATAACTAAAAATAATAAAATAAATAAAATAAATATATCGTCTATCATTATTGATATCTTAAAGTATAATATTAAATTAATAAAATAAATATTATAACTAATATAATAGTTAAAATAAATAGTGTAATATAAAATATATCTAAAATATGATAAATAAAATAAAAATAATATCTATCATTATCAACATCTTAAAATGTAATATTAAAATAATAAAATAAATATTATAATGATTAAATTAAAAATATAATAAAAATTATACCTTATTTTAAAATAAAATAAATAAATATTTCAAAGATAAAATAGAAATAGATATAAAAAATTAGAAGCTAATGTTTTAAAAAATGTTAATTAAGTAGCGTATAAAAAAATGCTACAAGTTGCTCAAAATATGCTACAAACTACAAACAAGATCAAACAAGCCGACAAGTTAGTAAAAAACAATAGAATGATTTGTCAAACATAACCTAAATTTTATAAATTTATTTCTTAGATATTTTTATTTACAAATATTTACCTTGTAAATAAAAGGATGAAATATGTATAAATAACTTATGAATAATAATTAATTTTATATAATTAAATAAATAAAAATTTTATAATTTTTAAATTTATATAATTAAAATAAAGTATTTAATAAATAAACTTATCATTTTAACCTTTAATGTTTTTCTTTTACACAAATATAAATATACACACAATGATCATAAAAAAACAATTCACAAAAAAAAAAAATCAAAAGTACAATTAACAAATATAGTAATGAAATATAATATATATATATATATATATATATATATATATATATATATATATTATATATTATATGTAAGGCAAATGATTTAGGGCTTTGTTGACAGTAAAAAAAAATAAGGGTTGAAACCTCAACATCAACATTTTTATTAATTTAATTTCATCAAGTGATTTTAAAAATTAAGACCCATTTTGAAGAGATTATACCCAGCTTATTTCAACATCTTATGTTATAAATAATTGTGAAAATATTTGAAAAAACTTATAAAAGTATTTAATGACTAATCCATGAAATATTTTTAAGTTTATTTTCATAAGTTTAATAAGGATAACTTATAGGAATAGTTTATAAAAAGACTCATCAATCTTAGTATAGCATGTATAAAATGTGTATTTTTTTTTAAATTACATATTTTATTTTTTTATTCATCCAAATTAATACCAATGTTAACTGTTATAAAAAATAAATTATAATTATTTTTTATTAGTAATTTTTTTTATTTTTATATATTTTATTTTTACTATAAAATATAATTTAATTAATAAATTTATATTTTATATGTTACTAATAATTTTTTGTATATATTTCTTTTTATAATAGTATGTAGTGGTTAAATTTTTAATATAATTTATTATTTTTATATACTTATATTTATTTATACATTTGAGTGACGAATTTTTTTAAAACTGATATAATGATTTTAAGATATATATTATTTTAATTTTAACACCTTAATTTATATTTTAGCTATGTTTTGATTATTAAATATTTTAACTTTTAAAATCATTTGCAGGTACATGCTATTTTTTTTTGTATCACAATTTTTTAAAAATTTATAATACTTAAATTTTAATTTTTTAAAAATTAAAAATAAGTAAATAGTGAAAGTAATTTTTTTTAATATTTTTGTGATATATATAATATTAGTATAATAATACTTTTGTTAGCTTTTAAATTTTTTATTTATTTTAATCATGATTTGATTTTAAAATTTTTAAAAATAAAATAATATCTTATGTAATAATACATTAATCATTTTAAAATTACGTAAACATTGATGTTTTACTACCCGAATAGTAAAAACAATGTCAATCCTATTTAATTGGCAAAACAAACAAGCACTAATTAACAAGTTAAATTTATAATAAAATCTAATTAAAATACATTGGTAATATAGTAATTTTTTACATTATTATTTAATTATATTCAATAATTATATATATTGAATTATATAATAATTATCTTAAAATTATCCAATTCTTTTTATAATTAATTGATAACATATAATATTTTTACTCTCACAGTTATACTCATAAATTTAAACCTACACATAGTTGCAATCAACACAAAATTACCTTGGGGGTGCGTCTATTGTTTTTTTGTTATCCCCAATATACTTACCTTTGCAAAATTTTGCAAACATTAAACAAAGTGATCACAGGGTTGGAATGGCAAAACATGAAAAAAAAAAAACTCCATTAAAAATATGGCAAAAAGAAAAGTGTTAGATTATGTACCCTGTTAGATTTAAGTCTTACCTCTTGGACTAGTCTTGGCTAACCTGCTGGGTTGAGTTGTTGCTTATCTCTTGTACTGACTTAGTTTTATAAAGTCAAGTCTATTATCGAGCTTGGTTAGTAATAATAGACCATATTAACAGTTGAATCACACTAATTAAGGCACCTTCCCATCCCACAAACAAGTTGGTCTAGAAATAAATCACTGGAACATCAAAAGGAAAGGATAAAACAAACACTTCGAATGAAATAACCGCAAAAAAAAATCTACAAATGATTTTTGAGGATTTTCACTTACTGAAACAGATTAAAAACATAATTGGCTTCTTTACATGAAGGAGGTACTAGCTAATAGAAACCTAAAATGGCACTGACCTCAATATATATATCACATTAATTCACACTTGTGCTGGTAATTTGTAGTCATTCATCATGTGTTGTGTGGGTTATATATATATATATATATATATATATATATATATATATATATATATATATATATATTATATAATATGTTGAATATAGGTAAAATATAGCTTTCACATTAATTTCAAGCAAGTTCGTCCGCTGAGCACGGAGAGAAATGTGAAGGAATTTTCGAAGCTAAAAGTACTTTGCAATTAACAACAAAATATTGTCGTGAAGACTATTTAAAACTATATTATATATATACATATTTCGTAGATAGCAGGGGCTAAAAGAATTTTATTGTTGATCCGATGAAACTGATTTCGCAATGACCAGTAGAGAAAATCTAAACTGTTAATTAATTTTATAATTTAATATAAAAAAAACATAACTAAAGAGTGAGGATTAAAAACGGGAGACTCTCCAGTTTTATTTTAAACCGTGCCCCGGGTAGTCCTAGAAATATCTGCTTTCAAGCTCTGTCAATGTATCAAGGCTACACAACCACTTGTTCCCTCTGCCTTGCGCATGCCACCAAAATACCTATATATTCAAGCAAACAGTAGATACAATAATAGTTAGTATGACAAATAAAAGTTTCAATAGTATTTTGGCAAGTCTTTTCATATAATTTAAATACTCTTTGTGGGTCATTTATTTGTATATTAATAAATTTATTTGCTTATAAAAATAGAAATACACGTCAAATAACTGACAACTTTTTTTAGGACAAAGAAGTGAATAATTTGTTTAGGAAAAAAAGTGAATATTTATGATTATTTATATTTTAACTTTAATTACTAATGTTTAGGACAAAAGTATCTGATGCATTAATACACATTAATATTACGATTACTTGATAAGAGGTTATCTTTTTTATTAATATAAAATTAAAATTTATATAAAATATAACTATTTTTTTATATCATATTTGCTTATCTCAACCAAATTAACTCGATCTAAATTAGATGGGTATGTATTTATAAAAAAAAAACTCAAAATTTCAACTAAAATATAATTGATTTAAATTTAATTTCATCTTAAACTTAAACATGTCCAATCTGTAAATACTTGAGAAGAGAGAAAATAAATAATATATATTATTATCTCATTATAAGTATTAATGAAAAAAAATTGTTAATAAAATATCAGGATAACTTAATCAATATAATTAAAAAATTATAAAGCATCCCTTCTAAATTCTTCATATAAGAAAGAGGCGAAGATAAAAAAAAAAATGAAATCGTAACTTTTTTTCTTTTCTTCACTCTGCTATTCAAAATTTCTAATAAAATAAAATAAAATATTTAAAAAAATCTCTTTTCTCTTTAATTATTTCTCACAAATCAAATGCATTGTAAGTAATTTAGTTATAATTGTTTTAATTGTACCACAAGGCAATCAAACTAGGCCAATAATTGTGGAAGCCAAGGTTCCTTTTCCTTCCCCAAAATTTTTCTTACACAAATATGACGTGACAGATAACGTGGGAAAAGGAAATAAATTCCTTATTTAGACTGCACTCTAATTAACTAGTCAACAATTTAAATCATGGTCAACCTGTCTTATAAAACACATATGAATTATATCTGGGGCTACGCGAAAGTGTCTTGTCAATTACCTTAAATTGATCTATTAAATATTTCTTTGAAACTTTTACTTCTTCTCCATCCTTATTAGGTCTTTTTGCCAACTTGAACAAGGATGAGTTGCATATGCCATCCTTGCTCTAACTTGGTTTGAGTAGAAGATAAGCCCAATCTAAGTCAAGTCTTTCTCTAGGTTAGAAAATTTTAAATAAGTGAAACCGATATTCATTCAATCCGAATGTCTTTTTTTTCTCCCTTAATTTCTTATTATTTTAGCTTTTATATTTACTTCTTTTTAGTACATATAATTTTAAGTGAAATTAGGTTCTAAATTCTAAAACATAAATATTTATGAATCTAAACTAAACTTGAATAATCAACTTAATTAGTTTTAGTTGTCCAAAACAAAATTCACTAATCCAACATTATATTTTACCAAAATAACTTAATTAGTTTGAACTTATTTTTCTCAAACCCAATCTAATTTCACTGTATATATTTGTTAAAGGATTATACAGTGGTGTATATATATATATATATATGGAAGCATTCTACAGTGATCTAGCTAACCAAGAAACTAGATTTGTCTTTAAAACAATGTTAAGATTGCTCTAAGTTAACTAAAATGCTTTGCCTCGATTTATTCAAAGCGTATTTAGCAGGGAACGTAAGCATAATTCATTGGACACTTCATGCAATTAAGATGACATGCCTTCTAAGAATATGATTGGACTCAAGACTTCAAATTTGTGGATCAAGTATATAATAATATTACTTTATAGGATTTAATCACGGTTCGCTGCGTTTACTATATTAAAACAATTCGGCTTCATAAATACTGATTATCACCAGATTTGTTGTTGCCCGTGCCTTTCACTGTATCAATATTTTATCTTTATAATATTTTTAAAATTTTTATTTATATATATTATTACTATTATTATATATAATATTTTTATTAGATTTATTTTCTTTTTATAATATTTTTCTCCCATTTTATAATATTCTATTGTTATAATATATTATTGCAGTAACTTTTTTCTTAAAACTATAATGAAAAAATATATTATACTACGACAGTATAGAATAATTTTATATAACTTATAATCATAAATCATTATGTATAATAAAATTGTTTTATAATAACTATCTTAAAATTATTTATAATTAAATCATAGTATAAAATTATTTTATGCACTCAGTATGTCATTATTAAACTTTAAACTCTAAGTTTATTATTATTATTATTATTATTATTATTATTATTATTATTATTATTATTATTTACTTTATATTTGATGATTATAATAATTAACATATATATAATCTATATATATAAATGTTAATAAACATTGTAATTATTATTTTTAATATATTTATGATATTTTAAATATTTATCATAAAAAATATAACTTTTTTACTCTTTTAGATTTTAGACTATTATATTATTACTCTAATAATATATTTTTATTTTCTTAAAATTAGAGTATTCTTTTACTATTATTTGTTATACTTTATTAGTATTGTTTATATTGTCTTTATTATTATTTTAATTATTAATAATTATTATTTATAATTATTGAATAGTTATATATGCATCAATACTGTATAGTATTCATATGTATAATATATATAATATTTATAATTATATATCTAGTATTTATAATAATATTATAAGAATATTAGAAATTATTGAATAGTTACATATGCGTCAATATTGTATAATATTCATATGTATAATAATATATAATATTTATAATTATAGATCTAGCATTTATAATAATATTATAGTTCTTATAATAATATATGTGTATAAAAGTTGACTGTTATGTTTTTTTTATATTTTATAAGTGTTGTTTATATTCACTATTATTGTCATGTTTATTTACTTTATATTTGTTTGATGATTATATTATTAATATATGTATGTATAATTTTATATTACAAATATTAATCAATATTTTATTATTTTTAAATATTTTGTGATATTTTAATCAATATATTTAAATTAATATTTTTACATTTATTTTCTTAATTAAAAGTAACCAAATGTTAATTACTAATTGGTACCAAAAGAACAATGATTATATCAAAATAAAAGGAAAAAATATTACAAAAAGATTTAATATTTAAAATATATAATTCATTTAATATTTATTCTTTTAATAAAATATATCTAATCTGTAGAGCACTAGTAATAATCACCCTTTAAGTTATTAAACTAGATCAGAACTTTTCTAACCAAGTATATTAGAAATCACGAAATACGATTTTAACACTCCTTGAACTGTTATTGCTCGCTGATCATTGTTCATTGTACAGAAATTATGGCTCATTTATAAAACCCTTTAATAAGTTTATACAGTTAGAAAAAGCATACTATTATTGAACATCAGAGTGACTGTTAAGAATAACGTGTGGGGGCGAATGTTGAAATATGCAAATAACATTATTTTTTGCTTAAGTAACAGCATAGGGTCAGTTAAGTTGTAAAATTAATTACTGCTTTGCCATTTGCCACAACATTGTAAATCCTAAAAAGATAAGCTTGTAGGGCAATCCTTCACCACAATATGGAATTATGAAAAATATATCTGATATAAGCCCAGAATAATAAATAAACCAGCACATACAACATAGTTTAAGAGGAAGGGAAGTGTTTTTTTTTTTTTTTTAATTTCCATTTCACAGTCATTATCTTGGGGAGAATCCCAGTGGTTTTTTTTTATTGTGATAAGCATAATGGGTGAATACAAACACAAATTATTCCATTACAAACTTGCACGGTTCTTCTCAATTCAATTACTTTGGTGGTGTAGTTGCAAACTTCCAAATAAAGTCGTTTAAAGCATCACACTCTCGTGTCCCAGCAACTTCATAAACAGGAACTGCTTCAGAAATTTCCCTCAAAACTTCATCCGTAAGCTTCATGGTCAGAGATCCAATGTTGTTTTCAAAGTTCTTCAGTTTAGTAGTCCCTATGGTATCAAAGAAATACATGATAAAATCACTTAGTCAATAGAATCTGTTTATAAATGCTCGTGCTTACAATAATTACATATTTCATTGACAAGATCTAGGTAATATGAATGAACAAATGCAGAATGAACTATTTTCAGCCTGAGACATTTCATTTTTTCTTCTTATTATTATCTTCATTTATGAATATTTATGGAAAAATTTATCTAAACAAAGTCATAATTGATTTATGAAAGAAGTTAATAAGAAATTAGTTTTGATATCATGTCATGCTCTTTACCTTCATGGAGTAGTAATTTTTTAGAGAAGTCCAGAAAAATAAATTGGTGTAATTTGTTAAACATGTGAAATAGAAAACTTAAAATAGACAATTGAAGCACACAGTAAGCAACTCATCAAATATGTTGAACATGAAAGTCTTCTTAAATGTAATAAGGACACTACCAGGTATAGGGATGATGTCATTTCCCTGATGGAGAAGCCATGCTAAGGCTAATTGAGATGGAGTGCACGCATGCTTAGAAGCTAAGTCATCAAGTCGTTTATAAAAAATTTTATTCTTCTCCAAATTTTCTCCAGCGAACCTAGGATACATAGTCTGTTACAAAAACAAGAGGAAAATTCAATAGACAATCACTGCCCAGTGAGATATGTTTGTCATTTTCCCTCAGCAGATACGTGATCCAACAAGTAGGTTGAACCGCTCTTGTTATTGTTATTTTGATAATCATAATAGGGAAAAGCTACAAATTCATGCAAACATGAAAACTGTATTACTTATCACTAGCTACATACCATGCTCTGACTAGGCAAAGTCTCTGCCACTGCCTTTCCTGCGAAAAAGCCACGACCAAGAGGACTATATGCCACTATTCCAATCCCAAGTTCTCTGCAAGTACAAAATGCTTCTTAGTTAGACATTAGACAATAAAAAATTTCTCAGATATTTTGTAGATAATTGAAGTTAAAACTTAAAAGCATAAGTGAAAGAGTTAGATAGAAAATATATCAAGTTAAAACTCAAGAGTAAATGTATAATTGTGATTAGTGACAAATACACAGTAGAGTCAATCTTTCTATTTAAATACCTGCAGAGTGGAATTATTTCTTCTTCAATGTCACGGCTCCATAAAGAATACTCCATTTGCAAAGCAGTAATAGGATGAACAGCATGTGCTCTCTTTATAGTGTCGGCATTAGCCTCAGACAACCCAATATATTTTATCTTTCCTTCATTTACCAGCTGTTTGAGCTCTCCCATCTTTCATGCAGGGATCAATATCAAAGCACTTAATCATCTACAAGTGTTGGAATGGTATGCATAACTAACAAGAGAGGAAAAGCATTCAAAGCTTACAGTGTCTTCAATTGGCACTGAAGTGTCAACTCGATGTTGATAGTATAAATCAATATGCTCCACATCAAGCCGCTTAAGACTAGCTTCACAGCACTCTCGCACATATTCAGGGGTACCCTTTACCCCAAAAACCATCTCATCATATCTAATAACACCAAATTTTGTAGCCAACTGGACTTTTTCTCGGGGAAGTTGTTTTAAAGCCTGATGACAGTAGAAAAGACATCTTTAATTATGATAGAATTCAATTTTCAACACCCCCACTAAATTCCATGCATTGTCAGTATAATTTTTTACATTGTTAACCAATTAGAAATCAAGTATGATTTTTAAGGTAATTGTAATATAAGTTATGACAATTAGTGATTGAATGATAGTGTAATGCATAAACTACTTAACTTATTTACGTTATCATGTTTAATGAAATTTATGAGACAAAAATACATGCCATTTGCCTAATCTAAAGAGTGATCTATTTGTGAATCAGCTGTTAACACATGACTAATCAATTTATTACAATACGAAACTCATACAAAATGATTACGTGCTTCTAACACTTGGAATTAAAATTAAAAAAAAAATATTAATTAGTTGGATAATATGTTACCTTACCGACCATGATTTCATTATCATGATTATGTCCATAAATATCCGATGTATCAAAGAAGGTAACACCCTTATTGAATACTTCCTTAATGATTGAACATCCTTCTTCATGCGAGAGGGGGGCATTATAAATTCCAGATAATCCTCCACATCCAAAGCCCAACCTAGAAACCTGCATTCCACAAATGAATATATACATCAGGTTCTGTTCTTATCACAAATACTGAATCAGACACTAGGTCAGATAACAGGGAGAAATGAAGAGAGGGAGGGATATGGAGAGGAAGAAAGGTGAGAAAGAGGGTCTGAAATGTTAATGTAAGTAACTTCTTTTTGCATGTAGTACAGTATGCTGATCATCTCTTCTCTGACTCGTTTGTGGTTCCAAATCAATAAAAATTGAGCAAGACTTGAAACTTTAGAGATTACTCTTATACATACTCTAAATTTCAGACATAACTTATGCTCTACAACTAACATTCTCTAATATCCAAATCTAAAACAATCCAAATAGGTAAAACCATTCAACATTACCACTGTCTGCTGCTTAAAAAATAAAAGTTATTCAATTTCATTCTACAAGTGTATGCAGGGTAAAACTCCACCAAATAGAATACTCCTAGGGGTGAAGAGGAAATTGGGAAAACAAAGTCCTATTATGATCTATGAATGATGAGACGTATATCTAAAGGGTTCTTTATCCACAAGCTTCTGTTACCCATGATGAAACAATATTAAGGCTTTTACTTTGGAAGATAATCTATATACTTAGGGGCAAGGTTTTAAGAAACGGTTTGTGACTAAGATTTCAGCCACAACCTCAAGGCCCTTTGGATGTCATAATCGCATCAGTCACATTTATATGTAATTTCCTGCAATATTAAGGATTGAAATAAAACTGCAACCGCAACCGCAATTAAAAAACTTGCTTACTGGGATACCAACTGTATTTCTATGAATAAGCAGGAAAAATGACCAAAAATGGCAAAACTGGAAGAGTCTGCTAGAGAAATGGACACCCCCCAACAAAAGAGAAAAGAAAGCATATATGATGCTACAGGTGAGTAAAAGCAGATTGATTTATGACATTAGTATACACATGCAGAGGAGATTTGAGCATTCATTTAAATTATATTTTCACAATTTTCATATGTAATGTAAACATTAGAATAATGTCAATTTTTTGTGAAAAATATTCCCTTGAGTTGACGATCATGAGAACAGATAACCTTCCTTCAAAAACCCGGTAAACAGCAGAGAATGAGATTAACAAAAACAAGCATATGATGATAACTGAAATATGTGTTGTTCCTCTTATTGCTGAATTAATTCAGTTTTCGATGGTAAAAGCAGCAAGTTTACCTCTAAGCCTTGGCTACCCAGTTTAACTCTCGGGACTTGCATTTGTGCCTTATCAAATTTTCAACTTCTTAAGATGCAAAGTTGAAGACTTTTTTTATGAAACACAAAACTGGCCGTGAATATAAGTAACATGCCCAGAGTTGAAAATTCCCCATCAGTAGATGAAGTGTTCCAATCTGTCCACATCACTACCTAACCAAAAGGCCAAAACTTCTATTGTTTTAAAAATCTTTCTCTCTTTTTACCTAATAGAGTTAAAGCAAAATTAATGTATATAAAAACTAATTAAACAGATTGGATACAAATCCATTTCTGACAAAGACAGATTGGATACGAGTTTATGAAATATTAAAATAAAGTGGTCAAGTTTATTAATAAAACAATTAAAAACATAAAAAATAGAAAATTATAATAGAACAAAGGAAAGTTGATGAATAGTCCTAAAAGTCAGATAAATTATATGATCTAAAAATTATAGAATTATATATGTTTATATATAATATAATATAATATAAAAAATAAAAATATCTAAAATGATATAAGTTTAGGTTAGGCACGTCTAAATCAAGTTTTACGTGTTTGTATTTGATACTTGAATTGATGATTTAATTTAATATGAAACTTTTATTTTTGTTTGCTTAAAGTTAAACAAATCATTAAGTGATTCAGACTTGTATTTGTTTCTAATTTTAAGTCTACTTCTGTATTATAAAATTTGAGGGTTATTTTAGAGAATGATACTTTTATTTTTTTTATTACTATAATTAACTTTTTGTTTTCTTCATTATATAATGAATTAGTGATATCTACACCCAACCTATGAGGAGGTTAAGATGATTTTACTTTGCATTCACCTTAAAATCAAAATACATCGTGGTTAAAATTTTCTATATCAAGTTTAAAATTATTTACTTAAGTATATTTTTATTTTTATTTAGTATATTTTTACGTTTCTATTATTAATTATGTATATTTATATAAAATTCAACAATTTAAAAATATTTAATTTATATTTTTAATTTTATTTAAACTTAAGAAAAGGAGCAATTGTAAAAAAATGTTAAGGAATGGGTAAAAGGAAAATGTTGAATTTCCTTCTACCACCAACTGCACCATTTGGTGCATTTAATGTAATAGAATTAATTGCACATGGTAAAAATCTTTCTATAAATAGAGAAAGTGAAGTGCAACATAACCATCCCAAAAGCAAGAAGTGTAAGAAGTACATCCTCACAAGAATTGTAGAGTTTTTTTTTTTTAGGGAAAAACAGTGAAACAATTTGAGAGTTGTATTTACAAATTGAAGATATCATTGTTGTATTTTATATTTCCATTATTATTATAGTAGAAGTTTAAGAGGTCTACGGCTCTTATGGTTTTTTGTTACTCACCGAGAAAGTTTTCTATAATAATTTTTGTGTGTGTTGCTATATTAAGTTTATGCTTATTATCTATTTTAAACTCACATGGAAGGAAAATTATGATGACATTTCCCACTAGAGGCTTTCTCCTTATCTTTTCCAGTTCCCCAAATGCAGAGACAAATTTTCTTATTTATGAGGGCTACTATAGCATTTAACCGTGCTATGTGTACCCGTTATGTCGCGACCTTTTAAATTTGAAATATAAAAAAAAATTAATGTGATGTAAAATAAAATTAATTTTTAAAGAAAAATAATTTAAATCACAGTAAAATTCCACATAGTCACATATTAAAAAGTAAATGATGATATGTTGTAAAATTATCCCACTTTCAATTTTTTATAATAATATTTTAGCTCCAAATCAATAAGACTTTATTGAGTAAATTCTTTGGTTAAGGTTTTATTTTTCCAATTTAATTCAACATATTTAAAATGACGTCTACAAACTAAAATCATAAAATCTAGAAAAAAAAAAGTACATTAATTTTTTTAAATCAATCAAAATTAAATAAAATCAAGTACAAAATATTAATAGCCGATGCCTTACACAAGGTAATTTTGTAATATACACATAAATTTTCTTTCTATTTATAAAATAGATTTTCCTGCTTGATTTTGTGTTTATATATATATAGTTTATCTCATAATTTTTAATTATTATTTTCATAAAAAATTAATTAATTTAAATTTAATTATATATTTTATAAAAAATATCAAGTGAATGAATAATAACTTTTTAAATTAAAAATATTTTAATGTATATTATAAAATATTATAATAAATTTTTTCAATAATATTAGATTAAATAGATTAAATTATATATTTTAACATAAGAGAAAAATATAATATAACACTTTTATCTTTTAAGAATGAAAAATGTTATTTATTCTATATTTTAACATAAGAAGAGACAAAAGTATAATATTCACTTCTTGATATAATATCTACATTTCTGGTGAAAATATAATTTAATTTAATAGTGTTAAGTTAAATGAACTAAATTGTATATTTTAACATAAATGAGATAATAATATAATATCTACATCTCTTAAAAGTAGAGAGTGTAATTTACTCTTTTTTTCATTCACATTAATTTCTTAGAAAAAGATATCATTAAATAATTTTTATTTTTGATTAATATTATTTTTCTAAATGTATTCTAAGTTATTTAATTTACTTTCAAACTAAAATATATTTAAAATTAATATTATTTCTATTTTAAAGTATCTTTCATGTAATTTAATTTACCTTAAAACTAAAACTAAAATAAAATGGAATGTCTTTCAAAAAAAAATATTATATATTAGATGATAGAGAGTACACTCGTTTATGTCTTTAATTTTAAAATGTAGAAAAAATTAACATAACGGAAAATAAAATAAAATTTTAAAGTACAATCAAATTATATATTTTTACGAAAAATATAATATAATATAAATTATCCAAATTTCAAATCTAGATGATAATATTTTAGATTTAAGCTAATAAGATATTATTTAGTAATTACTTTTAAATTTTTACTAAATTAATTCAAAATATTTAAAATTACATCTACAAATTAAAATTCATAAAATTTGAAAAAAAAAAAAAATACATTGAAAATTAAAAAAATAACTGAGTTAAATAAAATCAAATAAAAATATTAATAGTTAATTCCTTTATAACATATACCATCTATTCATATGCAAACATATATACATAGGTTTTTTTTTCTATTAATTGAGTTTTTTTAATTCGTGCTTTCTTTTTGTTTTCTCGTTCAATGACCTATCATTTACGAGCACATTTTCATCCTACTTTTTAAAAAAAATATATGATAAAATATTTTTTATGTGATTAATATTATATTTATGTTTAAATATCTTCTATTTACTTTGATTTATATAAAGTTCAAATATAATTGGACGAACTTTGCATTCAAACTTTTTCCCGCTTCTAAGTATTCGTCTTGCACAAATTTGGTTATAAGAATAATTAAGTAGGAAAAATAAATACAGTACCTTCTAATAATTATATTATATATATATATATATATTTATTTATTTATTTATTTTAACAAATTATTAAATTAATCTCCTTTTTATCACTTTTTTATTTTTTTCATAAATTTTATATTCCCTTTTTAATACATCCATTTCTACCGGTACATCTTATTAACATAAGTTCTAATTAGCTAATTAGTATTGATTTCGTACTAATGCAACATAAAATTAAGATTAACATACTCAAATAATTTATTTATTTTTTTCTTTATTTTTCTTTATCATATTAATTATTTTTTTCACATTTCTCTCTCAATCTTGTATATAATTAGTCATATTAACATTACTCTTTCAAATATTGAGTTTATAAAAATTATTTGATTCTATGATGCCCAAGTACCGAAATTTATTTTCTTTCCCACGACCTTGTGTTCAAGATGATTAATAGTTGTTTACTCAAAGTAAAAGAAAAGCATAAAAGTAAATAAACAAAAGATAGATTTTATAGACCATCAGAAAAATTTATAAATAAACATCGAACTTAAAAATAATCATTGACGTCAAATTTCACTCTTTTAGGAAACCTTAAATTGTATAAATGTATTATAGTACTTAAATTTTAAATAAATAATAAAATAATACGCTAGACAAAACTCAATATAGTAAATGTATCAGATTTGACCAAAACACTAACAAAATCATGCAGAATAATGCCTCAAGTATACTTCGACATGCTAACAGTTTTCCTCACCCTTGTCTTTGAAAGATGAAAGCTAATATTATGCATTAAACTTCAAAGAACTTTTAACTCTCATGGAATGTACCCATGTTAGCTACAAATAATATATATACCCTCTATAATATAAGCGTTAATAAGTTTTATATATAATTCGCACCGCAAGGGTTATACTTTGAACAATTATAATTATTAAAAAAATATAGGTAGATTATTAGAATGAAAATAAATTTAGAAAGTTTTATAAGTTCTAATAAATGTTAGGAGTAAATAAATATCGTTAAAAATGTTTATTTATTTGACAATAAATATTTATTTAAAAACATTTTTTAATATCTTCGTTCTTTATTTTTTGTTTTATATTCAGTATTCCGAAATCGTCCCAATTGTTTTCTTAGCATCTTTAATATATATACAAAAATCGTCCCAATTTCTTTCTTAGGGCCAAAGAATATTAAGATCTTACAAAAAGTAATAAAAACATCTGGTCGATATTCTCATATTACTTTCATATATATTTCTTTTTCATCGGTATAATCCTCTGAATTTCTCTTCCTTTCTTATTATATAACCCATCACATCTTTTAATTTATTTTATTTTTTAAAAAAACTCTCTTTGCCGCTTGAAGTAATTCAAGCTCGTTCTAGAACGGTGGAAGGGTTTTACATGATAAGTCTTATAATTGTTAAGACTTGAAATCTTTTCAGGATCTGGATTATGTGAAAACAAAGTAAGTTGATTTTCTGATAGACTGTAACGTTTTGTGGGAGATATACTTGATTTAACATCTTTTATTCATTTAATACACCCGACAAAATTCAGATAATTTAGCTTCAGACTGTATGTATGTGCCAACCATATCAAATTTGCTAAGCAAATAGTCAAGGACACAAAACAAAACCATCATGCTCGATTTATTTTTTCTTAGTAGAAAGGTGGAGCTCAGGTTATTAAACTTACATAACCCGGATACTTTATTCGCTCACTATGAGCTCCTACAGCATACATTTTAGTACATAATTATTCAGTACAAAGCGCCCAAAATTGAAGGCAAAGGACCCTTTCCCTCCTTCTCCTTTTTCGAAGGCTGAGCATCCGCGAAGTAGGATTCCTTCTGGTAATTTAGTAGCTTCTCAACATCTTGAGCAGACCCAGGGAACGCAATATCACTCACCTGCCTTACCACATTGTCTTTCTTACCTATTAGAAATAAAACCAATCAATCAACTACAGTTCACATGTCATAAAAAAAAAAGAAGTAAAAGCAGTATATACTCAATTGGATTTGGTTATATTATATATGTATATATACCTGCAAGAAAGTTCCTTTGGTTGTTCTCAGCATTGATACCAAAACCAAGCAAATTCATATTTGAGTTAGCTTCGATGGCAACTGGGTAATCTGCTGGGATTACAAATACATCGTCTTCATACAATTCAGCTCTATACCTCTGCACTTTTTTAGTTTCCTTATCCTTTTGCTGTTCTCTTAGGCCAACAAGTTCAATGTTTGCTTTTCCTTCATTAACCACTAGTATGACTATGGACTTTGAATTGTAGTGCGGCAGAAGAAGGGCTCCCTAAATTTGTGAAGAAAAAAAAAAACATTACATATAGTCTCAATAATTAGGTTCACTAACTAAGAAGAGAGTGAATAGAAGTTAATTGTCCAGTTGAGTTTGTGTATATGGTTTTTCTTTCTTTGTGCTTACCTCGTTGATATCCACAGAACTGAGGGAGATATCCAAGTCCCGAAGCTGGGGGTTTTTCTCTGGGGTGATCTCGCAGAACTGTCCAAACTTGTTGGAATAGATGGGTTTGCAGCTTCTCAAGTTGATTGGTTCATTTTCAGGGAAAATGGTTTTCGTTGAAATAGGTTTGGCATGTCTGCTGAGTTCCCGAATTTGTTCCTTTGAAAGTTGCACTATGACTCCCTCTTGCTTGTTCTGCTTCTCTCCAAACAGAACCCTATTTATCTCCTCGAAATTAGTCTATAAAACCAGGCACACAAGCAAATTTAGTAAGTGTGACCTTGAGACAAATTAAGCACTAAATGGGAATGGGAACGGAAATTAATTAGACGGAGTGTGGCTTGCTTACATCATAGGAGGCCTCTAGAAAATTCTTGCTGAACCCTTGCAAGTAGGATTGTTGTTCTTCAGTGTTAGATAGGAAAAAATCCTAGAGAGAGAGAGAGAAAGGAAAATTAAGATTGGAAAGAAATTAGATGAAGAATTGATGAATCTGTTGTAAAGAAAAAGGTAAACAGTACCTCATATCTGCCAGGTTTGTTAACAGGCATGGCGAGGCAGATTACTCTGAGATTATCGTTGTCGTCTTGGTTAACCAAATAGAAAGTGGTTCCTGCAGGGATTCTTTGGGCATAGCCAGGCTCAAGGTTGTAGAAGTCTCTGTTGTCCGCGTGCACCAAGGTAAGCATGGCTCTCCCTGGAAATGTAATGAAACAAATAAATTAATTTATAGAAGCAAGTGATGGATGATGTTTAAATAATGAGTTACTTACCGCTAAGGACAACGAGCATGAAATCAGCGTCAGCGTGGTGGGGGAGAAGGAGGGTGTTGGGTTTGGACTTGAACTCGGCAACCCTGTAGTCTCGAAGGTTTTCAAGTTGTGTGGATCGTTTCTCGAACCTCTGGAGGAGACGAATATGACCGTATTTGTTTTCGTAGATTGTGTGGAACTTGTTAGAGCTGAAGTAAAAAGGGTTGTTTGATCTTTGTGACTCTGACTCCTCCGAACCGTGTTCTTTCTGATGAGGTTGGTGTGGGCGTGGATATGGATATGGACGCGGTTGTTCAGGCTCATCTTGTTGCTTGACAAATGAGGCAGAAACTGATGCCAGGAAAACAATTCCCAGCAACAGCAGCACTGGAAACCGCACTCTCATCATAGTATAGTATGGTATAGTATTGTATCTAGGAATAGAATAGGTATGGTATTACACTGCTGGATGAAAAAACGGAGTGAGATTACGGGTATTTATAGTTATATACAAGAGAAGGGTCCATGGACATTTGGCCACGGGATGACATGCAGGTTGACGTGTGTTGAATCCAACAAATTTGAGATTGTAGAAACAACAAATTTAGTTTGGATTGAGACGGTGAGGGATTTGAGCTGCATGTTGAGTACGTGTTGCTCTGCATGCCATTTAAGTATACATGGACGCGGCGATCTTCATACTCAAGTGGCCTGTCGTTGCATTTTGTCCCAATTTGTTCAACTTGGACATTGTTCTCAAATAAGGGATACTCCATGTTTTTTTTGTCTTTTCCTCCGTGTCTCTTCTTTAGTTTTTTCTTGCGCATATGCAAATGCATGCATGAATCATCCAAGAGACTGGATACTCCATACTAATTTTGATGACTGGGAAAACAAAGAGATTATTTTAGTAAGAGATACAAATGGTTGTGGTAGTGAAAATAATGTGCTCCAGATTTCTGAAACTCTAAAGCTAATAGTTTATTTCACCCATGGCTGGATTGTCCACACCACAGTTTGAAGGTTCAGGACTCCAAAGCTAATAGTTTTCTTTTATGTGTACTGTGGCAATGTATAAAAAAATGCCAGACAACTCAGAGCGTCCTTGAAATCTTAATTGAAAATATAAACTATTAATGTGTACGATGTAAGAATAATGATTGATTATTAAAGAATAGTTATATTTCCACGTGTCTTAATACACATGCCAAATTAAAAAAAAAAAAATGATAAATAATGTAATATAAATTAAGAAAATATATAAAAAAAGTAAAATAAATATATATAAATGATATCTTAATTAATTATTAACAAAATATTTTTTAAATTTATGGTTTAAAATTCAAAATGAATTCAAAACATTTCATCAAATTGTCGATGTGCACAATAAATATTGTTTTAATTCCCTCTGTATTCTTCCCTGCGTAACAACAACGTTAATGACTTGAGTTATTCCCTTGTCATGTCAATTATGCTTTAACTTTATTGTGAGAGTGAAAGAAGAGATCAAAATCGAAGAATGTTGTAGTGGAAAAAAAATCATGATGGGTGCTAACACTCAGTCCACATATCCTGTGGAGATGCGCCAAAAGGAATGTGTTGAGAACTAACGATGAAGTACAATACTTCATAGATTCATTATAATGGCTAAAACCAAGTAAAGACGTAATTGAGGTAACAAATTTGACACATGCCAAAACCAGAAGGGTAAAACCAAGAGAATTTGTGGTAAAGTAAAACGTAGTAGAGTCAGACTGCAGAGTTGTTTGCTACAAGAAAATAAACAAAGTAACAAGAAAAACACTAAGTTGTCGTACAACCTATAACTGAATAATGCTTTGTTTTGAGCTTTCCAAACATTCTGGCTCGGCAAAAAGAAGATTTTTGCCCTCTTGCTGTACTAAACCTAGGTTATTTTTTTACAAGAACAACAATTGTAGGTGCTAACTATGGAAACAATGTTGTGACACCAAAAAACAAACCCTACTCCATATGTATCTATCAAAGATCCACTGAAGTAGGAGCTCACAATTCCTCCAAATGTTGAAAAACCCCAACATAAAGACTAAAAAGATCTTGAGGTGCTTTGCGACTCATCGCGTTCCCTCTCCACAACTATTGAATCTACAACATCGATAAGACTGTCCGTAGAGTTACAAAGGGAAACATGATCTATCCAAATATTACAGGCTCCAAATAAGGAGATGGCATCGTCGTCACTCCTTGTCCTCAACCCAAAGTGGTTGTAGGAGTCCTAGTGAGTCCAATAATTTTCTAAAAGCCCAAGCTGGGGAAGCTTAAAAAATTGCTCTCGACGCCTATGTCCTGATCCCTGCAGATGTTACTAATGAATTTAATCTCCATGTTCAATCGACATGGGAAAACAGCACAACTACAAGGAGGAAGGGATGACAGGGCTCACTGTTGTGTCCAATTTTGGTGTCATGGCCTATGGATTCAACTGTAATGGCATGTTCAGTGGTTGTGCCACTAAGGATAGATTCATGGAAGTTAGAATCTAGAACTAGTAAATGGATTCTACCTTTCTCTTTGCCTTATTTTCACTGTTCGCTTTATTTCGTTACAACCCTTTTTCTTTTCATCCAAGCTCAAATTTGGAAGTTCCTTAGGTCCTAAGATAACAACTTTATCTTTTGTCGTTATCACTGATAGTTGGGAATGACAGAGAAGACTTTGACTAGTCTTGTACTGACATTTGAGTCTCGTCAAAGGATAGTAAGTCACTAAATTGGAGCAGCAAAAACAGAGCTCCCAAGATCTGAAGCTCTGATACCATATTGAAACTAAAAGAAACTTTATATTGATTGATTGAATAATACAATTTCTAATCTCCATTTTATAGGGTAAAAACTACTTAAAGATAATATGATAACAGAAAAATAAAGATAATTATTGTAGATAAACTACTATGTTCACAATTTCTTAAATGAAATATTTAGATATTTATAACCTTTTAATCTAATGAGATATTTAGATATTTGTAACCTCTTAATAGTTACCTATCATATCTTATCAGATATTTATAATATCTCCAACACTAATAAACTATAAACTAAAGAAGGACATGATGAACTTTTCTCAATTTAAGCAGGAACCCCTAGGCAAGGCCTGGGAAAAAATTCAGGAGATGCTTCGTGGATGTTCCCCCACTTTTCCAAAGGGGTAGTTGATCTAGATCTTCTACAACGGCCTCTCCACCTTGAATCGAACTAGCATTGATGCAGCATATGGAGGGAGGATTAGAAAGAAGCCCCAAGCAAAGCATACTCCACTATAGAAGATTGGCTTCCAACAACAACTATTTCCCAAGTGATAGCCATATGACACAGGCCAGCTAGAAGTATCAAGTAAACATAGGAAGTACAATAGAGAGGATGTTGAATGCCCTCACCAAACAAATTGAGTCACTAATACAACACTTGCCATCTCCTCCTCCTACTGATGAGCAATGTGAGACCACAGGCCATGCAGAAAAAGCAAACTTCACCGTGATAAGTCATATTTTATACACTTCACAAGGGCTTAAGATGGATATTATTAAGACTGTTTAGTGATTAAGAGTCCTGTCTTAGTTAAGATTCGAATTATGAGCCTGGAAATAGGAAAAATATAAATTTGTGTTAAAATGAGGATTTTAACTAATAAAAGATTTGACTTGTTTTGTAGGCCCAAAAGTCGAGAGTATCTCGGCCCAAAAAGAGCATCTTGGCCCAGAAGAAGTGGTCCCGGCCAAAACCGATATCAGCGGCAAAAATCACTCCAACAAACAAGGAACAACATGTGATTATAGGAAGAGTAAATTAGGAAATATGTAATTTGGGTAACTTAGCAAGAAATCGGTTAGAATCAAGGAAATATGTAATTCAGGTAACTCAGCAAAAAATCTGTTAAAATCAGGAAAATATGTAATTCAGGTAACTGAGCAAGAAATCTGCTGGGATTGAGGAATTAGCGATTCTGTAGGATTAGATTTAGATTTAGTCAGCTTGTGTATAAATAGGGCACACCAGGCCACGTCTTAGGTGTGGCAAAAAATAGTGGAATTGTAGATCTAGCACAGTCAGCAATTGCAAGACATTCCAAGCTAGCACGGTGGTACCACGGCGCTTGATGGGTGTCTCTCGATCGAGGAGGTACAGGATCAGGATTTGGGAAGTTGGAAGCCGTCGGAGGTGATCGCTCGGTATAGCCGAGCGCACTTTCAGTGGACAAAACCTCAACGTCTGGCCATCACTAGTGCACCACTACCGTCATTCCAAGGCGATCGTCGTGGAAGACGGACTCTCTAGAGAACGCTGAATTTCTCACCTTTGTACTCAATTCTAATTTCAATATTATAACTGCTTTGCAATTCTATCTCTCAATTATAATTCCTGCGCTTTAATCTGCTTGTAACTTTGCCATGACAGATTGTTAGGAGTAGATCACATTAGACTAGGATCGATTGGAACTGGTTTAATAATCTGATTAGGTAGAGAACCTAAAACCAATCAAGTACATACTCCCTGCCAATTGATGAGGTAGTGATTGTGTAAATCCTCAGTATGGCAATGGACAAACGTTCAACGATTGTCGTAAGAATTTAAGGTTGATTCGGAGTATAATCCTAAGTAAGAAAGACAAACTATTATGTGTTGATTCTTGAATTAGTACAGTAAGTTAGTATAGATTAGTTTAATTTACTTTTTGCAATTAGTTTATTTTCTGCACTTAAAACTCAAACCCCCCTATTTACTGCTTTTCTAGAGTCTGAGGCCGAGTTAGTCCGATTCCGTCGCGTCTATCCAAGATCGAGTCAGCATTCTGCACTAAATATTTTTCTGCATTAACTCTGATTTTCACACTTAGCATAACCTGAGCACACTGTGTCCTTGAGAGAATCGACCTAGGTTAGCTATACTATAGTTAGCTTTAGTAATTATTTGAGGCGTGTAAAACGACTAAAAACCCGCTTATCACACCGCCAAAAATCAAAATGACTCATATTTCTCTCACTTTAAATGCAGGTCGGAGGGGGCACCCAAACTTCTCTTGGGGAAGACAACACGAAGGTCAAGTTGTATAGACCTCCATCCATGCAACATTAAAACCAAGGGACAGAAGCAAGAAGAAAGGAAGCGAAGCCTACAAGATACAATGACTTCGTTCATGACCAAGACCAATGAAAGACTTAAAGTTATGGAGGCTCATATCTCCACCTTAGCCACCCCCATGACCCGACGGGTTTATGGCCCACCACCACCACTCCAAATTGAGCCAACCCCAAATGAAGAGGTAAAGGTCATAACTCTTAGGAGTGGAAAGGTCATCACTCTTAAGAGTGGAAAAGAGTTAAAAGAGTCTCAACAGATAGAGAAGAAGGTGGTCCCACCAAGGAAGCCATAGCTAATGTTGTTAATAAAGGTAAGAAGGTAGCAACACCAGACCAAGTAAATGTTTCTTTCCCCCAAAGGTTGAAAGATGAAAAGAAGGATAAAAAGTTCACTAGGTTCTTAGAAATATTTAGGAAATTGCATATAAACATTCCATTTATTGAAGTTATCACTCAAAGATTTAGGTTGTTTCACTATCCCCTATACCATAGGTAACTAACATTTTGATAAAGTACTATGTGACCTAAATGCAAGCATAAATCTAATGCCTTACTTTGTTTTTAAAAAACTTGGTTTGCAAGAACCTAAATCCACCAATATCTTTTTGTAGCTGACCCATAGAACCATTACTCATCCACATGACATAGAAAAAGATATCCTAGTAAAAATGGGAAAGTTCATATTTCCTGTTGATTTTGTCATCTTAGACATGGAGGAAGATGATACAATTCCAATAACTCTAGGCTAACCATTTTTGCCATAGGAAGGGCAATAATAGATGTCGAGAAGGGCGAATTGATTTTAAGACTAGGTAATGAGGAGGTAAAATTTACAGTTTTTAGCTCTGATAAAATCTTCTCACCCCTTGTGTCTTGTAATTGTGTGCAGGCTTTTGACAACTCTAAAGGGGCAATCTCGAGCAACTATAAAAGGAAGTCTTACTTTGAAACCCAAATACCCTAAACCATACAAGGAGTCCATCAAAAAATGGCGCAAGTATAAAGGCCACACAAGCCTAAATTAATAAGCAAAGTATTCCTGCATGATAATGAGACTAGTTTTAAGGTGAAGGGTCAACAAATGAGGCACTATAAAGTGGAATTCGTGGAGACCCTCCCAACCTTTGGTATCTCATAGCCCAATAAGGGGTTCGTTAGGCTCATGACGTTAAACAAGCGCTACTAGGAGGCAACCTGGCTCATTTTTATTTTCGGTATTTAATTTGGTTTGTCTTGTTTTCTTGTTCCTTTCTCTTTCAGTACTTTTGAATTACCTTTTCTTCATCTTTCTTATTTTTTGTTTTTGTTTTGTCAATTCAATAAATGTTGCATTCTCTCTAGCACAGAGGACATTACTATATCTCACAGGGAAGGGGATCTTCTTGTATTAAAAAGAAAGCAGCATTAGCATATGAGTAATAGTTTATCAATTTCCTTTGCATTTACTACTTGTCTGATAGAAACCGAGATCTTGAAAGTATGTAAATAAGGATGTCGTAGTGCTCTTTCCTCTTGCCAAAAAAAAAATGGGCCTAGCCTTTCAAACAAAAGATTATCAACTTTTGAGAAGCTGAAAATTAGCTTTAGGCCTATCACACCCTCATTATATCTCACAAATGGGAAATTTGGACCAAATGAGGGGTTATATCATAACACCCCTAAATTCTTCTTTGAATGTCCCTTATGTTGACCTGTTCTGTTACTTGTTTTGAAATACATAACTTTGCATATGATATAGACCAGGGCTATTTGGAATTATTTGTTCTTAACATTCAGAATCTTGTGTATAATTTACCACTAGTTGCATCTTTGAGCCTACGAAGGAATTCTTTTCTTTGGAACCAGTAAAAGTAGAGCACCCCTAGAGAGTTCCATGGAATAACAAGCCATGTCAATAGTCATGCACATCTTTCGTACACAAAACAACCATTATCCTTCACAATTGAAAAAGTAGCAAATAAATAAATAAATAAAAATAATAAGTTATTATGAACAGAGAAACAAAAGTTTCGCCAACAAGGAATAAGAGTCCTAAAAGTTTGAGGATAGTATAAAAAAAAAGAGAGAGAAAAGAGAAAGAGGTTAAAGACAAATGTCAATTATCAAGGAAGGAACACTTGAGGGTGGTGCAAAGATAAAAGGTAAAAAGTAACCTATTTGAAAAAATAATATTATTTTCTTCTTGTTATCTCACCTAATACAAGAACTAATGACCTCGTTACAACCTATAAAATTGTTATTATACTTACATGCTATAAAATTGTTATTATACTTACATGCTTGAAAAGTCTACTTGCAAGAAATTGATTGATCTACAAGTTCGTAAGTAACGAGCGTCTATAGGGAAAGGGAACGATATAATTATGAACCTTTAAACACTTTAGAGAAGTCAGATGAGCAAACGCGTGATTTAGTGAGATTCGTGTTTCAATACCTCAGCCTCTAATTGGGCACTCAATTGATAGTCATCTCAGTTCAAAAGAAGTTTAGTTTCATTTACTCCTTGTTTATTTCATCTCTTCAAAAATACACTACAACAACAGAAGAGCTTATGTGTCATATCTTTTTTACTACAAGCAAAGTTAAAGTGTGGAGGGGTTGATAAACCAATATTTTGTACAACAATATTGTATCTTTTTAGGTTAAATCATGAATACTCTTTACAAATATAATGCATAATTCACCTTTTTTCTTGAGATTAATGCAACATAGGCCCACAAACAAAAAAATTGAGAAAATGCAACAAAAAAAAAAACTTTTGACCCAAAAAGATGAAGCCACATAATATCAACACACTTATACAACTTTATCCTTTTATTTTATCGTTATTTTATCTTTTATTTTATTTTATCTTTATATTTTATTTTATTTTATCCTTATCTCTTATTTTATTTTTATCCTTATCTCTTATTTTATTTTATCTTTATCTCTTATTTTATTTTATCTTTATCTTTTATTTTATTTTTTCTTTATCTTTTATGTTATTTTATTTTATCTACATGTCATTTTATTTTATCTGCACGCTATTTTACTTTATCTCACCGTTCGTGCAAGGTCCTAGAAATGCTCATTTGGCACAGTATAAAAAGAGGTAACATGGAAGTTGTATAACTCACCTCTGTCACTCTCGACACATGTCATTCCACCCCTTCATTCAATACTCCACCATCTCCATCCATTCTAGTAATTCTCTCACCCTCAAGGCTCCTTGGAAGGCACCTGAAGATAAGGCAAGAAGTGCAATATAGAGAAAGGAGCAAAACCCCAAGTTTCTATGCTTTCTTGTTTCTCTTTTTTAATTATGCTTTCCTATCTTTTCATCATGTGTATGGGTAGCTAGATTTATTTTTATGGATTATAATGTAGTTGTACTTGAAACAGTTTATTACTCTTTTGAATGCAATTTTCTACTTATCTTTATCTTATGTCATATTTTATAAACAAGTCTTTCTTACATGATAATTAACTAGTTAGAGGCAACTATACCTTAAATAATTGATGGAACTATAGGATAGTTGATTTTAGAGGAATTGCATTACTAACCTTTTTATCTAGGCTTCTGAAATCAACTAGCAATAGTGGCTTTTATGGACTTCTAACTTAGTGAAGTGTTTGTTGTCTCTAAATGACCAAATAAGAATCATCTTAAGGTAAAAAATATTAGGGGTGTTACCTCAAGTCTCCTAGTAACATTAAAAAGTATAATCAGTAATGCACGAAGGTAAATAAGAAAATTGTATAAATTGAAGTAAAGAAGAAAGGACATAAGAACCCTTAATTGCAAAAGTAATTGTGACTCTGACTTCTCCTCCAAAGCTTGACCTTCTTCGTCCTCTTTATGATGAGGTGAGTGTGGGCGTGGAAATGGAAGTGGTTGCTCTCCTTCTTGTTGTTTCTCCTTGGAGTAAGAATCCTTAAGGAGGTTGCAACGAGCGTGGCATGCTTGGTACCTGTAGGCGTCTTTCTCGCTATTGCAACTCTGGATGCACTTGTTGTGAGTTGGGTTCTCGCTTTCCCAGTACGCAAAGCCAAATGAGACAGAAACTGATGCCAAGAAAACAATTCCCAGCAACAGCAACAGTGGGAACCGCACTCTCATCATAGTAAAAGCTTAAATTATGACTGTACTAACACTCACTCTCGATCAATGATGAAAACATGGACCGAAATTGCAGGTATTTATGGTTAGAAAAGAGATGGCTTACATGGACATTTGGGCACGGAGTGGCATGCACTCATGCAGGTTGACAAGTGTTGAGGTGGCGGAAGAGAACAGGGGCTAGGTTGGGTCGCATTGATATGGACATAGGAACAAAAAATATGTGGGCTCGTGGGTTGAGTTGGTGAACAATTTGGGCTGCATGGTCGACACCTTGGTGGGTATGTGTTGTTGTGCGTTATACATGGACGCGGCGATCTTGAACAGCCCGTGGATAAGTGAAGTAGGGTGCGGTTGTGTTTTGTATCAATTTCTTTTAACTTGGGCATTGATTTGGGAAGGATACTATATGATTTGTCTTTTTTATTGATCTCTGTTGTTCGGCTTTTTCTTGCGCATGATGGAAGAGACTAGACAATGTTGTGGCAATCGAGAGTAGTAAGATAAAAAAAAAATATATTGATATACAGATAGTTACAACTGAAGAAGGATAAGTAATTGATCAGTACGGATTATTATTGTCAAACCGATTAATAGGCTGCAAATGGAGGCCTATCCAAACACTAACACATGCAATGGAATAATGTACATGTAAGAATAATCATTGGTTATTAAAGTAACATAATTTGACATGCCTTAATATATATACCAAAGAAAAAAATGATCTGTATAAAAAAAATAAAAAAAATGATAAATGTAATGAATAGTATGAAAAAACTAAAGAAATGGATAAAAATGTAAAATAAATATAAATGTGAAAATATCTTAATTAATTATTAAAAAATAACCATTTTTTTCTAAAATTTACCCGAGAATGCATATTAAAAATATAAAATATATCAGTAAAAAAATTGGTACATAGTAAATATGTTTTTAAAAATTACTTAAATAATACATTTTCATATAATAAATAATTTTTAAAAAATTACTTACATACGCACATTAAAAAAATCATGAAAGGATTATGTACTGATGTAAGATCTTTTTTAATATGTTATCGTTTAATAATTAAATATACTATCTAATTATTAAAAATTTAATTACATATTTTTTATCTAAAATTTTTAATTGTATATTCACGTATTATTAAATAATAAAAAAATTATAATATCATTAAATCAAAATTTAAGTTTTGTCAAAAAGTGATTCCAGCAATATCGGTCTATGTGCATTTATTAGTTTGTGTAACCGCTTTTGCATAATAAAATTGAGTTAATGCTATTAAATAAGATTATATTTATCAATATTGCATTGATTCCAATGACTTAAATAAAATATTGGGTTTTAACATTTTGAATGATAAAAAAAATTATAGTTAGAAGAAAACAATTTCACTAAAAATAACCAAGTTTTAGTGGGATTTATTATCTTATTAGTTTAGTGTAATTTTTATTGGGGAGGGTAGATAAAGGCCTCTCACTTTTTTTTTTCTAAATCTTTCTATTCACAATATATGACAAAATCAAATTAAATTACATTTTAAATAATTTTATATAAAATATAAATTTAATTAATCCAATTGTTAAAATATGTGATATTATTTATGATTATCAAATTTTTATAATTTTAATTTTTTTTATGTGTATTATCTAATAATGAATATTCACTGTCGCACTCCAAAACTGTCCGGCCCAAACCTACAGGGCCCAATCCCTCATGACTGGGCTGAGACCCACTAAGGAGTCATCTCAGAACCTAGTCAAACCTGAGGCCGCAACTCCTTAAAAGTCAGCTCAAGACTGGGCCGAGACCCACTAAGGAGTCATCTCAAAACCTAGTCAAACCCAAGACTGGGCCGAGACCACCAAGGAGTCGTCTCGAGACCCAGTCAAGTCCGAGACCGAAAGCAGAGGAGAAGACTGAGTCCACGCCAGCCGTTGCGCGAAGTCAAGGTCGAGTCGCCCGAATATTTAGGCAAATCTTAACCCCTGCACAGAAACAGGGAATATGGATAATGGATTCAGTTTGCAGCCCAACCAGTACCACTATGCAGAGCCCAAAGGCAACCACCTAGCGGCTGGGGAAACTATATAAACCTCAAACACAAAAGCATAGAGAAGAAAAAAAAAGGACGGGGTGGGGGGAGAGTAGAAAGACGGAAAGCTGACGATTGCCCAAAAAAAGAGGTAGACACTCCAAGTCCAGAGTGAAAGGCAAGTAGAGGTACTGGTCGACAAGCAAGGGAAGTCTACCCACTCCAAAATCCAGGTTGGTTCTCTTTACCCTAGGCCTCAACATACTGCATGACTAGATTAGGGTGGTGTTGATCACGCCGTCAGGTGGGGTCTCTACTATGAACCCCCCTCTCTCGAGACCGAGTCTGTCTCGGCCAAAGAGAAACCGAGACCACACCACAGCCAATCCAATGCCGGTTATGAACCTCCCTCTCTCGAGGCCGAGTCTGTTGGCCAAAGAGAAACCGAGACCTCACCACAACCAATCCAATGCCTGTCACAAACCTCCCTCTCTCGAGGCCGAGTATGACTCGGCCAAAGAGAAACCGAAACTAAAACCACAGCTAACCTAGTCCCATCCACCCCATTGACAACCCAGAACTACGTTGACTTTGACTCCTCTAAAGCCGAGGTACGTAGGCACAGGAGGCACACTCCTATCAAGTCAAAACCATAAACCCCCAATAAAAGGAAAGCTCGGCACCTCATAACACTCAACCCGCACTAACCTAAGCCCGAGACCCCTCACCAGGACCGAATGTAAGTAACTCCCCTATCCCTCACAGCTAGCTTAGGGTAACTATCCTGTGATAGACATATTGGGGGCACCTTGTGGTCCCGATGTGTAACCGACTCCCAAACCCACAACTCTGATCCCAGACCAGCCTTACCCGAGGTTTCCTTACATTCCTAAGAAAAATATAGGTGGCGACTCCTGGCGGCCGAGAAGGATTCGGCTACGGACATGGGTCACAATTTAGGTTGTGACATTCACAAATATTTTAAATATTATATTTTACATTAAAATAAAATGATGAGATGAAATATCAAATAATTTTAGAATTGTGTGAAATTTTATTTTAAAAAATTAACTATTTCTTTTCAAATATTTTAAATATTATTTATTGACAAAATGACTTTTCACATTAAAAAAACTATATAAATTTAATTTAATAGAGGTTTTTATTTGTGCGTGGGATGAGTTTTGTATTTAAATTGATTGATTAAAATTAAAAAATTAATTAATTAATTAGTATAAAATATGTCAAAATTAACGTAATTGTATGTATTTTTACTATTAATTACTAAAAAATAAATTAATCTATTAATGATTTATGTAAATAGTTGTTGGAAAATTAATTCAATCAAACAAAAAATTTCTACTTAATTAATTGAAGTTAAAATTTAATATAACTATATATATATTTAATATAACTATATAACTATATATATATATATATATATTTTACTATTTAACACATAAAAAATTGTTAAAAAATTAATCTATTAATACTTTTAAAAAATACGTACTATGGTCATGTTGTACACACAAGAAAAAACTTTAAAAATAATTGCACCAAAAACATAAATCAATCAAATAATCACTTAAATCAAATCAAATTATTTAATTGTTTGATTAAAGGTAATTAATTGATTGTTACAATATATATTAAATTTATCATATATTAAGATATTATAAATCGTTGTATTAATTTATATTAATGGTTTAGATTTGGTATAAGCCTTTAGACTTACACCTATATCAACAGATTTTAAATGATTATAATTTAAAAATATTATATATTTTTTATAATTTTAAGAAAAATAACTACATAAATAAAATATAATTTTGTATAATTTAATTAAAATATTATAATTTTTTATAATTTCATAGTGTGTAAAAAATAAATTATTAAATTAAAACTAATTCTAGAAATTATATATAATTTCAACAAAATAATAATTGTCATTTGAACATTATTTAGTCTTATTTTATTATTATTTGATATGTTATCTGATATGTACCAAATATAGAATATGGTTAAAACTTATCATACTCTTATCATATCTTGACCACCAAACAGGTCTTAAGAGTTTGTGATATGATCCTAATTAAGGTCATATTGTTTTTATGAATCATCCTTGAGTTGATTATTTTTTAAGAATTATAGATTAAATAAAAATAAAAGTGAGGTAAAAGAGAAAAATGATATTAAAAAACAACACAAGATTAAGACAATGATATTAATGACACAAATCACAAATGACAAGGGATTTAAAAAATGAAACAAAAATTATGAAATAGATGAAAAATGATAATGAAGGCATCATGATAAGTCAATCGAGGATTTACCAAAAAAAGGTATAAAAACCTTAAAGAAAAAAGATAACACATAAGAAGCGGGGTTGAATTGTGTGTGTAATTTTTTAAAGCTTTTTGCAAAGTTGAAAGATTTTAAAACATAGTTTAATATAGTCGTCAAAAAGAGTATAAAAATAAAAGATTGTAGGGTAAGAGAGAAAAACGTACGAAGATTATACTTGTTTATTTTTCAACAGAGTTACATCTATTTTTTTTATCACGAAGGAAATTCACTAAGTTTATCTAACTTATAAACAAGTATTTTCTACCTTTCTAGATATTCAAACCCTTGTAAACTACCAAATTAAACTCAAATATTCTTTTATGCTTAGCCTTTTTGGGCTATTACATTAACTAGTAGAATTTTTACAAAATAATAACTCACACAGTAAGCTTACAATACAAAATACAGACTTTACTTTGCTTTGCAAAGAAAGTTTTACAAGACAATCATCCAAAGCGTACAAGAATATTTTTTTCTTTTTTGATAGAATGTGTTGTAGTCCAGCTACACTATATTTTGAACGTTACTTTTTACATTAGGAGTGGTTGGATCTGCATAAAATGCTACTTGATGGCTTCTTGCAGTACTTTTGCAAAAAGTCCTCTTTTTCTGAAGAATAAAAAAGGTTGTGTAACAAAAAAACTTATTTTCTCTAAATTCTACGTGTTGTCTACTATTGATAAGAGATGAGGCTTCTGTGGGTTCCTTTTGAATAAAGTCATAATCTAGGCTTCCTTTTATCAGATTTGACTTGTATTATAAAATATTTTTGTTGTTCTTCGTCAATCTGAAAGCTTAACATGTTCTCAAACAGGATATTAGGTAGACATTTGAATGTTAGATATACATAATCAACTCTTTATACGAATTGAATAGTTCAAGAGACAAGACAAGCAAGATAAACAATAGTTTACACTTTTAGAGAGAATCTTTATTGAAATAGTGCAATCATTCCACTTTTGAACAATCACTTCTTTGGACAACAAGAACGTCTTAGGATACTGAATTCTTCTATGAACCCTTGACTGCGTCTTTGGATGTTGAATCCCTCTATGAATGCTGAGAACATCCTTTGAACAGAAAACTTATCTAAGGACGCAGAATATGTCCTTTGGACGACGATAGGAATGTCTGAGTATGTCTTTTGGACGATGAGTCTCGTTATGAACGTTTGGAATGTCTTTTGGACAACGAGTGACTCTATGGATGCTAAGCACGTTTGAGTATGTCCTTTAGACGATGTGTTTAGGGTTTAGATAAACTTCTTTTAAAGTCAATTTCCCTTAAATGCATGTGTTCCAACTTTTAAGTCTAATAACCTACAATTCTTCTAAAATCTAGAGAACAAAGGTTAATCATCATATATTATTCATTTCCAAAATGTTTGTTATCATCAAAACCCTTAGATCATTTTGGACACATAAACTTATGTTCCAACAAACCTTTTATAACGACCAAGAGGATTCCAATCCAAGAACCGAAAAGAGGCACAACTCTTAAACTCACAAAAGGAATGAAAATATAATATTATTTAATGATTAAAAAATAGAGAAAACACATCTTATTTATAAGAAAAAATAGCATCTCCCCACCTTTATTACAAGTGGGCAGCTAGGTTTAGCACAAAAAATGTAGCAAACTATGCTTATCTTAGTGTGGTTTGACTCAAGTCCAATAATGAAAAAGAATCAAATTAAGAAATAAGATGTTCAATTACATAAGAAAATAAATCATTCATCCACAACAAGTCATCCATTAACTTGGATCACTTGGACAATGTTTTTCATTCTAGATTTGACTTTAATGAAAGAAGGTTATTCACTTCTTGATTCAAAACTTCTTTGCTTTTGACGTTATCATGGGTTTCTTAAGTTCTTATAGTACATTTTCTAGCTTTACTCTCTTTGGGCCTCCTTGGTCTTCATTAGTTTGTGTTTCGGGATTTGGTTTAAAAAAATTCATTTTTATTTTTAACCAATGTATATATATATATATAGAAATATATATATATATATATATATATATATATATAATATTATAATAAAAATATAACATAATAAAAGTCTTATTAACGAGTATTTTGACAAGGACATTAATTAAGGAGGTTTTCATATGTTTTATTAAATATTTTATAAAATTAGCAATGAATTATCTTTATATATTTTTGTTACAGTATTGTGTTTGGTAGGAAATTGAATTGGATTGATAAGCTCAATTAAAAATTAGTAAATTGTTTAAATCACAAATTTGACTACAAAAATTAATGAATTAAAAGCTCATAAAAAATCAATCAAGTGTTTCGATAGGTTAAAGGAGGAAAGTATTTATGGACAAGAGTGTCATATGAGATAGTGTATTTTGACACTCATGAATTATTACAATATTGATCTTAAAAGGCGCACAGACGGTTAAGGGATGATAGCATTTATAAACTATCATTAGTTTTTACTCTTGAGTGATATGAGACTTTCTTGACTTACCATAACAAAATTCTCTTAAGGGTCAATACACCAAATCACATTCTGATTCGAGGTCTAAAATCTCTTAAGGATGGATGTGTCGAACCTCTCCAGGGTCGATACACCAAACCTATTCAAATTCTAAAGTTTGAAATCTCTTTAGGGTCAATATACCAAACCTATTCCAATTTCAAGATCTAAAATCCTTTAAGGGTTGAACCAGTTAGTTATATAAGGTCAAGTTTGAGCCTTTCACGACCAACCCACCATCGTGTATCTCCTAACTCGATTAACTCGACCTTGAGTGTCTTTCAACTCAACCAACTCGACCACGAGTATATTCTAACTTTACCAACTTTTTCTAAAGTGTACTCTAACTCAACCTCACACTTAAAACTTTTTAATTTTGGCAACCAACTTGAGTATGATTAACCCTAGTTAAGCTAGCTCTTTAAGTTTGATGAATGAGAGCAAACATACAGTTCGACCCAATTGCATATTGGACCCAGTTAAGCTAACAATATTATTATCTAAAAAGGGTTATATAGAACATAATCACTGTCATAATTACATTTATTCCCTAAAAGATGTTATATGGAACATGATCACTACATCAATAAAATTTCAAATATCTTGCCTATCATCAAAGACAATAAATACTTTATAAGATAATTTCAACCTTAATCTTACTCTAAGAACACCTTAGACAATCAACTTAAGTTGAGCGTTAGAATATTTTTACAAGTATCATTCTTGTACCCAGATTAGGGGGATAACATACTCAAATCGAAGGAATACTCAAGCATGTCATTAACACAATGTGTAAGGTATGCATTTATTTTTAAAAACAATTAATAATAATATACAATTAAATATAAAGACCAAAGAAAAAAATTCTAATAAATACATAACTACCACAACAAGAATTTAAAATGTTTTTAGTAAGGGATTCTAGTAATTCATAGATTAATTTAATTAGCTTATAAGATTATTTGACAAAATAAATTTATTTAATATGCGAACTTATTTTAATAGTTTTATTTTATTTTTATAAATTACGTCAACTAGTTTCACGCAACTAACTTTCTTTTTAATTTTATCCTTGTTAATTTAATTTAAATTACTTTATTTTTTAATTTAGAAAAATATTTGCCTATTCATCACTCTCAATAATGTGATGCTCTATCGATTGTCTTTCACTCTCAACTCACTTAGTGACGACGTGTAGTTTCAATGACATCCGGGATTAAGCTTGTTAGTCAACGTGTTGCCACACTATCCTTTACAATATAATTTCATCAAATTTTTACTATTAATTCCTTAATAATATGAAATTTAAAAATTATTCTCCTAATTTTTAAGATGATAAATTATAAAAAATATTTAAATATTAGAAATAATAATTATATATAGTTATAATAAAATAATTAAATATATTTATATTATTTTACATTTATCAACTAATTTAAACTAATTCATCAAACACTTTAATTTAATTAGTTAATTTTTAAATTTTCAGTCCATAACTTCTAATTTATAAATGTTTAGCTCACTTTGCGGCTAATTTATAAATTAATTTGCCCCTTGTGTTTTAGAATCGACAATTTAGGGTTGCACCACTATTAGTAATATTAATTAAACTGATGCTAACCTGTTACAATTATGAATTATTTGAGAATGAATTTTTTTATTATAATTATATATTTGCATGGTTTAAACTATTATTTCTATTTAAAAAAATAACATCAATCAAGTTGACACTATAGTTAACATTTATTATATCGTTATACTTAAATAAATATAGGTAGAATAATGAATCTCATTAAGGTTAAATCCTTGTCTTAATAAATTTTAAAAATTAAGAGTTCTTTTTTAATTTTTCAGTGGTATATTAATCCTAGCCTGTCTAATATGTTTGAAGGCTTATTGTACATCTTAATATGATCATAATTACACTATACTGTGATATCAATACCTCTTGTACTCTACAAGAATAATGAATTAAAAATCTTTTTTGCTAATATGAGAAAGATTATTGAGGGCAATCAAACAAGATTCAGAATGCAAGAGTGTGGGAGTTTGTTGAAAGTGAAGGTCTTGCGAGAGCAGGAACGGAGGTAGGATTAGATTTTTGGGGGTTAATTATAAATGTTAAAAATAAAATATTTATTATTTTATTAAAAATTAATACTTAAATTGATGAAAAAAACAACACTACACATGTAATGATTCAACAATACAGCAGATATAAAATCTCCTAACTTATAACAGTTTATAAGGAGTAATCATAAACAAAAATGACAGCAACAACAGCAAGAATATCGCAAGAGACACCAAGATTTTTAACATGGAAAACCCCCTTCAATATAAGAATTAAAAACCATGAGTCGTCTAAATCAAAGAAATCAATTAACTATAATCAAATAAGGATACAAAAATTTTCAATAAAGAATACAAATTCGTGGATACAATCAGCCAACACAATCAAGCAACAGAGCTTACAAATGAAGAGGAAAAAACGAGGAACAAGAAAGTGAAGAATACAGAAGATTGTGCTATTATACGAGCACGATGTCTCACACCACAGACCTCCAAACCAAGATCCGAGCAGTCAAGATGAAGAACTATATATGTTAAACTTGTTGTCAAATTTCCAGCCAGATCCAACGGTTAACAGAGAAGATATCGCGATTTTAATATCGTATTAATATTTATAGAGATAAAAACAAAAATTTTTCTCTCTCGTGAAAATTCACTCTCTCTCAATCTCCCAATCTGACTCCTCCTAAAAGAGATCTATGGAGAGTATTGAGCTTTTATTCACATAATTAGAATACAAAAATAATTTAACATAAATATCATTATTTTTACAACTAATCTCTACATAGAAATATTTTTAAAATTTTAAAATATTACATTTATTAAAAATTGAAATTGAAAAAACATAGGGGGCAAGGCCCTCCTATATAGGTAGCTCCGTCTCCTTGCCCCACCAAGCGTTATAGTTAAAAATATATATTTCATATTAAAAGGAAAAAAAATCATAAAAAATAGTTAAGACAATATATTTAAAATACTTTGATTTTAAATTCCTATAAAATAAAATTGTGTAAAATTTATTTTTGTAGCTTGTACAAAATTGCTAAAAAATCATATAAATTTCTATCAACTTCATGTGATAGTGAAACAAAAAATGCTGGTAATAACACTTTTTTTTAGTGCAAATAATTTATGGCATTATTTTCTCTGTTATTGTTAGGTATATATACCCTGCTTCTCATCCAACCTAGGTATCACCTCCATTATTTAATTTTAGGGGAAAAAATTGACGGACAATGCTTATAATATTGAGTGATATATTTTTTATTTCTTGAAATTATAATGGCCGATTAAAATTAGTTGTTACAATTAATAAAATATTAAAATAATTTTTAAAATTGTATATTATTAATTATATTAGTTTCTAAAATTGTAATAAATAGTAATTAGAATAAATAAAATGATAAAGTTGTTCTTGAAATTATAAATTATCAATCAATTAAGTTATTAAAATTATAATAGTTAACCAAATTAACTTTTAAAATTTTAAAAATTTAATTGTACTTTTTGTTTCTTATTTTTAAATTTTCGTAAATTTTGTTCTTAAATTTTGTTTTGCTCATTTTGACTCTAAACATATATAATTTTATAAAATTTATTTTCTATTTTCAAAGTTTCATGTATTTTTTGTCCCTGAAGTGTAATTAAGCTTTTAAAAAATGGTAAAAGTGTTGGAGTTTAAATTTTTGACCCATTTTTTCTCCACACTAACAAGATCACCAAGTCATTTGGTTTGTTTAGTTTATATATAAAAAATATATTACATATTATTATTTTATTTTTGGTTCTCATGCATATGTTTATATTAATTGCACGAAAAATATTCAAAGTTAAAATGATAAATTTATTTATTAAATATTTTTATTTTAATTATACAAATTTATTTATTAAATATTTTTATTTTAATTATACAAATTTATTTATTAAGGCTATATTTGTCAAAAATAATTGAAAAGTTAGGTGAAATTGAAAAACTAGCTAAAAGTTAAAAAGATAACTGTATAGCTGAAAGTTTGTATTATTAATGTTTGATAATTATACAGTAGTTGTTAAATGTGAAATGATAGAAATGATAGAAATGATAGAAATGAATATGCGCATATGATATTATTTGTAAATATTAATTTATTTTATTAATAAAGTTACATTTTGGATATTTATGGTTTTAGATTTTAAATTAATTTTAAACTCTTCTAATTTATATTTATAGATAAATTATGTTAAGTGTATTTTTTACCATCAAATTTATTATTAATCTTGTATTATATCTTAAAATATTTACAATCAAATTTAAAATAAAGTAAAGTTAACATACACCTAAGTAAATATTATCTTTTATTATGTTAATTAGTGTAATGGTTAATGCATCTTGAAGTATAATATTTAAAATTATATAATAAATAATATAAATAGTGTAATGATTAAAATTAATAGTTTAATATAAAATAACTAAAAATAATAAAATAAATAAAATAAATATATCGTCTATCATTATTGATATCTTAAAGTATAATATTAAATTAATAAAATAAATATTATAACTAATATAATAGTTAAAATAAATAGTGTAATATAAAATATATCTAAAATATGATAAATAAAATAAAATAATATCTATCATTATCAACATCTTAAAATGTAATATTAAAATAATAAAATAAATATTATAATGATTAAATTAAAAATATAATAAAAATTATACCTTATTTTAAAATAAAATAAATAAATATTTCAAAGATAAAATAGAAATAGATATAAAAAATTAGAAGCTAATGTTTTAAAAAATGTTAATCAAGGAGTGTATAAAAAAATGCTACAAGTTGCTCAAAATATGCTACAAACTACAAACAAGATCAAACAAGCCGACAAGTTAGTAAAAAACAATAGAATGATTTGTCAAACATAACCTAAATTTTATAAATTTATTTCTTAGATATTTTTATTTACAAATATCTACCTTGCAAATAAAAGGATGAAATATGTATAAATAATTTATGAATAATATAATTTTATATAATTAAATAAATAAAAAATTTATAATTTTTAAATTTATATAATTAATATAAAGTATTTAATAAATAAACTTATCATTTTAACCTTTAATATTTTTCTTTTACACAAATATAAATATACACACAATGATCATAAAAAAAACAATTCACAAAAAAAATCAAAAGTACAATTAACAAATATAGTAATGAAATATAATATATATATATATATATATATATATATATATATATATATATATATATATATATATTATATGTAAGGCAAATGATTTAGGGCTTTGTTGACAGTAAAAAAAAATAAGGGTTGAAATCTCAACATCAACATTTTTATTAATTTAATTTCATCAAGTGATTTTAAAAATTAAGACCCATTTTGAAGAGATTATATCCAGCTTATTTCAACTTATCTTATATTATAAATAATTGTAAAAATATTTGAAAAAACTTATAAAAGTATTTAATGACTAATCCATGAAATATTTTTAAGTTTATTTTCATAAGTTTAATAAGGATAACTTATAGGAATAGTTTATAAAAAGACTCATCAATCTTAGTATAGCATATATAAAATGTGTATTTTTTTTAAAATTAAATATTTTATTTTTTTATTCATCCAAATTAATATCAATGTTAATTTTTATACAAAATAAATTATAATTATTTTTTATTAGTAATTTTTTTATTTTTATATATTTTATTTTTACTATAAAATATAATTTAATTAATAAATTTATATTTTTATATGTTACTAATAATTTTTTGTATATATTTCTTTTTATAATAGTATGTAGTGGTTAAATTTTTAATATAATTTATTATTTTTATATACTTATATTTATTTATACATTTGAGTGACGAATTTTTAAAACTGATATAATGATTTTAAGATATATATTATTTTAATTTTAACACCTTAATTTATATTTTAGCTATGTTTTGATTATTAAATATTTTAACTTTTAAAATCATTTGCAGGTACATGCTATTTTTTTTTGTATCACAATTTTTTAAAAATTTATAATACTTAAATTTTTATTTTTTAAAAATTAAAAATAAGTAAATAGTGAAAGTAATTTTTTTTAATATTTTTGTGATATATATAATATTAGTATAATAATACTTTTGTTAGCTTTTAAATTTTTTATTTATTTTAATCATGATTTGATTTTAAAATTTTTAAAAATAAAATAATATCTTATGTAATAATACATTAATCATTTTAAAATTACGTAAACATTGATGTTTTACTACCCGAATAGTAAAAACAATGTCAATCCTATTTAATTGGCAAAACAAACAAGCACTAATTAACAAGTTAAATTTATAATAAAATCTAATTAAAATACATTGGTAATATAGTAATTTTTTACATTATTATTTAATTATATTCAATAATTATATATATTGAATTATATAATAATTATCTTAAAAATTATCCAATTCTTTTATAATTAATTGATAACATATAATATTTTTACTCTCACAGTTATACTCATAAATTTAAACCTACACATAGTTGCAATCAACACAAAATTACCTTGGGGGTGCGTCTATTGTTTTTTTGTTATCCCCAATATACTTACCTTTGCAAAATTTTGCAAACATTAAACAAAGTGATCACAGGGTTGGAATGGCAAAACATGAAAAAAAAAAAACTCCATTAAAAATATGGCAAAAAGAAAAGTGTTAGATTATGTACCCTGTTAGATTTAAGTCTTACCTCTTGGACTAGTCTTGGCTAACCTGCTGGGTTGAGTTGTTGCTTATCTCTTGTACTGACTTAGTTTTATAAAGTCAAGTCTATTATCGAGCTTGGTTAGTAATAATAGACCATATTAACAGTTGAATCACACTAATTAAGGCACCTTCCCATCCCACAAACAAGTTGGTCTAGAAATAAATCACTGGAACATCAAAAGGAAAGGATAAAACAAACACTTCGAATGAAATAACCGCAAAAAAAATCTACAAATGATTTTTGAGGATTTTCACTTACTGAAACAGATTAAAAACATAATTGGCTTCTTTACATGAAGGAGGTACTAGCTAATAGAAACCTAAAATGGCACTGACCTCAATATATATATCACATTAATTCACACTTGTGCTGGTAATTTGTAGTCATTCATCATGTGTTGTGTGGGTTATATATATATATATATATATATATATATATATATATATATATATATATATATATATATATATTATATAATATGTTGAATATAGGTAAAATATAGCTTTCACATTAATTTCAAGCAAGTTCGTCCGCTGAGCACGGAGAGAAATGTGAAGGAATTTTCGAAGCTAAAAGTACTTTGCAATTAACAACAAAATATTGTCGTGAAGACTATTTAAAACTATATTATATATATACATATTTCGTAGATAGCAGGGGCTAAAAGAATTTTATTGTTGATCCGATGAAACTGATTTCGCAATGACCAGTAGAGAAAATCTAAACTGTTAATTAATTTTATAATTTAATATAAAAAAAACATAACTAAAGAGTGAGGATTAAAAACGGGAGACTCTCCAGTTTTATTTTAAACCGTGCCCCGGGTAGTCCTAGAAATATCTGCTTTCAAGCTCTGTCAATGTATCAAGGCTACACAACCACTTGTTCCCTCTGCCTTGCGCATGCCACCAAAATACCTATATATTCAAGCAAACAGTAGATACAATAATAGTTAGTATGACAAATAAAAGTTTCAATAGTATTTTGGCAAGTCTTTTCATATAATTTAAATACTCTTTGTGGGTCATTTATTTGTATATTAATAAATTTATTTGCTTATAAAAATAGAAATACACGTCAAATAACTGACAACTTTTTTAGGACAAAGAAGTGAATAATTTGTTTAGGAAAAAAAGTGAATATTTATGATTATTTATATTTTAACTTTAATTACTAATGTTTAGGACAAAAGTATCTGATGCATTAATACACATTAATATTACGATTACTTGATAAGAGGTTATCTTTTTTATTAATATAAAATTAAAATTTATATAAAATATAACTATTTTTTTATCATATTTGCTTATCTCAACCAAATTAACTCGATCTAAATTAGATGGGTATGTATTTATAAAAAAAAAACTCAAAATTTCAACTAAAATATAATTGATTTAAATTTAATTTCATCTTAAACTTAAACATGTCCAATCTGTAAATACTTGAGAAGAGAGAAAATAAATAATATATATTATTATCTCATTATAAGTATTAATGAAAAAAAATTGTTAATAAAATATCAGGATAACTTAATCAATATAATTAAAAAATTATAAAGCATCCCTTCTAAATTCTTCATATAAGAAAGAGGCGAAGATAAAAAAAAAAATGAAATCGTAACTTTTTTTCTTTTCTTCACTCTGCTATTCAAAATTTCTAATAAAATAAAATAAAATATTTAAAAAAAATCTCTCTTTTCTCTTTAATTATTTCTCACAAATCAAATGCATTGTAAGTAATTTAGTTATAATTGTTTTAATTGTACCACAAGGCAATCAAACTAGGCCAATAATTGTGGAAGCCAAGGTTCCTTTTCCTTCCCCAAAATTTTTCTTACACAAATATGACGTGACAGATAACGTGGGAAAAGGAAATAAATTCCTTATTTAGACTGCACTCTCTAATTAACTAGTCAACAATTTAAATCATGGTCAACCCGTCTTATAAAACACATATGAATTATATCTGGGGCTACGCGAAAGTGTCTTGTCAATTACCTTAAATTGATCTATTAAATATTTCTTTGAAACTTTTACTTCTTCTCCATCCTTATTAGGTCTTTTTGCCAACTTGAACAAGGATGAGTTGCATATGCCATCCTTGCTCTAACTTGGTTTGAGTAGAAGATAAGCCCAATCTAAGTCAAGTCTTTCTCTAGGTTAGAAAATTTTAAATAAGTGAAACCGATATTCATTCAATCCGAATGTCTTTTTTTTCTCCCTTAATTTCTTATTATTTTAGCTTTTATATTTACTTCTTTTTAGTACATATAATTTTAAGTGAAATTAGGTTCTAAATTCTAAAACATAAATATTTATGAATCTAAACTAAACTTGAATAATCAACTTAATTAGTTTTAGTTGTCCAAAACAAAATTCACTAATCCAACATTATATTTTACCAAAAAAATTTAATTAGTTTGAACTTATTTTTCTCAAACCCAATCTAATTTCACTGTATATATTTGTTAAAGGATTATACAGTGGTATATATATATATATATATATGAGCATCGTATTTTGGCTAGTATAAAAAGTGAATTGGTCAAGAAATTAGTCCGAAAATTTTAAATCAATTGTATTTAAGAATTAATTGGTATGATTGGCGATGGCCTAGTGATTTTTTTTTCTCCAAAAATTTACTCACTCAAGCATTTATTTTTATGAAAATTGAAATGAAATTAGTTTGCTTATAATCAATTATATATATATATATATATATATATATATATATATATATATATATATATATATATATATATATATATATATATATATATATATATATAAATCTTAAAAAATTTTAATAATCATGTATTACAGACCTCCCATCATAAATCTAATTAGAATAGTTTTCCAATAATTAATCTAATTAGTATTATTTTATATTATTAGTACATAACTTATTTTTTCTAAAAAGAAAAACACAGACAACTACCTGAATGGAAAATGGATAATAGTGTTATGTTTTCCATTCCATTAAAGGTCTAAATTATATTTTTTTTATATTTATAGGAATTTTTTTAAAAATTAAATTTTTTTATATATAAATGATTAATAATCTATATGTTTATTTGAAATAAACCTTTGGAGTGAGATAAAATATAACAACATCTGTAAGCATTATTTGAGGATATATCTTTTTTCTACCTTGGACTAGGATATCATTTACTCCCCTAAATTTTAAATTACCAAAAAAAACTCAACCTCTCAATTAATAGTAATAAATATTAATTATGAATGAATTTCTTGAATATTTTTCATTTTTTCTCTCAAACATTAAAAAAATTGTATGGGTGTAAATCTCAAATATAAACAAATCATAACTAAGTTATATTTAAGATATTTTTTATTTATAGAGATTTTATTTTTAAGAATTTTTTTATTCTTAATATCAAATTTTAATAAAAGATAGTTTCGAAAAAAAAATTATTAAATAAGATTGATACAATTAAATGAAACTTAACTAATTTTTCTAATTAATGTAAATCAAATTTTTTTTATATACTATACTAGAGTGAATATTAATTGAAATAATTAATAAAACAGTTTTATATAATCATTTAATCACAAATTATGATTAATATGACTTTTAAGATAATTATTATAAAAATTCAACAAATTTATTATATATACTAAATTAAATGATAGTATAAAATTATTATAATTCAAAAACTATTTTTTCATATTATTTTAGAACTTCGATGAAATAGAGTTTTAAACGCTCCTACTATCGAAACTAATTGTTGCCGATGTATAGTCAAGAATTGCTACGATGCGAGGATTTGGATAATATGAATAGAATTATAAGTTTTAATTTTGTTATTGTTGTCATATTTTTTATTAAAAAATATTAAAATAAATGAAAAATAACTTATATCTGAAGCGGACGAAATTATCTAATATTTTTAAATGAAGACGAGGGCAGTTAAATTTAAACACCTTTCAAAAAAAGAAGAGTATAAATTACTCAATTTAACAATACTGTCTTTGTATTATAAATTTAAGTCTTTATGTTCGAATTGTGATAATTTATTTTCTTTAATTGTTTTAAATAATAGCTAACCTTTTTAGTAAACTTTTAAGTATAATGGAATGTTGTCATATGATCATTAAAATAATATTTTATTAATTAAAAAATATTTAGGATTTTTGAAAATTAAAAATGTTATATTCTTATATTTTTATTTTGCTGAGTATTTATAAATATTTATGTAATACACCAAATATTTATAATATGTGAATATGTTTTTTTTATATAAATATTTTGGAGACAATTATGTTCATAATTCGACACACGTTCAAACACTAAACATAAATACATTTTTCAATTAAGAGTTGTTTTTCTTTTTTATGATTATGGGTTGCTTAATATATTTTCACTATAGTAATAACATAATGATTGGTCATAATAAAAGTACTTTTATTATTGTGAATTCAGACACATTTTATTTTATTTATAGTAAAAAAAAAAAAATGTTATAAGGAGCATGGGAAAGATCAAACGTTGAGTTTCTTGGATGATGGATTGGATGCCAACTGTTGCTTAGCTATCAATGCAATTATTGCTATGCTAACTAGCCGGTCCACGATGAGACCGTAGGGTGCATATCTCTTATTGTGAGGTTTGTATCACCCAACATGCATGGCCCATCCACTCCCTTTTTTAGATAACTTAGCAAAAATAACTTTAAAGAGTAATGTTTTTTTTACATCTCCTCACAATATTTTATTAAACCGCCATTATAATTAGTTTGGATTCTGTAAAAAATTCGCATAAGGTGGTCCCAGTGTAATCGCTCGATAGTAACTCTTGCAGAGTTTAGTTGGTGGTTTGATGCGCTTCTTTTTTTTAAAATAAAATAAAAAACAGAGACAAATAATGGTTGCATTTATTATCAATTGAATTATGAATATTGTGTTTAATAAGCTCAAAAGTAGAGCAAAGTATAAATGTTAAAAAGAGTCATAACAACCTTCTATTTGACTATTTCTTTTTAATATTTTTTTATTGATTTAAAATTATAAATTTTAGTAAATTTTATTTCTAAATCGAAAGATAAATGAGAAATATGACTTATAATTTTTAATATATTTTAATCAATTATAAAATGAATGTTAAAAAATAAATTAAAGATAATATTAAAATTACCGTTCACATAAGTAACCAACTCTATTTTTAAGTAATTTTGAATTTGAAAAGCAAAGATGAAATATTTTAAATTGATTTTAGAGCTACTATATTTTCCTAACAAATAATTATAGAATGCTTTGATTATATTTTAAGAGATAAAATAAAATTTGAACTATTAGTGATGACATGAAATTGCTATGTAGACATACTTAGATAAATTAACTCATAATGGTTGGTCAAATTGGTCTAATGGAGAATGGGTGATACAATTGTTAATGTTACTTAAGTGAATTGGTCGGTCTATAGACTTCTTTTTGGTCGATTTCCAACATCCATGATGGACATCTATGCTTCTACAATATCTTATATTTGATAAGATCAATATGAGATACACATTGCAAGTGTTAAAGGATGTAACATTAAACATTAAAGGATGTTAGAGGCAAGTAACGCGTGATTGTGTAGTCACTTAGGAAAATATGAGTTTGTTTCTCCCATGTTACACTTGACCCAGTTACGCAGTACAATAGTAGATCTAAAAAACGTCTAGTACTTAACAAAATTAATTCATGGTATGCGTTGTAAGTGTTAGGAAACACAGTGCCGAAGGCAGAAAGATGTCAAAAATAAGCAACGTATGGTTCTTAGGAATGACAGCTAAAAAGATGATAGGGAAAACAAGTATATAAGAGAAAGAAGTAACCTATCGAAGAGATTCGAAACCATCATAAGAGACAGAGAGCCTAAGAAATATTAGAAGTCATTTTGAACAACTCTATCTCATACGAAAATATTAAATATTAAAATAATCATTATTTAATTAAGCTTGAAATATAATTCGAAAGAGTGACCAGAACCTTGTCTAAATCTTGAAAATTGAAATATAAAAAATTTCGAGATAAATTTGAGTATGAAGACTAAGTTCATTAATAAAATACTAAAAATACTAATGTTTAGAGTAAAAACACGTAAGACAATTACATATTACTCAACATATGGATAATTATTGACAATAAATGGGATAAATAACAACTTTAAATAGTCAATTTCAAGCAAATGTATACTATATAGATCTTCTTTTTTGACCGTTAGGGTGAAAAATAAATATAATTAAAGAATCAATATAACTATATATATATTTTTGTTAAAACAGTATATTATACCTCTTTAACACCAATTATTATCTTGTACAAATTACTATCACTTCAATAAGTAGATGCATTTATTCCTCCGCAATTCTTAATTGTCTTTATCTTTCAATTCAATTGGTCTCATTCGCATTTCTTGCAAGTTTATTCATTTTCTCTTTACATTTAAGCATTTTTACTTTTTCAGTCTTTTAAATTCATCCACATTCCTTCTTTTCTTCTATTTTAATTTCGAACATTTATCTTTTCATTTTAAAATTCTATTTACATTCTTGCACCGCGCCTATAAAAATAAAATAAAATCTTGCACCGCTTTTACGTTTCCTTTATTCGATTTCATTACTCGCTTTCGTTTTATATTAAGTCATTTTCTTTTCATCACTCTACCTTTTTATTGCATTTAACTTTCAAGCCATTTACACTTTTTTCGCAAACAATTATTTCCGAAGTACTGTTTAAAAGCTTTTCAATTACTTTTCAAGCAATTCACTTCATTTTTCATTTTTATTTCATTCTTCTTACGAAGAATAGTTGATCGAGTTTTGCATTCGATTGATTTGTTATTCTTCAATGTTTTTGTTCGAATCAATAAAACCAGGATTGCTATTCAATTTAACTTTCATAAATCAAATAAGTACTTTACACACTAATTATTGAATTGAGGTTTTAACTTATCTTGTATTTTTATTGCTGGTTTCAATAAAAAAAAACCTCACAACTAATAATTGATCCTAAATCCGACGAATTAATATATCCGTGAATTAGAATCACTGTAACAAGACACATCTATTAGAGAATAAATATTTCGACTCTCAAAATTCTCAATATAAATTTCCACCAATGTTGTTATTGAATTAAAATTAAATGTAATGAAATTAGTGTGACTTGACTGTTTAAATTTGTCCAATTGAATTGGTAATCCACAGGTTTGAATTAGTGTTGTAATTTTTTTAAGGTATAGTGCAATTTTTTTATAATTGTTAACGAAAAATTTTACAAGTTATAATTTTTTTTATTATATTCCGGTTTATAAGATTTAATCAATGACCTAATATTCTAACCGAGTTGATAACGGGTTTGAATATGATAATAATGAAATAAAGTATTTATAATTTGTCATCATCATAAAAAAGACAAGAACTGAGTTCCATGTCCCATTCATCCTAGAAAATCAATGTTTTTCTTAAACAATTATGACAAATAAAATATCAGTTGTAACAAATAAAACTATATATTTTCTTAAACAATTATGACTAAATCTGTAAATAGTTTTGTTCTAAAATATTCAAAATAACTTTTTTTTATAAGCTATTCAAAATAACTTAATACTCATTTTTTTAGTTTCACTGTACTTATGCTTATATATTAGACTACATCCATTTAAGAGTAGATTATAATTTCTTTCTTTTAGATCGTGATATATGTCATTCTGTAATCTTTTTCATTTTAATTGATAATATATAGTTTTAAATGGTTTTTTAATCTTATTTTTTTACCTTTAATAAATAATTTTTTATAGAATATTTATATTTTAACATATACAACATTTTATATTTTACATTTTAAAAAAATTAATTACAAATGTTCATTTAGGTCACGTTTAGATAAATTTGTTCGTTAATACTTGTAACAGGAAAAAATAATAAGAAAAAATGAATTGAGTTTTTCTAATAAATTAAAATCAACTTATTTACAAATTTTTGGACAAGTTAGATGAAAGAGTTTATGCAAAAATTAACTATATAAATTGATTTTATTTTTTTGAAAGAAACTTAATTTTTTTCTTCTTATTTTATTTTAAATACTAAGTTATCTAAAAATGACTACAACAAACTTTATACCTTTTAGTTTTTTTTTTATACAATACTAAAACCAACTAGTTTAAGTGTTTATGACCCATTCCGCTTCCCTGATTTGGTCTAATACCCATCGACAATTTTGATGAATTCAATTTTTAGGAATTAGACATTATATATTTTAAGAATAAGTATTGGTTATATTTTGCACCATCCTAACTTGGTTTAATTTACTGTATTTTTTAGAAAATATAATTGTTTAAAAAATAGTGTTAATAATAGATTTTCTTAACTTAATGAATATTATTTTTTTATGATGTTATATTTATATTAATATTATTTATTTTAAAATATATATCATAAATCATACTTCAATTATATTTTTATATTTATTTAATTTTATAATTTAACTTAATATAATATAAAGATTATATGTCGATAAATTAAATTGACCTAATCTTGTTATAAATATTATTGAATCTTAATTGCATCGAATTGAGTTGAAAAATAAATGATTTTATTAAAATTTCATGTGAAAGTAAGCTCATTAATTCCAACCTATTCATGAACACCCCTAACACAATTAGTTTTTAGATGGAAGTTTGACAGGAACGAAGAGTAGAGAACATGTGTACCATTCCCTCGTGCTCTCATTTTCAAACCAACGAAAACATGCAAACTTTTGAGTAAATAATGCACATTATAAGGCTTTGCCGTTGAGTCTAGAACGCTACAACAATTTCACATGCACTTATGTTTGGCCCCAAAACAATCGATGACAATGCCTTGTTTATGCAAGACCTCTTACCATGCATAAAATATCTAAAATATCTAAAAGTCCAACTCTGATACACTACAAAAGTAATTATATATTTCAGTAGAATATATTCTTAATTTGACAAACTAGGTTGCATATCAGTAGTACTGGCTTGTTAAATTTTTTGTGGTAAAATATTCAATATGCAAATTAGTTTTTTCTTTCCATATTAAAATTAAAAAGTTATACAAAATTTCTAGGTAATTCAAAAGTGTTGCGAGTTAAATCAATTTTGAACAAATTAATTAAAGTGATAGATGAAATTATAATAGCTAAATAATAACTAAATTAATGTGACATTGTTTTAAGCACCTACGTATTCATATACTAAATACTATAACGAGTACAAATATGTATGTATCCCAGGGAAGCTCCAATCGCTGTCAGAGATGAATGAGCTTTTTTCGGGATTGAAATGAAGTTATGTGGGCGCATTCAAAAACAACACGAAGTTTTTAGTCAATTTGTACTATTTTCAGCTTTTCAGAAAATGAAAGTGTATTTTTTTTCCTGACGAATTTGTATATTTGATGTTGAGTTTATACAGAAGAAACAGGTGAGCAGCTATTACAACCTCTCACCTACCTTTTACACTTCTTGTACGGCTCAACGTCAAAAGTTCATTACCTTTCGGATAAAACCCATCAAAACTAGATCCATAACGTTAGGGCAATTCACTTCTGCAATTGTATAACCACACTTAAAAGCTCAATTAACCACCTTCCAATTTAAAACCTAAATCAAACTAACCCTAAGTAAGCACTTTTTTTTAAAAAGTTCTTTCCATATATATACCAATCCTGATCTTTATTTCCTCACTTCGTTTGGTATTCTTTTATGTAGTACGTACTGATTTCGTCTTTAAAGTGCTTATGTACAATGTATGTATGGCACTTAATTTTTGTGTAGCATTCGATGGCCCTGAATATGCTATTTGAATATCAGAATCAGAATATGGCACAAACCAAAAATTAATGTGTCCTTTTGATCGATGTGCTGTCGTGATGCTTGAGCCGTATTTTCTCCCTCTGCCCTAACCCAGATTGGTAATAATATAGTTGTATTCACAAAATAAATGAAACTATGATCAAAGTACTTCATTGGCCTAAACTAAATCTCCCTTTTCTGTTGTCCTCACTTTCCACAACAACACACTTCTCTTTAAAAAAAATAATAATTCTTTAATGGTCATGATAGTACTTAGTACTTAGGAGCTAGTCTCCTTTCAAAGATAGAGATGGGGAATCTCAGAAAATGATTATATAAGAGTAGGACTGTACTTGGACCGTTAAGTAGGAGCAGAGAAGCTACCTCTGTGTTATAATTGTGATCTTTTTACTCATTGCACAATAGCTAGGGTTTTCACCCACTGAAATTGGTTCCAATCTGCAGATGTTCTCTTCTACATATGACTCCAATCTTTTCCCCACCTTCCCTTCGTCTTCTTACCCTATTCTTCCTTTTCTCATTGATCCTGAAAATGATTTTGCAAGCAACACCCTTCTTGAAGACCCTCTTCTTGTTCCCTTCATACCCACTACACATGATCCTCCATTTCCTGAAGAAACTGTTGCCAATTTTGCAGTTGCAGACTGCACTGCCATGCTTGACCAGGATGCAAACACTAACTATGGTTCTCACTACGGCAGCATTTCCAATTTTCTCACCCAAAAACCAGCCATAGCCAAGAAAGACAGGCACAGTAAGATTCACACATCTCAGGGTTTGAGGGACCGCAGGGTGAGATTATCAAGCGAAATAGCCCGCAAGTTCTTTGATCTTCAAGACATGTTAGAGTTTGACAAACCGAGTAACACCCTTGAGTGGCTCTTCACAAAGTCTGAGAATGCAATCAAAGAACTAGCAAAGAGTAAGCATAGCGGCAGTAGTAGTGGGGGTGACAAGTGTTCCTGCGACCCCTCGGTGGATTCTAATAACAACAAATTATTGGTGGGTGGGGGTGATGGTTCTAAAGGGAGGAAGTTGAAGTGGACACAGAGGGATGATGTTTGTGTTCAGACCAAAAAGGAGTCTAGGGAGAGGGCAAGAGCAAGAGCAAGAGAAAGGACTTGTTACAAGATGTGTAGCATGAGTAGAAGGGTGCAGCAAGACTTTGATGAGAGGTGCCCTGCAACTGCAACCAGTGAAATGCTTCACCAATTCAGGTCATCCATTCAGCCTGAACCTGAACCTTGTGCAAGATGGGTTCAACCTTATAACCCTTTCCTCGTTGATAGTGAAGCACCCAGAGATCACGCCTTTAACGTTATTGAAGAATCTATTATGATAAAAAGGAACATGAAGCCTTCATCCTTCATGGCTTCTCATCACCAAAACCTTATGATCCCTAGGGATGCAAGTTTCAACAACAACGATAGCCCCCTATTATCCTATTCCACTCCTAACTGGGATACTAATGGGGCCGTTAATGGATGCTCCAACTTTTGCGGAATAAGCACCATGAATCTATCTACATGTTTCATGAACCCGTGGTAAGTTTTAAAATTTTAATTCTTCTTCTCAAATCGTTGCTTCAGATTTTGAACTTCTAATGATGTTTAGTGATTTTTGCATCCAGATTTGTAGAGCTTCATTCAAATCTTTGGAAATTCTTGGGGGGAGTGCATCAATCAGATTTGACACTAATGTGCTAGTTTTCGGTAAAATCTGATCAGAATGAAATCCTCGAGTGTGCTTTGCCTTGTAATCATCATCGCATAGTTCTTTGTTTCTTCTCTCTATCAGCAAATTTTTCTGCCCTATATTCCCATTTTACAATGTTTGTACTGATTCTTGCTGATAATCAGCCAATGGCATGTCAAAGTTCGCATAAAGGTTTGCTGCGTCCTGCGTGTATTATATCTGCCCAATATTTAAAGTTTGATTGAACAAGTATTATCAGAAGTCATGAAGTCACTCGCTAGCAGCTTTATGCTTTTAGTTTTTTATTCATATAATTGGTTAGTCTTCCATGGTGAAAAGCAGTGATGTACTTTTGGTGCAAGGGTTTACATGGATCAGGAGAAAACTAAAAAAATTCAGCTTTTGTCTGCAGTTAACCTTATAGATGGTGGGGATCTGCTAATTTACATTATTTCAGCTCTACGAATTTACGCATGGATGAATACTAGTCAACCACGTATTTCACAAAAATTCTGTGTTCAATCATACAAAGAATCCCACTAGGTGTTGTTTTGTTTCAAACAGAAAATTTAATTTTTCAGTGGCCATTTCAAGTTAAAAGCTTCCTATTTTCGTAGTTTCGCTGAAGCAAACTCGATAATCATAAACATTATTAGTTATAACTGAGGGTTTGGTGTGTAATATGTTAACTTTATAACCACAGGACATATATGATTATTTTTTTGGTAACTTGGTATATTGCTATTGAAAATTTTAACCCTTACATCTTAATACAAAATCATGGGTAACGAACACTGGGATAACTATTAATAATTATGTACCAACGTTAGCATGCCAAACATTGATTCCTTTGAGCCTGTTGAATATTCATGCATGCTTGAAATTTTGGTGTTAGCTTTCTGCTGATTATGAATGATAACTGTATCCATATTATTTCCTTGCCAAGTTACTTATATTCAAAGGGGTGGATCTTTTTATCTCTTTCCGGAGATCATAGATAAATGGCTACAACCCATTGGACCACCAAGATGTTTTCATAGGCCTTCCATATTTTCGTAACTATATTTGCAAGTTTCTGAACAAGAACAAAATGGATGCTTAGGGCATAGGAATTCATGCACTCAAATTGTTATTACTATGTACACAATCTATTACAATGGCAGTTGACTTGTAATCTATACAGTTTCTGTTTTCATTTTCATTTTTATGCCTCCTCTTTATATTAGGTTTATTCTACAAGAAATGGAACTTGGATCAGCAGATTACTGATGCTCTGATTGGAGCATGACTTAATACCTTTACGAACATAATTTCTGAGAAGTCTGATGATGTAATATATAGTTGATGATCACCTGATGATATTTTACAGTTTTTTAAGCTTTTGATATCCTGTGCAATTTTTATTTTGATATATCAAAGAGTTGTTACCACACGACTTGATTTTATGACATCTATTTAAATTCCATACCCATCACAATCACTTGACCTATGCGCCCAGGTGTGTGGAAAATGGATATCCTGTGTAATTTTAATTCTACGCATTCCTACTAACTGGTATTATACATGCTCAATATATTGGTACAAGAGATATCTTTTCCTGTTGTATTTTGTATTCTACAACTTACAGGGTTAACAAACCAACCTGTCTAGCGGTTGATTATGTAGCAAGTTGTTAACAAGAAACTTAAATTGATTCTATATATGGAATAATGCATTCCTGAACCTAAAGCTCAATGAGCTGGTTTTATATAGGGAAGAAGAAACAGATGTGATGATGATGTTCATGATCATAAGCAAGCACATAGAATGTTGAATTTATATGTTCACTTTGAGCTTCTTTATTTTGACAGGATATACCATTTGGCATTTTACATATTTTGATGCCATCTTCAATGGAGGACTTGCCTATCTCACAAGCCCTAATTATGTAAGGAATGAAAATGAAAGTATATCAAGGGTTACACCAATATAAGTTACAACTGCCCTATTAATTATCCTGAGATTCGAAGCTTTGGTACAGGCTTGTTTTGTTAGGTGCAGGTTTTCTCTTGTTCTGCTAATGTAGGGTTTCTTGCTGTCTTGTTCACAGGCAAAGTTGCTACCCATTCCTGCAAGCAGTAGCCTCAGTTTTCACATCCCATTTTTTTTCTATGCATTCCTAGAAGAAATTTAGCTCCTTTGAAATAAAAAGATATAAAAAAAAATATTTTAATTAATTATATTAATGACAAATATATTCTATCTTTGTCACTATGTTTCATTGATTTACAGGAATAAAATTCTATTCAGTACATAAATGCTTCTAATTTCTAAACCGGTATAAACAATGGTCAAAATTTTCAGTTTAACTTAAAAGCAACTAGCGAATCAGGTTGGTTAAACTGACAAAGAAAAGAATCAGGTTGATGAAAAATAAAAAGTGTTTACTTTGATTCCCATGATCATATACATATTACTGCATATAGTCATTGTGACTCGTGACGTTACAAGTTCAAGCGACTTTTCCTACAACTAAGATATCAGATTTTAAGAACCAACAATTATATATATATATATATATATATATATATAGAAGTTGCTAAAGAGATGCAACGGTTCGGAACATCGCCTACTTTGTGTACATTGTCTTGGCGTGATCGGAGGGCTACAATCATTTTACAATACCAATCCCTCGTTTCGTCATTTATAATAAGACGTTGGATGAATTTAAGATAGTGTAATATGTTTGAGAGTAGAATTTAGAAGGAAAGGAGGATAAAAGACAATTTTTCTATTTTTATAATGTCTTATTTATTTATTTTAAATAAAAATTAATTTGAATTTAAAATTATTAAAGTAGCTAGAGAATATTCACTAAAAACAAAAATTTGTGTTATCATTCTTTTCTCTTTTCTATCCAAAGTCCAACTCAGACATTCTCTACTGTCTAATATTTCTTTTCTTTTCTTTTTACTTAGATACAAATGTTTAGCGAAATTTATGTAGTTTGAAAAAAAAATTACATATAAAAAGACGAGGTTGTAATGATTGAATTCTACATTATTTTTTTATAAAAAATTAAAGATAATGTCATGACATTCAAAAGCCAGAGAACATATTAGCCGTTTAAGGTTAACCTAGTAACCAGTAATTTATATAGGATCTTATATTCTACTCCTATTGTCGCCGTTATATTAAAAAAATGGCAGAATATTTTTACAAGTTACAAAACAAAGGTTTATTGTGATATTAGTAGTCATTTAACTCCTTGACTTTAACTGCAAATTAAGGCCATGTGTTATATTCATATTTATTTTACTTCTAAAGTTTTATATTGATTAGATCTTCTCTTTAAAAAATTGATTAAATCTTACTAAATTTTTTTTATTCTTTGTCTAGTTGTTTTGTTTTAATAAAAAATAAACATTTTATTTCACCAACATATGAATGGAATCACGATAAAAGAAAAGTATAAAACTACTCCATTTCATTTTATCAGTATGCTAAACACTATATAACAAATTTAACCAAACAATTAAGATTGTAATTATGATATATCCCCCCAAAAAAGTGTTAAACCCATCATGATTTTTTATTTCATGTATCGTGATTAATAAATTATGAAAACAAACTTCAAATATAATTTCCATTTCTTATTACAGAAGTTCAAAATTTTAATTTTCATTAACGTTTTATTATGATGAAAACATTTTAATAATATTTTATTAAATAACTCCAATTGTATATGTCTAATTCGTTATGAAAAATTGTAAACTTTAAGTCTTTATTTTGAAGAATGTATTAACATTTTACTAACTGTTCAAAATTTTAAAAATTAATTATATTATTAATATTATTATAATCGTGAGAAACATGGATATCAATTTACTAAATAAAATTTGCAGTACAAGAATTGTGTCTAATCATGAGTTGTACTAAATAATTGTTTTTAATTTCTTTAATTTTTCGTAAGCACAGGTGGCAGTGGTTGAAGTTTATTTCTAGTGCACACCTAGTTGTATTTCCCCCCTACTTTTGGAACCTAGAAATCAGTTTTCATACTTTATTTTTTCGGTCCTTCTTATATATATATATTTATCTATAACAGGTGAATGGTAATGACAGGAATCAGACAAAAGAAACAATCCAAAGAGTATGTTTTATAAAACAAATTCTTTCATCGTCAATGCCTTCGGATACAAGCATATTGTTTTAGTTCAAAATAAAAATACTAGCTTTCTTTATAAAATAAATAAATCAGTAAAAAATAAGGGGAAAAAAGCGAAGATCACTCACATAAAAGGGAGGCAAAAAAAATTAAAAATTAAAAATGTAACTGATTTGAATATAAACTTTTAATTTTTAATGAGAAGAAATATTACATTTATTCTTTACATGTTAAAATAATGAATTAATAATGAGGAAGTTGATATTAATTAATTATCTGGACATATATAGTTTAATCCTAGTGACCTTTAATTCTAGAGTTCCTAAGGATCTGTCATGTTCAACACTGCAAGGTTTTGACAGGAAGAAGAAATGAGATATAAATGCTCTAACAGCAGAGTGAGTTCCCTAGTACGACAGGATAGTGAACTCGTGCTAAGCAAATATTGACCAAGAGTCCTCCTAGCACCAAAATGGCTTCTTTCTAATATATATATATATATATATATATATTCTCAATTGCACTTTCCTATATGTCTCTTCATCGTAACCCGGGCCCTCCCAGTTAGAGCACCCACTACAACCAAGTTCCTGTTGTTTGATATAATGATTCTATGTACTAATAAATATCATATGGTATATTTATTCCTATAAAAATATGGTAATGTTTTAAGAATTTCGAAACATGCATAACAAATACCACTCAATGACTCAAATCTCTAACAATGGGATAATTTTTAACATTAAAGTGCATTGAAGCTCTTAAGGGGAAACTAGAGGAAGGAATTGAAAAACAAAGAAAAATAAATGTTAAGAAGAAATTTGAAACCAAACTCAAAGTATTCCAATGCCCTTTCAACATTTTATGCACAATCCGATCTTCTTTTCTTCCGATTCTTCTTGTTTTCCCCTCCAGAACTGGAAGTGGAAATCCAAGCTTAATTTTTTCCCCGTTTCATGCCCCATTTCCAAAAGGAAATTTCTTTAGTTACCTTATCTACAACCCCACAGACATTCAATTGGTTCGTCTCGTCCTCGTATTGTACTAGCAAACACTCACGATCTAGTAAAAGCAATCATATCAACATTTGAAAAAACATTATATCGATATTTTTTTACATATTTTCATTTTTCAAACACCAATAAGTTATGTGTGTCTTTGTAGGTGTGCGTGTGAAACGAGTGGCTTCAATTCGGGTATAGATAAGTGAAACTCGCCTCTTGAATTGAACCTATAGATTAAATTCTGTAAGAGTAATATTTGTTGAACACTTCAACAGTAGAAAAATCCCAGTGGTGCACCTTTTCTCTCTATCTCTCACTTCATATAGTATATTAGTATATCACTTTATCATATCTATATATTCTTTTTTCTCTTTTCTCTATTTTTTGAGCAATAATTTTTAGACACCCAACTTTTCTAAAAATCTCATTAATATTCATCATTTTTTTTAACTCTTTTTTCCAATCAAAACATATAACCTATTATACCTATATTTTTCTGCTTTTATTAAGTGTTAAAAAAAATTTTGGATTTTGATTTTTTTTTTCTCTCTCTAAGCATATATCTACTAGTATGACGTGTTATGCATCATTTTCCATTCTATAAATTTGTCCCACAGTTGGTCCCCAAAACACAGTCAAGCACAGTCAAGCATTAACTAACCCACTCCTCATGTAGGACAGATGCCGGGTGAAGTAGTTCAAATTTACCTACCCTATCCATTGCTTTGTAAAGCCCAAGCAACTATATGTACTATCATGGTCTAAATGTTTCATACAATCAAAAGATCCAACATAGTAAAATCAGCTGCGCTTCGATGTTACAACTAGCTATTCCTCGTGTGTGAGTTTTTCTTCTCTTTTCATAGCGAACAAAATTAATATTTAGTAAATGTTCAATGGCCAAAACACATTCCAGAAACTCATTTGAAGAGCAAAAAGCGGCAATTCATAACCTAGTTCAATAACTTAAACCGGGATAAGCATCCAAACAAAAGGGAAAACGATGAAAAAAATAATGAAGTACAACTATCAACTTGTTCCAAAGTTGAGTGAAAAGGCCAAGGTAGGTATTCAACTTAATTATTTTATTACATATAGCAGGAGCCTCTCATATTTAACATGAAGTCGATCTCTTAATTCTAGCTAGATAAAAATAAAATTCATGTATAAAAAACACTGTTTTAACCAGAGCGAAGAAAAAACGTACAAAGCTTATATCCTATTACTTTTGTAAAATAATAAACAAAAAATCATTATATATATATATATATATATATATATATATATATATATATATATTTTTTGCTAAGATTTTATCACATGCAACTATTTGTAGTAGGACCTCCAGGTGCAACTATTTGTAACCTGCTAGTCAAAACTAGCCGTCTTTCGTGGAGATATCCTTGGAAATTATTTTTAGAGTATAAAAAAATTGAATGACAAATGTGGTTTGAATTAGAAGGTTGGAAGTCAATCAAGTCAATCTGTCAATGTTCCTCAACATAATTCATTAATAGCTCGATAAGTTAATCAGACGAGTTAATGCTCGAAATTTTACATGTTTGGATCATTAATCACGAGTGCCCTCTCTCTACACATACACTATTTTATTTAAAATATATCAAAACTGAAAAATTATTATCTTGGGAGTTAAAAGTCAACCAAATTAAACTTAAGAATACAAAAACAAACTTTTTTAACGAGGAGCACCTACACTAAAAAATTATACTTACCGAGGACTAAGCTAGGCTTGCTTTAACTTGACTTACTCACTTCTAAACAAGAGAACTAACCAAATACTAATTATATGTATGGAAAAATTACCGTAATTGTAATCATTCCATTCCAGATGTTGCGATTTATCTGGGAGCTACCTTATTAATTACAGTTTCAAGAATGGTGTTTAGCTTTATGTCAACTTTATATATGATATAATTAAAACTTACACAATTCTTACGTAATAATGTAGTTTCGTAGTATTAAGTTAAACATTAACTCTAAATTTTAATATGCTACCAGAGCTTGTGTAGGAGTGTGTTGGAGTATTACATAATTACAATTACGTCTAATCCACCCTGCATAGGATGATTGGAGTTTACTACCTTGATTAATAATATAGTTTAAATAGAATTAATAAAGTTTAAATATTTTTTTCTTACAAATTAAGTATATAAAATTTAGTTTCACATCGACTAAAAATATAGTTTAAATAAAATTAATAAAGTTAAAACAGTTTTTTCCTTACAAAATCATCTTACGAGGTTAAGTTAGATTTTAAATGTAAATTCTAAGAATATGGATTCTATTTCAACCTTATTATTCAGAATTGTTTATCAAATTCCTCCTAGGTTTCCTCTTACACGTTGGCTCATGTGATCACAAATTTCAATTTCACAAATACATATTGTCCGAGTTTGAATTCATCCATTTCATGTTTTAAGCACAAAATGTCTTGCAAAGAGGATATAATATCATTATAATTAATTTCAAGCTCTCTCTTAACAACTTTAGTGTGTTAGCTTTGTTGGATTTATTTATAACAATATTTCAGAGAATACTTCTTGACAATGCGGCAAGATTACTAGTCTGCTGGTCTCTTTTCCCTAAGACTCATATTCAATAACTTGCATATTACACCGAAGATCATCTCCTAACCATGGAGAAGGGCCTAATTCTTCTTCTGATGATTGATTCAACCTCTGATCAAAAAGATATATCTTGGTTCTATTTTATCTCTTCAACAAGTTTAGTAATGAGCATAACGACTCTATTGTTCCGATGGAGAGAAGAACCTATGATTAGCTTTTCGGGAAATTTCCAAACGAACAATTTCAACGAAATCTTTCAATTTCTTATTTTACTATGTTCAACTCTATGTATTCCTCTATCCGTAGAATACATTGAATGTACAGAAATGGCTATAACAAAGTTTCTGTTATTCGTATTAACAGCTACTCTAGGAGGAATGTTTTTATGCGGCGCTAACGATTTAATAACTATCTTTGTAGCTCTAGAATGTTTCAATTTATGCTCCTATCTACTATCTGGATATACCAAGAAAGATGTACGGTCTAATGAGGCTACTACGAAATATTTACTCATGGGTGGGGCAAGCTCTTCTATTCTGGTTCACGGTTTCTCTTGGCTATATGGTTCATCCGGGAGAGAGATCGAGCTTCAAGAAATAGTAAATGAAATGTTAAAATATCTACCAACTACTAGACTCTTACTAGGACTAATCGGCAACAAGCTAGGAAAGAACAAACTAGTTCAATCCTCAGTATGAGAAAAATATCATGCCGACAATATATTTTGAAGAGGTGTAACTAAGCAATGTTTTCTCACATGAATAAAGTTAGCTCTCTTTATCCAAAATGACATGTCTTATGGCACATATGCAACTGCCATCAAGAAAGAGACTAGTGCTAGCACTTGCCTAGCTTTTTATACCTAGAACAAATTAAATAGCGCCAAAAGGGGCATTGCCGCCAACTTTGCGCGCCTTAGTTCATATTGCAATCTTTATATCCCTGCTCTCCAGCCAATGTCCAAATATAGCCATTAACTCTTAGTTATTAATTACATGTAACCGGAGGACTTCAATAACCATAGTGAAGATCATATGGAATTAATGGCAATGGAGGGAGTTGGATTTTGCAAAGTTGGAAATCAGTTAACTTGAAGTATGTTGAGATTTTATGTGAACTAAAATTCATAGACATTTAGGTCGAATTGGTGAATGATCGGCTAAAAACCAGGTTACCATGCAGATACAATCGCATATATATGAAAGTGGAGTCATTGTGCATATGATAAATGTATCTTATAAAGCCTTTAAATAAATTTGAATTTTTTTTAATATTCTACATATATAACTTATAACTTATAAGTCATTATTTGATTGCACTCATAACATTATTTTAAAAATAACATTTTTAACAAATGCATGCATGCGTATCATAAGAAGTTAAGAATTGTAATGGATTACAGTTTATGATTTAAGTTCTTGAAATTTAACCTCTTACTATTTAAAGTTAAATAAAGTATAATGAGTTTCAAGGGATAAATTACGAACTTCACCACCTGCATTTATTGCTAGCCGAACATTTATTTATGTCTAAAATGAACTTTAGATTAGGCCTTTTAAAATTAATAAAAATAATGTATTAAAACTATTATAAATTTTTTTTTGTTCTTATAAAAATAAAATAAAAACTTTCTTTAAAACTTATGCTTGAACCATTTTAAGATGTAAACTTACTAAACAATTTGTCGAAACTAATTTGTAAGTAACAGATAGGACGCTTTTTTTATATGAGAAGGAAGAGTCATAAAAAGTAGGAAGAGGGCCTACTTTTAAGGAATTTTTAAGAGGGCCTACTATTAAGGAATTTTTAAGAGGGCCTACTTTTAAGGAATTTTTTTCTCATGTGTAACGTCATTCACAAGCAACAATATTCTAGACATAGTTAAACATTAATATAGACACTTCTATTAATAAGAATTCAAATAATGTTATGTTATGTTGTAAGGAATTAACTACTGGACTTAATTTTCATTGAAAAGAAAAAAATAGTTACTTTTAATAAGTTAATGTTAAGTAATTAGTATTTTTATTTTAAAATATGTTATTAATAAATAAAAACACTTTGACCTTAAACAAAGACATTAACTATCCTACCTGTAATTTTTTTATGAAACTTGCAAAGTTTTATTTTGGTTTAAATATTTTTTTTCTCTTTCAAATTTAAAATTGTTGTTCTCGACTTACATAGCAAATAAAGTATAAATTATTATTTATTATATGTATAGTAGAAAATTAAATAATATTGAAGAAAAAATTTTATGATTAATAGTATTTTTTAATTTTTTATTATTAATGTGACAAAAAAACTATACATTAAAAGCATTAATTAAAGAATTAAAAAGAAAATTGATGTAAATTTAAAAAGATTAAAATATATTTAAGTGTTTTATTTTTGTTATTACAGTATATCTGGTTACATATATCTTCCTTGGGGTGACCTTTCTTCATGAGATTGCTCCCAATAAAAATTGTTGGTTGAAGGGGTCAAATTGTGATGTTAACTGAACTGGGAGTTGCTAAAATATTGTTATCTTAAATAAGATTCTTTTCGCTAAATCTAGGGCCATATTTTAATTGAACGGTGAACAATAATATAGAACCTGTAGCAGAGTATGCGCAAGGTTTGCTTGGGACTAGCCACAGTAAGCTTAAAATAGGTACTTACAGATGAATAAGATCGACTTCGGTTTTGGAGTAGTAAGATGCAGCTAAATTGAAGCAATTTATTGATTTAGAGAGTAGCATTGCTGACTAAGTGATTCTCATTTAAGATTAGAAATCTGTGTTCTTATCCTTACAAACTTTTGTTTAAAATATCACGGTTAAAATCATACCTTTTGAGTTCATCTTGTACTTAACACGTTTTTTTTTTTTTTTTTACAATAAAATTATTTGTCTGCCTATCAAAAATAGAATAATGGTTAAAGTCATTATTAAGTGTGAGAAATTTCATTTGACGTGAATATTATTAACCTCAAATGCATGGTGATGGAGGCATTGAGTAGGAAATAGGAAGATCTTGCGAGCATGGGCAGGTACCTATTGGCTATTGCCACAGTAATCATCATGAGCTACATGGATCCCAGCCTCAAGTCATATCTCCTTCGAGTTCTATCATATCAATTTTTTGTTTGATTTATCGATTCAGTGTCGCTTTTTTAAGCTTTATGAATTTTGACGTTTTGACTCCGACACTTGTAATAAATATAATTTCTTAGCCTTTACTTGAAAGGTGAAGAGAAAATACAAAAATGTTCTTATTGTTTGAATGAAGAAGGAATAAATATTTTCTTTTTTGGTTTAGAAGTATATTTATACCTTTTTAATGTAATGATAAATAAATATGCAAATAGGTAAATTTATTATTTATTAATAGTTTCAATGCAAACTTAATTAATTTAAATTTTTTATTTTAGAGTGAAAAAAAATGAGTCCCATCCCTTGCTGTTCCTTTTTTTTTTCACTCAAACCTCAACGTATATATATATATTTTAAACTCACTTTTCCCTCCTCTACTTTCTTTGCTCACATTTCTTTCTTAAACCAAACAAAGTTTGATACAGTACTCTAAAATTAGTCTTTATCTTTTATTCTACTTATATCAAAAGTCATACACCTGAGTTAAATATTAGAGAAATCAGTGATTTCCTAGTAATTTTAACGATAGGAGTTTATTTGTTAATATTTTTATGTAAAGGTTAAAATATAACCCTCTTGTCTTTTTTTATGAGAACAAAATTTGAATTTTGTTTTAATATTTTTTATAAGAATCAATCTAGAACCTGCATAAATTATTTTTTTATAAAACTTTTAATTTAAATAAATATTTTTAAGGTCAATAAGTAATAAGTGAAATACATTAATGAGTTTAACTTTTTTTCTTGTATGAAGAGTATTTTAAAAAATATACTTTCACTATTTACATACATAACTAATAAAAATTAAAATAATAAATATATTAATGATGAGAAGTTAAAAAATTAAAATTAATAAAATAAATATTTATAAATAAAATAAGAGTATGTTTCATGTTAATAATTATTTTGAAAAAAATTTAAAAATTTAAAAATTTTAATATTATTTTAAATAAACAAATTTCCTTAATCTTAATAAATTAGTTAATTTTATCTTAAAAAAAACAGCAGAAAGAATAATATTTTATGCAGGAAACAAATGAAAGAGTTATTAAAAAAGTTTTTGTGACACACCGAGCTTGTGACAGAAAATTTGACTGCGAATTCATACAAAATATGTTATTGAAGAGGGGCAAGAAATTTTAAGTGTGGTTAAATTCATATCAAGATTTAGTTACACGATCGGTCCAAATTACAAAAGCTGGGGGATATCTTGGAATTTTATTATGATTACAAGAATAAATATTTGTGTAAGTTCATTTTAATTTATAAAAAAAATGATTTTTTTACTTTTCTATTTTATTTTGAATACTTGTTAAGTAATTTATTTGAACCGATTATATAATTTTTTCGTGTTTATATCAAGACAACAAGAAATTTAATCAGCGCTCCATGTTTTGATCAAACTATTGATCTTCACAGAACAGACATAGTGACATAGATTAGTTGTCATTTTCTGTTTTCTTGGAGGACGTCCCTAATTAGCAAAATGAACTAGTACAATTGAATAAACCATGCAAACTGTGTGTTGAAGTTGGAATCGGTTTGACTATTTTCTATTCATGCCTTCTACTTTTAATATTTGCATTACGATTTATAAATTCTCTTACAACGGAAGAGCTTTAGTTTTGGTCTGAATTAATTCTTTCCTTATACTCGTAGTTTTACATTTATGATTTGCAAAATAACTATTCAAGCAAAATTGTAGTAACAATAGAGTTGTACACAAATAAAAACTAACGAGAGGAGGATCATTAAGGTTCTAGAAGTTTAAGGTTTAAATATTAGGTAAATCAAAGAAAATTAAAGGGAGCTATTCAGACGGAACTCAAGTGCTATAGAGGGGGGAAAATCAACACTCCTAATTATATAGACAGTATTTGTTAGGAAAGTGGAAGAAATTAAAAAAATGTATAGACATCACAGTGAAAAGAAGAATTAAAGATTTCAGATGGGACTTACCAAGAGGATGCGATTCCAATTCAATTAGAGTAGCAAGCTCGCCAGCACCGGAGGCCACGATTATACTATTCAGAATAAGTGACTAAATTTTAAAACAAAAAATAAATAAATATATGTTACAATCAGGAGATATCAGAAATTTTAGGAAATCCAGAAAAAGAGAAAACTAGCTGAAAGGTAAATAATTTCTGACTTGTTCCTCACTCTTATATTAATGTCAAAAACAAAATCTGTGGCTTGAAATTCGCTTAGTAGAAAAATGGATTGCCAAAGGGTTTTCTTTTCTTTATGGTTGTTTCCTCTTTAATCACCAGCTTTAAATGCCCCAACATGGCTCACAGATAATGAAGGTAGTGACTGGTACAGGAAGTGAACCAACTTATAACGGGAAAAAAATGCTTGATTTATGCTATTACAGAAATGGCATGGAAAGGGTATCATGCAAAAACCATGGAATAGTGCAAGTCTTTTGCAGTGCTGACTAAGAAACAAAAAGAAAGAAGCTCATGTGTTGACAAATGGCCAAGGACACAAGTAACATACCAGGAGGGAAACAAACACGATCAGAGCAAATGATTAGGAAATGCGTGTCATGCACAAAACAGTGAAACACTGTCCTCCACCGGTTACAACTTCACCAGAGAAGAAGCTAAATTTGACCACAGAAAGTATAAATATAAGACACTAGTAAGTACACAACCATAAACATTAATAAGAAGAGTTATATCATTTTATCTCTTTTCTTTATATTTTTTCTCACGTCATTAATTTTTTTTCTCTTTCTATTTGCTGTGCTTTTCTACTAAAAAAAAAAAAGTTATACAATTTGATTATATAAATAGAGTTAATGTTAATTCAGTGAGAAAGCAAATGTCTGAAGAAAGTGATTGGACGCAGGGTTATAATGTAACCTTGAGAGAGTAAGGGGCAGAAGGGTAGGGATATAGAGAGAATGATTGCTTTGAAAAAGCAGAGTCATAATTATAAAAGCCTCGAGAGAGTGAGAATCAGAGATCTAGGGGAAGGAGATGAAGAGACAACAGATAGAGAGATGACACATACATGATATGATATGAGGTGGTAGTAATAGTACTTGCTTAAGTGTACGATTTCTGCATGTTTGGTTATCTACAGAAAAGTGCGTAAGCTATGGTCTCTGTAGGTTCTCAGGAAAACAGAAAGTGATTAATTGCGTCATTATTTAGGATGTGAATTTTCCATCTTATTTGAGTTTGATTTTGTCTGAGACTCGGAGAGAGAGAGAGAGTAATTAGGCAAAATCCATCTTCTCACGACTCATAACCTAGCTGCATCTCCTGGGAACGGATCTCCACAGCATCACATTTTAATCCTCTAATATATTTTATTAATATAATATACTTATTTTAAAATTAAAATTTAAAAATAAAAATATATCAACGTAAAAATGTTAATAATATATATTGGAATTTGTTTATTTTCCACCATTTCCTTTTAATATCGACCCCTGTAATTGAAAAATATTTTTAGCTGGACACAAGAATATTCAGGTTTGATAATTATTTTATGAATTTTGAAACAAGAATTAGGTAGCATAGCTGAGTTACATGCAAATGATTTCGTCCATGATATAGCCTGATTTTCCTTCACATCGAACTTCACTACTACCTTCACCAACTGCTCAAGCTTCAAATCTACAAATGAATTTTCTGTCCTATTTTAATGACATTTGGATTATAATTGTACTATTAGGTAGATGAATAGTATAATGAACTCCACCTAGGTATAGGAATAATGATTCCTTTAACAGTAGCAAAGCCCAAGTATTACTCCATCTTATTTTGACGCGTTTCATGGGCTAGCCCTCCCTCGATCGCTGGAACAATTTGAACGAAAGAAATATCAAATCTTTCCGATAACTGCACCATGCATGCATGAACTATAACGAACTGTAAAATTTTTTCCGCAACTAATTTATACAACAATTACCATAAATCGAAGAGAAGTCCAACATCTTTATCATGCATACACAACAGAAAAATCAAAGAATCAGTTAAAATTTTAAAGAATGAATTATATAAAAGAAAATATTAACATAATTAAAAATAGTGTTTAAAGTAGTAAATCCTTAATTGAATTGGTTTTAAATTTAATTTTTTACAACGACGTTGTAAACTTGTTAAAAGCAGCCAATGTTGCTAAAATAAAAAAAAAATAATGCGATCTTTAATTACAACTAGTGATAGAACAAGTAATAATCCGATAGCTACACATGGTTCTCACAGGATTATTGTAAAATAACAATTCTCACAATTAATCATTAATTAGGCAAACAAGGTGTTGGGTGTAACAATGAACATAAAAGAAAAAAAAAGTAAAACAGAGAACGTAAATGTAAAGTTGTTGTTTATAGCTTTTCATAAAAAATGTGATAACAATGGTTAGATGGTTTGGAGTTGGAATCCCTTTAAATTTAATTTTTTTTATAATCTCATTCAAATTCAATATAAGAATACTTTTAAGCATTGAAGTATGAATATGTTTTATTCGTTCGGATAGAACAAGTATAGAAAATTTATGATGGTTAAGCACATTTTTCAACCAACTTAGTTAAAACTCATCAGTACCTAATACGTACTAAAATTCAAATTTCACTTTCTTTATGTAATTTTTTTTAAAATTAATTCTAAAATTCTAATCTATTAGCTTCTTAAGATCAACTCAAACAATATTAAGTTCAAGAAAAACATACAGTGAACAGAAGGATGATCTAACATGTATTTTTATCCTAATTATATTGTATATAAGACAAAATTTAGGTGTAATTTCATAAGTACGTTGATGTTGCCTTCCAATTTAAATTAAAATTTTATCTTTATAATTAACTTATATAATACAAGCCAATATAAAAGTTCAGTGTATATTATTAAAGTAAGCTTTAATTTTAATTAAATAATAACATAAAAATATATATTTGAGTCTTATCCTTTTACGTATATTATCAAAATAAATCAAGAAATTTTAATTAAAAATTAATGTCACATAATTACATTATTATTTAGTCACGTATTTAAATTACTTCAAATTATAAAGGTGATAATTTTATTCTTCTTTCATTTTATTATTACTTTAATAAAATCTAATTATATCAAATGTCTCCAAAAAGAACATGTATAAAACTTATATTAAGCATATGACATGCAGGGTGAATGATATCTGGGATATGACATGATATATCTAAATATATAGTGACAGAGGTTATTTAAAAATAAACATCATAGGAATAAAAAAAAACTAATAAAAAATATTAAAGGACTGAAATCAAATTTGAAATATTTACAAGGTATTGAATTTATGTTACATATGTCTTATAATTTTGAAAGTTTGGATAAAGAAATTAAACTCATTGTTTTTATTGTAACCAACGTTCTATCCTTCTCAACCTACCTTCTTTTATTTCTTTCTCTAAATTTAATTTTAATTTTTTTAAAATTCTCAATAGTTAAAAATAATATTTCTTATATTATAATTTAAATTATTTATTATAAATTGTTAGAAGTAAATAAATCAAGTATACATGCACGATTAATATTTACTGTTGATTGAGTCAGCATTTTAGTTTAATGTTTCATTATTTGATTTTCTGTTATCCACATTTATGATTATGTTGTTAATGTGTGGGGTAGTTTCCAACTTTCTCGATTTCATTATTTAATTTTCTGTTACTCACATTTAAGATTATGTTGTTAATGTGTGGGGGTAGTTTCCAACTTTCTAGATTTAGTAGTTATAGAGTCAAACCTATAAATTTGGCTCTCTTGGGATTGTTACTACACCACAAAAAAATCAAGTTTGAGATAAAAGAATATATTGAGAAGATATTCTCTCTTTCTCTCTTGCTTTTCACAATATATGCGTGTGAGTATTATTTTCTGTTAAAAATTATGTCCCACCGATATCAAATTGATATCAGATCTGGTTAGATCCAGCATTGGTTTTGTGAGGTTGTGAGAAAGTTAGTTTCAAAAGAAAATTATTGAGTGTGTGAGGAACAAGAGAGTTCTCACTTTGCCAAATTTTTTTTTGAGAAAGAGAGATGACCACAAATTACAATATTGTTTGGTCTTGTACCAAATTAGATGGAAAATTGGATTATAACTATTGGGCATTGTTAATATCCACCCATTTGAAAGCTCACAATATTTGGGGCTTTATTGAACCAAGCTTACAACAAGGAGATGATGATGCTGCTCAAAGGAAGGATCAGTTGGAGCTATCGCAAATTCACCAAGGTGTAGATTATTCAATTTTTGACTAAATAGAAAATGCCAAGACAGGCAAACAAGCGTGGGACATTTTGAAGTTGTCATACAAAGGAGTAGAAAAAGCCCAAAAATCCAAACTGCAATCCATGCGTCGAGAATATGAAAGATATGAAATGTCCAATTCAGAAACAGTGGAACAATATTTTTCACGAGTAACAAATCTTGTCAACAAGATAAGGGTGTATGGAGAAGACATCCCTGAAAGCAAGGTGGTGGAGAAAATTCTCCGCACCATGTCAATGAAGTTTGATCATGTGGTGACTACAATAGTTGAAGCCCACGACACAGACACCATGACAGTTGCAAAATTGCAAGGTAGCATTGAAAGCCATGTGAGTAAAATCTTGGAGAAAACTGAAAAAGAAAATGAAGAAGCCTTGAAGAGTCAAGTGAAGATAGTAGAGCTCGTGAAGGTGGAAATAGAAATTCCAAAGGTAGAGGTCGTGACAATTTCAAAGGAAGAGGTCATTATAATTTCAATCAACAATGGAGAGACAACAATTTCAGACCACATAATCAAGGAAGAGGTGGACACAATTTCATATCTACCAACTATGGAAGAGGAAGAAGCAACAACTCCCAATAAAGGACAAATTTCATTTGCTACCACCGTGGAAAGTTCGGGCACATAGCTGCAAATTGTAGATTCAAACAACAAACAAATATAGCAGAAAACCAATATCAACAAACTAGTGAAAGTTCTGATAATCCACAAACTTTACTTCTAGCAGCAAACAATTTTGCAGGTGATGGAGATATTTGGTATCTAGATACAGGCTGCAGCAACCACATGTGTGGAAAAAAGGAGTTATTTTCCTCACTAAATGAAACGGTAAAATCTACTGTGAAAATCGAAAATAATACAAATATTCTGATTTTGGAGAAAGGCAGAATTGCTATCAAATTGAAGGATAGTTCTCAAAATTTCATCTCTGATGTTTTCTATGCTCCTGGTCTTCATCACAACCTGTTGAGCATGGGACAATTATCAGAAAAAGGCTACAACATGCAGATTCTCAATGGCTACTGTACCTTGATTGACAAAAATGGAGATTCGTTGCTAAGGTAAAAATGACTCCTAATTGTTTGTTCCCTTTAAAAGTTGATCACAAAGAATTATCATGCTTGAGTTTTTTTATACCAAATAATGATTGGTTATGGCACATGCGCTTTGGACATTACCACTTTTCTGGATTGAATTATTTATCTAAAAAATAATATGTATCTGGTTTGCCTATTATAAATATTCCTGAGGGTGTATGTGAGAATTGTGAAATTGTAAAGAAGCATAGAGGGTCTTTTCCAACTGGGAATTCTTGGAGAGCAAAAAAGTCATTAGAAATAGTCCATTCAGATTTATGCATGGTTGAGATACCAACACATGGTGATAGCAGGTATTTCATTACCTTTATTGATGATTTTAGCAGAAAAATCTGGGTGTATTTTTTGAAATAGAAATCAGAAGTCTGTGATGCCTTTAAGTCATTTAAGGCATTTGTAGAAAAATAAAGTGGTTGCAGAATTAAAGCACTAAGGACAGACCGAGGCCAAGAGTACGTTGCTTGTGCAGATTTTTTTGACCAACATGGAATTTAACATCAACTAACAACAAAATACACTCCTCAACAAAATGGAGTAGCAGAAAGGAAAAATAGGACGATCATGGACATGGTGAGATGCCTGCTGAAGGATAAACAATTGCCTAGAGAATTTTGGGCAGAAGGTGTTGCCACTGCTGTGTATATTTTGAATAGGTGTCCAACAAAAAGTGTTTATGATAAAACACCAAAAAAAGCTTGGAGTGGAAGGAGGCCCTCAATCCGACATCTCAGAATTTTTTGGTGTATAGCATATGCCCACGTACCTAATCAACTTAGAAAGAAGCTTGATGACAAAGGAGAGAAGTGCATCTTCATTGGTTACAGCACCAACTCAAAGGCGTACAAGCTCTATAATCCAGTGACAAAGAAGGTAATTATAAGCAGAGATGTGACCTTTGATTAAGAAAGAATGTGGAATTGGTCTTCTAAAGCTCAAAAAGAGCTTGCAGTAATTCCATAAAATTATGAAGAAGAGAATGGACATGTAGATCTAACACTTGATGAGCCAGAAACATCATGTAGACCACAAAGGCAACAAAGAGTACCAGTCAGATTGGAGGACTATGTTGTGGGTAATGACAATGACCCATCTGATGAGGAAATTATCAATTTTGCTTTATTTGCAGATTGTGAACCAGTTACATTGAAGAAGCTGCAAGTGATCGAAATTGGAGAAAAGCAATGGATGAAGAAATTCATGCCATTGAAAAAAATCAGACGTGGGAGCTGACAGACTTACCAGGAGATAAAAGGCCAATTGAAGTGAAGTGGGTGTACAAGACTATGTACAAGCGTAGTGGAGAAATAGATCATTTTAAAGCAAGGTTAGTAGCAAAAGGATACAAGCAGAAGCCACGTATTGATTATTTTGAGGTATTTGCTCTTGTAGCGAGATTCGATATAATTCTAATGCTTATCTCTTTATCAGCTCAAAATAATTGAAAATTCATCAAATGGATGTTAAGTCTGCTTTCCTAAATGGTACTTTAGAAGAAGAAGTCTATGTTGAACAACCTGCTGGATATGAGATTGAAGGTAAAGAAGATAAAGTCTATAAGCTAAAGAAAGCATTGTATGGCTTGAAGCAGGCACCCAGAGCATGGTACAAGAAGATTGATTCTTACTTTGTGCAGAATGGTTTTCAAAAATGCCCGTTTGAACATACTTTATATATTAAATTTGTTGACCCTAGTGATATTCTTATTGTGTGCCTTTATGTTGATAATTTAATCTTTACTGGCAACAATTCAAAGATGATTGCAAAATTCAGGGAGGCCATGATTAGATGCTTTGAAATGACAGATTTGGGCCTGATGTCTTATTTTCTTGGCATTGAGGTCATTCAACAGGCTGATGGAATTTTCATTTCTCAAAAGAAGTATGCTGCAGACATTTTGAAGAAATTCAAAATGGAGAATTCAAAACCAATCTCAACACCTGTTGAAGAAAAGTTGAAGTTGAAAAGAGAGCGATGAAAGAAGAATTGATTCAACATACTACAAGAGCTTGATTGGAAGTCTCAGATATCACAGCTACTAGACCAGATATAGTGTTTTGAGTAGGATTGCTCAGCAGATTTATGGAAGAGCCACGTGCATGTCATTTATAAGGAGCAAAAAGAATCCTGAGATATATTAAAGGTACTTTGACTGAGGGGATTTTTTTATGATAATAATTATAATATAAAGCTAGTTGGATACACAGACAGTGACTGGCAGGAGATATTGAAACAAGAAAAAGCACGTCAGGGTATGCATTTCATCTAGGCACTGGAGCAGTAGCATGGTCCTCGAAGAAACAACCAACAATTGCACTTTCAACAGCCGAGGCAGAATACATAGTTGTAACAAGTTGTGCTACACAAGCAATATGGATGAGAAGGATGCTTGAAGCAATGCATCAAAAGCAAAATACTCCCACAATGATTTTTTGTGATAATAAGTCTGCAAATGCACTTTCAAAAAATCCAATTTTTCATGGGCGATCCAAGCACATAGACATTCGGTTTCATAAAATTCGAGAATGGGTAGTTGAAAAAGAAGTTGTTATTGAATACTGTCCAACTAAAGAACAAGTTGCAGATATTTTTACAAAACCACTGAAAGGAGAACTATTTTATAAGTTGAAGAAAATGCTCGGAATAATTAGTGTGCATACTTGATTTAAGGGAAGCAATGTTAGAAGTAAATAAATCAAGTATACATGCACGACTAATATTTATTGTTGATTGAGTCAAAGCATTTTAGTTTAATGTTTCATTATTTGATTTTCTGTTACCCACATTTAGGATTATGTTGTTAATGTGTGGGGTAGTTTCTAACTTTCTAGATTTAGTAGTTATAGAATCAAGCCTATAAAATTGGCTCTCTTGGGATTGTTACTACACCACAAAAAAATCAAGTTTGAGATAAAAGAATATATTGAGAAGATATTCTCTCTTTCTCTCTTGCTTTTCACAATATATGCGTGTGAGTATTATTTTCTATTAAAAATTATGTCCCACTGATATCATAAATTTAAAATATAATTTATATATTTCAATATATTTATTTATTATAAAATTTAATAACAATTAATAGATTATATTATTAAAAATATTTATTGTTATAAATTTTAAATATATAAAAATAAATATTTATCTTACAAAATGATTGTGCTAGATGTTAATTACAAGGGATGTTTTGTATTTGAATGGAAGTTAATTAAATTGATTTTAAATGGAATTGATTTTGATTAAAATTAATTTTGAAGTGATATAATTTATGTTTAGTTATTTTTATACTAAAAATAATTATGTTAGTCACGATGATACTTTGTATTTATCTCATGTGTATAAAAATAAATAAATTAATTGTAAAATTAAATATACAAATTTTATTCAATATAAGAATTATTCAAAATTATTTCACCTCAAAATTAACTTTTGAATGTGAACCTAAATATATTAAAATTTATCTAAAATTAAGTTAAATGATATTTTAATATAATTTTGAATAATTTAAAGTGGTGATGAGAATTTCAATGTAAAACTAAGGTGTCATACCTCAATTTTATTCGGTTTGTATCAACAAAAATGAAAAAGAAAAAGTGGATGCAACAAAAAAAAAACAAAAAAAGTAGAGGGGGCAACACACCTTTTATCGTTTCGGACAGGAGCGCGAGGGAACAAGCAGACGTTGACTTCTATGAGATGTCACACTCAACTCTGCCATTGTATAGAAAAGCAGAGATGTGGAAGCAACTTTGAGACAAAAATCGGGGAAGTCAATGTCAACGCATTAATGGAGTAGGTCTCCTTGAAGATATGTGATGGTGACCCAAGGATGAGAGGTGTGCCTATAAAAGGACCCACGCTTGAATAGAGAAGGGGTCTTTGGCAGGGGATCTTGAAATTTTAAGAGGAAGAAAAGAGGGGGACGAAAAGGAGAGGAAGAGAAATACTACTAAAATATTTAAGTGTTGATAGCGGGAGAACAAAAAGGAGGATACGACGCTCTAAAAGCTCAGGAAGAGAGTGGGCAATAACAGAAGGAAGGAAAGAGTCCCTATCAATAGAAAACCTCACATCTAGGTAGGATTTTGGTTATCCCACTATTTTACATAAGATATAGCTCACCAATATCCTACTAATTGCTATGTGAATTCCCAAATTGTTGTTGGGGAAGGCTAACATGTGGTTCTCCCCTTTATTGTAAATATTTGTTATGGATAGTCGGTCAAATGACCTAGTCGGGTTCGGCCTTTCGGTCACGAACATCTTAACTTCTCGGCCTCTCAACCAAACCTCTCAGTCAAACCTCTCAGCTTCTTGGCCATGAACTTTTCAATCTCTCGGTCAAATCGGTTAGACTTCTCGGCAGGTCTCTTAGGCAAACATCTTAACCTCTCAACCTTTCAACCAAACCTCTCGCCCATGAACCTTTCAGTTTCTCGACCAAACCGGCTAGACTTCTCAGCCTCTCAGCCACAAACCTTTCGGTCTCTCGGCCTCTCGACCAAACCATCCACGAGCCTCCTGGCCCCTCAACCAAACATTTCAAGCCTTCTTAAAACTACGTAAACTTTGATTTCTCTATTACAGTAGGAGATACGTAGGAGCAAGAGACAACTCTTGTCAAGTTATTCACCCCAAAACCAAAGACATTCTCCATCCATCCCTTGTAAATATCTTCCATTAAAAAAACATAAATCATAATGTAAAAGTCATCTTATTTCATGCATCTAGTTAGACTTTCAAGTCATAGGCGTGAGGGATGCAGTGTATTCCTTACGTAACTGATTTCCAAATTTCATTTCTCTAGTCTAGATTCCAGCCTTATCCAAACATCTTTCATTTTGTGGTTTCATGACATTTCCTCCCTAAAACGCCGATCACTACCCCTTTCCTCTTTGGTGAGTTCGGGACACAAGTTCATAGTACATGTATACTAAAATCGTCCCTTTGGTTTAATAGATTCCGTGGAGACGGAAGAGTTGGATACAAAAAAGTTCAAATATTATACTTCTTTCAACGTTTTATTCGTTAAATAAAGAAACAGAAAAAGCAACTTGTATGGGACTTGCATAAAATATAATCCCGCCATAATTAGGGAGGGAGGAAAGGGGATGAGTGAATGGTTTGAAGTTTATAATGACCAAATTATTTTTAAATATTTTTTCTACTATTTTTATTATAAATATTTATGTTATTATATATATATATATATATATATATATATATAATCAAACAAAAAAAAAACTACTTTTAACTTTCTTTCGTTTTTTTTTTTCCATACAACTTAAAAAATCTATTTCACTTTATATTCCTTTTCTTTCACTTTGTTCCTTGCATTGTATCTTAAAAATTCGAAGTTCATGGCATCCCCTGTCATATATAAAAAACCGTGACAACCAAAAGCTACAAACTACAATAAAGCTGGAAATGTTGCAGATAATTTTTTAGTTAATTCTCCAAGAACCAGTTATTGCTCCCCTATATACATACATATCAATATCAAGGTTTTATTCTCTTTCAGTTTTCTGAGGATTTTTCTGTGTATTTCACCCACTGAGGCTCGCGGCAAGTGATCAGGGATGGTTGCATGTCGATAGCAAATTAATTATAAGTTGATGGTATTCAATCTTACCAGTTGCATACGACAACTTACATGTAGATGATCTTTATCCGGGACATGCATCTGATTACCATGCAGCACTTACAATATTAAAGGCTATTGGGTTCTGTATATTTGAATTGAACCGTTAGGGTCCCTGCCCTTGAATTCTGGTATATATGGTTCTTTTGACTTTGAATGATGGTTCCAAAATACTAGTAAAATCAATTGTGTCACCTTTGCGTCATTTGTAATGTGAACTGTGCATTTTGTTGACCTCGATATCACATGGGAAATGAAAGATAACAAGCTACATTCATAGCAAGAAATGACTGCTGTCTGCGTACATAAAATTATTTTTTTTTTCATTAAATTATTATTTATTTTTTTATTACATCCATTTTTCATTTTATTGACTAAGTTTATTTATTTATTACTATTTATCTTTCATTAATTTTAAATTAAATTATAATTTTTGTAAATAAATAAATTTTACGTTATAAATTAATAAAAAATAATTGAAAATTTTACCTTAAAATTAAAAATGATTTTTTTAAAAAATAATATTGACTTAAATTTAAAAGTTAAAAAAGAAAAATTAAAACGAATTTTTATTATAATAGAAAAGACTAAAATTATAATTTAGCTTCAATTTTATAATAAATGTGAAAAATAATTAAAAAAATTTAAACTAAGAAAATAATTAATAAAATAAAAAGCATTTAAAATGATAAATAAAATATAATAATATAAAAAAACTAACACTTAAAAATTAACGGAGGTAGTATTTAAAAATTAAACTATAAAATTTATTAAAATATAGTATTTAATGTTAACATTATCTAACATAATAAATAATAAAACCGATATAAAAATTACTACTTACGAACAGCTTGTTGACTTAATATTAACGAGAATAACAATTACGTGACTGAATAAAAGCAACAATTTAATAAAATAATAAGTGGAACCACTTCCACTAGTAATATTCAATAATATAAATAAATATTTTAACTTTAACTATTATGAAATGTTTTGATTTTTAAAATAATAATTATATTAATTTGGTCATTCAATATATAATTACTAAATTTCACAACCATGTTTGAGATTGTCTATTTATGGAAAAATTGTATACAACCTCATCTCCATAAAAATGTTTATTTGTCTAATTAAAAAGTTATAAATGTAATTTGATAAAAATACACGGTGAGTAAAAGAGCTGTGCATCATGTATTTAATTCTTAAAATAGAGAATATTCATCTATCAAATTCGAAAAGAAAATGACTAAAAATTAAATTAAAAACCCTAATTTTACGGTCCGAAATAACAGAAAAAAGGATATAAATTTAAAATACTAAAATATCTTTTTCATCATTTCAAAAATTAAAAAAGACCGACAACTATAATTTTATCAACTAACATAGGGTTTTCATGGCTAGCTGGGCTTCTATGAAATCAGGAGTTTGTGAACAAAAGTTTCCTCATTAAAGTAAACAGAATCGAGAATCGCGTTGGTTCGGCCCAAAATTTTGATATGGGCTTATGTTTTCTAGCCCAACTATTTCCCTGTTGGGCTTTGGGATGACCTAGCTAGTGCCTCCTTCTCCGAGGATTTCCGTTGTCCTCAGGATCTAATATTGTTCTTATAGGGATTCTTAGAAATAAGAACATAGAATTTTCAATATTAGAGCTTGTTAATGTATTTTGTAGAACCGATTCTTATATAAAAATCGACTTTTTATTTTATAAACAAAAAATCTGAATTCTTAACATTAAAAAAGTATTTTTAATGTGTTAGAATTAACTAAAAAAATATAAAGATACAAGATTCGTTGAGACTCATTTTAAGTTATTAAGAGTTCTATTACTAGAGTTATAAAATTTTATATAGAAGTAGGGTCAACTAAAAATATATTAAAACCCATAAATAGATTATGCATTGGAGATGCTTAGGGACTTTAGTCCCTTTTCTCACTAAACAAGCATGATACTTCCCTAAATTTCCCGATGGTACGATATAGGGAGATAATGTTGGTGGCTAGCGGCAATTTATGCCAACCATTGCAAAAAATGACTCTAAAAAATACTACACTAAACTTAAAATTGAGTTAAGAATTGAAGTGGACCATTAATGATGCTTCATGTACTCTTATTTTCTCACTATTTAATCACTTCTTCACTTTAGAAATTATAAATCCTGGCAAAACAATGAGTCACTGAACCTCCAACACGAACGGGTTGATCTCTTATGTATATTTTATAGCCATGCCAGAAGGATATACAACTTACAAAATAATATTCCGAAGAATCAAGAATGCCAATTACTTAATTAGTATTTCCAAAGAGAAACTTGTCCACTATGAAGAAGAATGATCATTAGTATCGAAAAAATAATAAATCTTTGTCGGTGTGTATATAAAAATGTTATGTAATGATGATTCATTGGGTAAATAAGCATCATGACAGGGTTGGGATCGAGAGATGAAGACGAAGCCCAATGAAATTGAGAACCCATACGCCTATAGGCCTATTGGGCATGGAGGGACCCATAGTACATTTCTGCGCTTATATTATCTAAAATTAGACATATACATGACGTCGACCCAAAAAAAAGCCATATATATACATGCCAAGTGCCAACTGACACACGAGTTTTAATTATGTAACTATCTTGGTGCTGCCAACAAAATCATAATGAATTAGATGGGTATCATGTGAAGATTATCACATGTCAACCAAGGTGGAACCCAGTAACTATGGTTGATTGCAAGTTCATATGCTAATTATAAAGCAGTAATTTTTTCTTTTCATAGCTTCAAATTACCGTGGGTGTTGTAAAGTGAAGTGGTACAATATGATAGCACATCTAGGTTTCCACACAATTTTATTTGACATTACAATCCGTTTAGGCTCATTTTTCAACTTTGACTTGAACAAATATTTAAAATCATTTTAAAAAAATTGTGATAGCATCAAACACCAAATTCTCTCAATTTTCAATCAATCACATCTTGGACTAAAGCAGGCCCTCACATATGTTCAAATATCTCTAAACTTCTTGGGACATTGTCTTGCTTATTGAATTGGGCGGGAAGATACATTACAGAGACAATACACATACTCATGAGCAGAGAGAGAGAGAGAATAGTTCGGGAAGATAATAGTTTCATTTGGCATTTTATGGTGATTTTGTACTTTCATTTAGCAAAAAACATTTTATCTAGGAGTAACCTGCCGACACCAAAAGATTATTATTTAAATTTGTATACCCCAAAAGTGATATCATCTCAATTCTAATTTCAAATTAGTTTTTCTGCTTTTGCTTAGAAATTTAACATTAACAACCTAGAGTTCCTGTGATTGTTAAATGGCACAAGGAAACTTTGTACAAATTACTTGTCAATCCCCTGCTTACTTTGTGATTTCGTGTGGGATAATGAAAACATTCTCTGAGTTGAGTTATAAACAATCATTTCTAGTTGGATCAGAATTCACAGAAAAATAATGATTCTCAGCCATTATGAAGGACTGCAAATGGTGGTGTCAGCACACCAGCTTGGTTAATTATGCCACAAACTGAGGCAAGAGGATGAATTTCAGACAAAAAGGGTGTGGTCCTAATCCAGTTAGAGGAATCATAAAATAGATCAAAAGAGAGTAATATAAAGCATTGGATAATTGGATGGCACGAGCAAAAGTCTAACAAAATTGCCATTGGTTGAAGTACTGCAGGAGCATCAAGAAAAGTCATAGGACACCAAGGAGCTTTAACAATCCATATGGCGTGCAAAATCTCTATCAGAACTCCAAAGATGAAATGGTTCCCCACTAGCAAGGCCAAAATCAGGGACCAGTTGGCATACAAACAAAACAAGGAACAAGGTAAAACCATAGTAGAGACAAGCCTCTGTCATTATGCCGTTTTGCTTCTTCAGCAACACATTTGATGAGTTGTGAAACTGCAAACCGTAAAATGAAAATCCCATGAAACTTTTTTTTTCTTTTTACTCACGCTACTGACATTACTAGAGAATTATTTCAGCTCGTCCACAAGATTTCACAAACCCATTTTTAAGCTAAAACAAATCTATTTGCTTTCAGTATCTCATGAAGTGAAAGATATTTTTATTTTTATTTTTATTTTATTAGATTGAGTTAAATTCAAACTCAAATTATAATATGATATTATAATATATTTTAGTGTTTACGATAAATTTATTAAATTATCTGTTATTGAATTACTTATAAATATTTAATTTTATAAATTTTATGTTTAAAATATTTAAGTATAGATAAGAGATAGATGATTTTTGAATATTATAAAAATGAAAATCCAGTACTTCTTGTCTCCTTAGTTAAACAAATAAACAAGCAACACCTTAGGGTGTTCGAATTATGATTAAGAAAGTTTCAAATTAAGGTTAGGACAAAAAGCTTGTCTCTTGTAACTTTTACTGAAACCATGATTAGGAGATTGTCAACTCAAATTGAAGAGACGAGCATTTGTTTTACTTACTTCCCACTTTTTAATACACTTCAACGTCAATATATAATTCAAAGGTCATTACTCATTAACAACTATTCAAACACACCCTTATGCTGTAGTTGAACGTGAATGACCCATCAAAATTGACGTTGATCTGCCATAGAAAGCGAGAAACGCATAAAACAAATACACTATTAGTTGTTGTATGTAACATGAGATCAATAGGTTTAGTAACAGCAGACAGTACAGCTGACTTTCTCCACTTCCCTTGATGGGAAAAGGATCGTGTACTAAGCTACAGCTTGCACAGTCTCATCACATTTTTGTACTACTACTATTATTATTTCTACTTCTACTACTATTATTATTGTTATAGTGGAGCATTAGTTTACTCACTTGCGACATCTTTTTCGCTAGGCATTGTGACTTATACAGTACTAAAAAATTTCAACCAAGTATATTTGAATCTGAGTGACATCTCCATGAAGTGACTCTCCAACAGTCACAGGGACAAAGACGTTCAACCGTTGAGACCTCATGAAGGAATGAGTCAGACACCAAATTTTTAATCGTCAACGTGGCCAAAGATCAGCCACAGAATTTATATTTCCTTTTAAACGGCATTGTCACACAATTAACTATTTAGCGTTAGTCTTTTTCTGCAACACCCTGGTTGCGAAATTTGTTGTTTCAACTTTTCTTGGTGATCCTAAATGGATACACATAAAAACAGGTATAAGGTAAAGTGGCTAAAGTCCACCAAGTAAAAAGTTAACAGCAATTGATAGGCATGTAAATAGCATCTTGGAAGAGGACCCGGATTAGAAACCCCAAAATTCCTGCCAAACCCCGCAAACACTCTTTAGTTTGTACTTAAATACTGTTCCTCATCAGTGAAAAGACGAGCCACAGGAATGATGTAGTGTAGTACTATTTAATTTTGATGTCAAAGCCACCTTTATCAGTAAAATTTTAATCATGGACTGAGCAATAGAGGCTCTATCAATCTTTTTTGTTTGTTCATATTTTTTTCTCAATTACTTTCGCAACCACTATACATCAAAACTCTCAATTTCTTCGCATTAAAAAAATGTTAGTGCCCAAATGATTATTCTGACAAGCTTCCACCTTCATTCAGTCATCATAAATATCCTCCAAAAAACAATTAAAAAATCTTGAATAAAAAAATCGTCTTCTTCAACTTCCTGCACAAGGGAAAACGTTTATCACTTATTAATAAGCATGTATATATTGGTGTTAATTTGTATAAACATGAAGTAGAATTAGTAACCGGAGTGTAGTACCTGATGACTGTGAAGGACTGTTAGTGATGAAACTGGGGTGAGACACAGGAAGGTTGAGTGTTTGTTAGTTGGGTATCAAACTATGCACATTACTGAAGCAGGTGTGTGAGTAGCTAGCTACCAAGATGATGATGATGATGATGTACTGTACTGATCATGTGTTAGGCAAAGCATGACTGTAACCCAAAACTACAGATTATAAACTGACAAAGATAAAGTAAAGGTAAAATTAGACAAAGAAGCAGGCCAAAAGCAGAACAAAGAAAAGCATGAAAGAGAAGAAAAAAACTAACCTTTTTCGGTATGTGGGAAATGGGTTGTCCCTATCTCCCTCCATGAATGAGTTTTCTTCAAAGTAATTCCAGCTTGGTAATGGGGGACCAATTGCTGAACAGTAATAGGTTATGTAAGATTTCTAATTCAGGGGAAGAGAATAATTGTATTGACAATAAGAAAAGAACAAAAGGACTTCAAAGCAGAAAAGATTGAGACATAGACTTTTCAGACTATTCTGTGAACATATTCTGTTTATATTGGCTTCCGAATTCATGATATCAATTTACATATCTAGTAAAGCAAGATACACCTAATGCCCAACATCATTTTAGTATATTCTTTTAGACTCTATGTTGTTATTGCACTAGCAGGATCCACTATTATGTTCAACCCCATATAAATCATTTACAGCTTCAGGATCTAGTACTTTTGGTCTAGCCAACAAGAAAAATAAGAAAAAGTTAGGGCCCCCTTGAGGCAATGGGGGCAATGGGGCATGGTCAGTTTTGCTTAGAGCCCTGCACGTGCTTTTTAGTTTTTTCTATTTGTATGAGCTTAAAAAGAAAAAGAAAATAAAAATCACTCAGGTACATAAGTTCCACTGTCTCACAAGCATGATTGTTTTAGTGCATAAGGGATAGATAGTGTACCTGAATAATGTGGATGGACACGTCTCATATCCAACTTCCTTCCTTTAGAAAAAGCTTAGTTCAGTGTATCCACCGGAATATGGCAGAAGCTCCTCCACCTCAATTCTAGAACGAGAACAACTCATAGTTTTCTTCAATCTGCCATGAGTTGACTCAACCTCAGCCCCAAATATTCCATAAACAGGTCTGTGGTCTGAAAACTTTGATTCACCACGGACATACGATAACTGATGAAGGCCTTCTCCATACCACAAAATACGGTCACACCTATAAAAGAAAAATATTCATATGTGCATAAGTAGTACAAGTTAACAGAAGAGAAAAATAAGCTATACATAAACCGTGTAAAACAATTTTACAGTTATTCAATCACAAATCACCATATATAATAATTATTGCTAGTTTCTTTTAAATTCCTATAAGGTGATGTGATAAATGATAAATTGATAGTCTTACCAAGCAGGAGTTCTCCTTTTCTCTTTTGGGTGCATATCGTCCCCAGCATATCTATCTGAATTAGTTGAATACTTGTATGTTGGAGGAAAATATATCTTCCCTTCATTCCATCCCACAAATGCACGGCCTCTTTTTTGCTCAATTCTCAACTGCAATGAATGTCAATAATTGAGACTCATTATGTCTGTTATACAATAATAATACATTTGAAGTTAAGCAATAAACATGGAATTATTTATGAGGTTGAACAGACGTACTTGGTCATTCTCTAACAATGCTCTCCAGTTTTGCATCTCAACAAGTGCCTTAGCAGAACGGTAGGAGAGTGCAATCCGGTAATTCAAATCTCCAAGCCATATAATTCGACTACAATAATGAGATCAAAATGAGGAAATGCAAAAGTTCAGTTAAATAGAAAGAAAAAACAATCATAGGGAAACAGAAGTGTGCATTCTACTTTGGACACTAGGAGAAGGTATATGATATATTGGCAAGGGGGGCATTAAATCGCTGACATTTTTTTAAATATTAAATTTTAGATGAATGTGAGCAGATTCTTACTCATGCTCTAGGATTGTCTGTGGAGACTTCTCATTGTCCACACCATGAACACGAGGAAACCTTGTCTTTTTAAGAATCTCCATCACATCAGAATTTCTTCTTAGTTCATCACCCTCTTTCTGTCCCGAGGTTAAGTGGCTACAGATAAAGCAAAAGCTTGTTTCATGAACAGACATACTAATTGAGATGGATCCCTGCAAATACAAGCCAAAATAACTCTTCTATTTAAGTTCAAGTAACCATCATGTTTGCCATAAATTAATTAAGGAAAAACAAAAATTGGGAATGACTAACTTAAAATTCACCTTATTTCCAAGATAGCCCATCAATCCTCTGCCAACACAAGACACTTTCATATTTTGAACATGATCTTTCAGTTCACTTCTCACCCATATGGTAAGATATATTCCCACCATTTGCTTACTAGCAACAAGGCAGTACCTTGAGTGTCCTGGCATGGCATAACCATCTTCATTAGGGGCAGGTCCACCTCCACCATAAGACATTGGGGAAAATAAGACTGTGCTTGGTGAATCCCCAAGGCCATTGTCATCATCAGATGAACCCCATTTTGAGTAGTCACTTGGTCTTGAGTAGTCACTTGCCCTAGAATAGTCACTAGGCCTATAACCCCATCTAAAACTGGGATCAAAGTCACTTGGCCTGTGACCAAAAATTACTCGATCACAGACACTGTATCTTCGATCTAGCCGTGGCTGCACAACTGAAGGATCATTGTCCATTCCCCAACCACTAGAAGTTGTCTGGAACGATCGCCTATGGAAGAAAGATGAGTTCTTCTGCCTAGCTGATCCCTCAAAATCTGCATTCAGCTCCACAACTGGTTGGGGTATGGGAGATGGTGTATAGCATCCACTACTTCCACTGGTGCCAGGAAGATTGTTTAAAGTCTTTCTGATGAGAGCCAACCATTTTTTGGCAGGGCCATTGTCTTCTGCCCCTAAGATATTACCAGCATTCAAGGGAACTATCTCTTGAAATCTGAAAGAGACAAGTAGAAATATGTCATTGGTAACTATTAATGCTACTTTTGATCGAAGACAATGTTGACAAGTACCAATTCCTACCCAAGAACATAAATATCAGCCGGTGGCGAAGAATGAAGCCAATCATCTAAATTCAAATTACTTGGTGGGGATCTTCCAGCTACATTCCATGTAGCTACAAAGATACTGCTTACAGAGAAAAGAGACACACTAATGAGAATTTGAACAAGGCCTTTTTTTTTTCTTAAGAAGGTAAAATCAGAGAAGCAGTATACCTATAATTCTGCACATCTATAATTCGAGGATGGTCAAGATTCATTCGTGCTCGCCTGGCCTGATCTGTGCTCCTGCTAAACTTCTCTGTTCATTACAATGAAGATTTTGTGTAAAAAGTAAGCATTTTAAATAACATCAATATTTTTAAATGGACATGGTTCAAGAAATGGAATGAGGATAATTCTATACCTGTTTTGCTCTTTTTGATTGTGCATGGCTCTCTCTCAGAGAAGCTATTCCTACTTCTGTATTCCACGTCACCTCCTGAAGAAAGAAATCAGTGTTAAGGCATCAAATTCACCAAAGAAACTATAGCAACTGACTTTATATCAGGAAAAAAAATTAAAATAAAGAGAATTGGATTTGATGGACATATATTTCAGCTTATGCTTGCACTTTGTTTGGATGCCAAGAAATTGTAGCAAGAAACCAAATTGGTGAGAACATAAAAATTCATACAAAGACAATCTATGCCTCAGGGAAAGCTAATTGAGTATTTGGCAAATTGGCATGGGTTAATTTTTTGCATTAGACAACAACAAAATCAGACATAACAGGACGACTGATTCTAGGCTTCAATTTTCTTTCCAAGTGATGTTATTGATCTACATCCTTCAGTTTCTCCGGTGGTCAACTAGAACCTGAGAAATTGTGCAAGGACTCACACTGGACAGTGCTATCATCACAAATCTCTCATGGGATAATTCTAGGCTTGTTGCTCCATTAGAAAGTGATCACTAGTAGAAAGTGAGTTTTGGAGAAAACCAAGATACCAACCTCCATAAGCAACACCATCTGCTTGGGAATCCTCAGTCTTGCTTTTGATATTAAAGAACTTTCTGACCATTTTCTTTGACCATGAGAGCTTCACCAAGCAACAGATAGACAAAACAGTCAACAACTTGCAATATGCAAACACCAACAACACACTCAAAATGTTGAATTTCATTCCCCTGGAAAAAAGAAGAAAGAAACCCAAAACAAAAATAAATAAATTCATCTTAATATTAAAGGAGATTGGCAAAACCTTGCTTTTCTTGGAATTCTCATCTCTCATTTTTGCACACTTCTACTTCATACAGCTCCTCAAGCTCTCTGATATTTCTGTGGCTTAGAACTTAGAAGTATGCGTATATAATCCAAATTCCAAAACTTGTCAGATTTTCAAAGAGCAAAATATCATTGCTTTGGAAGGCCCTTCTCCAATCTTCACTCTCTAACTATCTTTCAGAGCTAAGAAACAAGACCAGGCTCATTTGTTGTGCTGTTTCTCAATTCAGAGAAAAAGAGCTAAATTAATGAACAAAAGAGAGCAAAATGGCTTATGTGTTTTCCTTGATTTCCTGTTGTGGTGCCGTATGTGCTCTTGCCACACTACTACTAGAAAGTGTAAGAACAAGGAAGCAAACTCCCATAAATATGAAAGAAAGCGCCACCAACTCAAGAGAGAGACAACACTTTAATGCGTGGAAGTGAGAAGAGATTCTGAAGTAGAACAAGACAATGCAGCAAGCATAGAGAGAGAGAGAGAGAGAGAGGCTCCTCGTTCTCTGCAACCACAGGAAACAAAGTATCGAATTTGAACAGAATAAAGCGCAGTAAAAGAGAGCATAGAAGAGCTTTATTAGTATTAAATAACAATATTTTAGTGAGAACCTTAGCTCAAGACAAGGGGGCAACGGGCAGCGAGTTTTTTGCTTTAAGGCCTCTGCATAAAACAACCCGGTCAGCTCATCAAAGCTGCCCTTAGTCAGCAAAGTGAAGAGGGGATGTGAACTGTTAACTGTTACGTGAGATCTACCACAATCCTCCTATTCCTATACCTGCATTCTTCTCTTCCAGTTTTTTGGTCTTCCAATTAAAGCAAAAGCAGTTAAAGAAGGACAAAAAACAAAAAAGATAAAGGCCTTGTGTATATTATTTTTTTAAGATATATCACAAACAATAGGGAAGACTAATTCCTTGATACGTAAAAATTATAAATATTATTCTTTTTAATAAAGTCTTTATTATATATAGTTAGAAATCAAATTTTTAATAATATATTTAAAGAATTCAACCGTTTATCAATTATATTTGATTTTGATGATCATATATAATGTTATCGTCTTTTTTTACAAAAATTATATTATTCCTTAAATATTGTTTTCAATTAAAATTTGAGTTTTATATACATAATATAAACACAAATTTTTATTAGACATATTATTAAAATGAAACTTCAATTCTAATTAAAAAATTTACAGCAAAGGTAATCAAAGAACTACATCTAAGTTTCACTCTTCTATAAACAAAAAAAAATCTAATTCACACTAATTAAAAAAGTTAATTAAAATCATTTAATTTTTTTACTACTTTTATTTAAAAATAATTTTTTTTCTAAATTGTCATTTATTAAAACTTGATATCAAAAATAAAAAATAGTCACTGATAATAAAATTTTTAATAAACAAATAATATTTTAGAAATAACTTAATTAAATAGGATGAAATTAATTATAATTTATTTATATCTAAAACCAACCTACATTAAAAGAAATTAATTGTTTTTGTTTATATTCCACATGAGAGGCAGTATTTTTTTTCATTCTTGTTGAATTATTGGACAAAGAATGTTTGGAAGAGAAGTAATAGTAGAGTGGTGTAGACGTGTAGTGTGATGGCTTATAAGGCCGGGTAATAATGAAAACAAGTGTTTCATTTATGGTTACGCGGATGAATCCTTTCAAAAAATATTTTTTGTCTTTCTTAGATTTGCCATCTTATGAGTAGATATTTTATATGGAGCAATGTGACGTTTGATTCCATAGATGGGTTATAGGTGTGGTGACACTGAATATAGGGCGTGTTGTCAAGCAACTTTGAGGCCCTTTTGGCTCTGACCGACCTAGTCTTGGAATGTCTTTAGAAACAATGGCAATTTACCCAATTTTGTGGTGTTAGGGTTTCCTCTCCCCTTTCCCCTCGCGGCGTTCACTGCTTTTAACTCTTACAACCTACCACCAACTTGTGGTTTTCTGTGGCTAAATGCTATGATTATATAACTCTGCTTTATTAGACTTTAGAATAAAAATTCCATGCATTGGATAGGACTTAGGACCTTCCATCACTCGCCCTTTCTCTTCATTGTTTTATTTATTTATTTATTTATTTTTTGTTTCTTTCTCTTTTAGAGTCTCCTGCTTCCTTTGAATTCTTAAAAGCGTTCAATGTCTCTCCAAGAAAACTATATACCAATTTCCAAAACAGAATGACCTTTTGTCTTCGGCTCCCAACTTTGAACCCTTCCTTTGACTCATGTCTTTTTCCCTGTCATACTTGAATCTCCTCTCATATAATTCTCATACTTTACAAATTTTATTTTGGGATCATGACTAACATATTTAAAACTGACTTTTTTTTTGTATTTTCTATAAAAGTCATATATAATTATATCAGTTTTAAAAATTTTCATGTATCTTGAATAAGCTTGTCAAAGGTTGAGGCCATAGCCCCACTGGCCACCAACCCTTTTCCTTATTTCATTAAATTATGGGGCCTCAAGTATCTTGTTAGTCAAAACCATCGTTGATATGAAATGGAAAATAGTAGTATATAAGTTCATGATGCAATATTATTATTATTATTATCATTAAGAAAAAGAGGCATTTCATCACAAAAGTCTACCCTCTAAAATAAAGGATATTTTTTAAAAAAACTAAACTTATTTGGAAAGTACAAAAACAATGCGCCTTTAAATTAATTTAATGTATAAAATAACATAAACTCATTAAAATTTAAAAATGCATGTACCTTAATTTTTACTTTTCAGATAATTTAACTTAAAAAATCACACAAAAAAAACCACACTGTGTTAAGTGTCATAATTACCAAGCAGTTCCAATCCACATAAGAATGGTGGAACTTTTCTGACATGAAAAAAAAGGCAAAACAAAATCAGTTGCTGCAGTGCAGCCTGCAAAAATAAGACACAAGTAATAGGGTCAATGGTTTAACAAGAGTCCCCCACCACTGAGTTTGAATTTCTTAATTTCAGAATTTTGGGACTGATGCAAGAACAGTGATAGAATGGTGGGAACAAACCAAACAAAATGGGTCTAATCAAATCCTGGGAAGTAATTATAAAGAATGCGAAGACGCATACAAGCTATATGGTCGTAGCAGGCAGAAAAATTAAGGCAACTGCACGAAGGCCACTTGGAATTCTCTGCCTTGTGAATTTCTCAAAGACATTAATAATGAGTAGACTTCCATAGTTATCAAATCAAGTTATACAATCAGAAAAGCATAATCTTATTTTATTAAAATAACAGGTTGCAAGTGTGAACAGAAAATTTCATATTGAATAAAAAATAAACAAGATCAGCAACATATCCATAAATTTGATGTTTTACAGTTTTGGATGGGAAGTAATATCAAGTTTCCTAGTATAGAAAAAAACTATTATATTTTTTTAGGACTTGCTAATATATTTCTATTTATTTTTAATATGAGTATATTAACAAATTGTGTTTTTTAAAATATTTTAACAAATCTAAGTCATAACTTGTCATAACCATTCTATATAATAAATGAAAATATATTAGTAATCATGAACGGTAATACAGCTCAATATATTAGTTCTGTATAACTTACGTATATCACTATGTCGGCATCATTTGAAATAAATATATATATACCTGTATACAATATAACAAAATTTTGGTTAACATAATTGTATTCTGACTTTGACAGTATAATATAGATGATGGCTCTGCTTTTGCTTTATGTAGGAATTGTGGAGCATGGTTACGTTTATGCATCGTTGAATGGTGGGTCTTTGGGAATGATTTGTGAGACAATAAGGGCCATTGAATAATCCAAATAAACTGGTAAAGGAGAGAATTGTTGCATAGACGAAAGAGAATTGGGCCATATATAGTAATTGCATATTTAAAGAGCAAAAGAATTAGTGGTCCCGCATTTTAGAATGTGCGAACTCTTCACGATCGACTTCACCTATCTATCTATCTTTGAGTATTGACAACCTAGAAGATGCAATAGCATCTTCATCATGGTATCTAAGCGTAACCAACATTTTCGATTCAACCAGGATATGATGAAAGGGGATATTTGGATGCGTCTTTAATTACATGTGCCACTCTTAAGTAAAGAGACTAAGGTATATATGATCTTTTTTTTATTTAATTAATTTGATTTGCCTTTGATGAATTAACAGAAAAGTATTTTAGTTTAATGTTTATGGAAAAAAAATATATTCATTCATTTAGTTGGAATATATTGCATATAATTAATCACAGTTGTTCATAATCAGTTAAAAATTTGATTTTTACATAAAACATCTATAATTTTAAAAAGTCTAAAAAATTTTAAGTGAACTAAATTTTAGATTAGTTTCATAGTCGATTCATAAGACTAGGATTCATAAAAATACTACGAGGACTTAACGGAAAAGCCAAAAGAATTGATTATTAAAAAAAACACATATACTCATAATACATCTTTTGCAATTTATCCAACTGAATTGATTCAAAGAAAATTATAGTATTTTTTTTATCGTTTTTAAAATTTTCGATGCAGTTAAACGTGAAAGCCACAAATTATTGGACTACACACCCATGATCATGCAAATATTTGTTTTAACTTTTAAGGAATAAATTTTCATTCATATGAATAAGATATTTTAAAATAATATTTTTAAGAATGATATTTCTAAAAATCTACACTATGCCCAAGTTTAATGTTCTTTATGGCTTAAAAATTTATTTATAAGAATATCTTATTACAAGAAAAATAAAAAATAAAAAATTTCCTTCTTTATAATTATCAACTATATTGATTTTGTATGACATGAATCATTCTCATGAAAATGAAAATATGAAGTATACCCACTTTACTTCATAGCTAGGTATAATTTGGTGGAAAAGTTTCTTTAAAAAAAAAAAACACGTCTATAAATAAATTTTAATGAGACTTTGAAAAAAATCATGAAACAAATATGGAAACATCTTGTACCATTCTTACTATTCCGAAAAATACATGATTAGTCCTTATAACAAAATGCCACGGCGCCACTAGTCAATAGAATGGCCCTACACCAACTTATGACTTGAATCGCCTGCTAAGAACTTTAAAGTTTGTTTCTTAAGCTTGCTTTTATTCCTTCTTGATTTTTTTTTTAATTCACTTTGTTCGGTTAATCGACAACTATGATTAGCTCATTAATTGCTCTCTCGTGAATTTCATTTCATCTGTTGAGAGTTAAATGAAAAAATTTAGATTCCTGTTGTGGGTATATAATTCAAATTCTGTAAAATATATGGTAAATTTGAAAAAAACAAAAAACAAAAAACCAGAGGTTTAGCAATCATTTTTTAATATTTTGGAAGAATATTTTACAATAGTCAAAGAATTGAGAGATTTTACAAGAATATTTTCCAAGAGATTACAAACTATTATAGCACAGTTATTGATGTATGGCAACAGGTTGGTTCGTGTGGAAAATGACCATGACATCAAAAAGAAAAAGGAAAAAGATATATTGTATACGCACACCTTGAAATTAAAGAGACTATATATGATACATATTTTTTTCTACACATAAAGCAATCCAATACGTACTATCATAAAGTGGTATCGAGGGGAACACCGTCCTGGAATATTCAGCAAAGACATGATGAATATTACGAATCAGTGCAAATTTTTCACGTAAATATTGAGCACACGGTTTCTTGCATTTTCAGCACTTGCTTATATGTGCAAGTTTGAATTTAGCACTATGGGATACTCATTATTGAACAAGAAGAAAAATAAAAGAGGGGGAAATAATAGGTGGGTATGGGTACCTTGATAACGAAGGCGTTCGAGTACGTGTTCGTGCTAAAAAAATATCATTTGCCACAATTTAATTAACTAAACAATTGGAGAACATTGAATGGTTGGAACTTGGGGCCATATGCATTCAATTCGTTGTACTCTCATGTAGGTATTATTCATAACGGCCAAACACAAAGTTCATATATTGTATAATTGTAATCACAATAGGTAAGATTTATATATATATATATACATATATGATAACGTACCCACATGTAAATATAACATAACTAATGAATGCTAACGTCTAAAGTAACAAAAGTTTTATTAAGCAAAAAAAATGTCAAACAGTATTCTAAATCAACATTACTATCTCATCAATTCAATTTTGAAAAAATAGATCTATTTTTCAAAAAAACAAATACATAAAGAAGTCAAGGAATACTTAATTGTAAGTGATTTTATTTCTTCTTATATTTGTTCTTAAATTAATTAATGATGTGACAGATTTATATAAAAAATTAACACAGTTAAAATAATTGCTTCCATAAGAAGGAGCGTTGTATTTAAAAATATTAATTTTGATAATAAATTTACTAACTAAAACAATTATAAAGTATACAAATAATGTTATATCTATATAGCTACCTAACCAATTGCCAGGAAAATTCATAAACATAATTACTAACAATTAGATTTAAATTTATAGGTACTCATCATTTAACTCTAATCCGATTTTAACATAAAAAAAAAAAAAAAAACTCACTTTAAATAAGTTCATATGTAGGATCGATTTTCTCTAATTTGACAATGAACAAGATAAGTTTGGGATACAACTATCCATCATGTGTCATTCCAAATTAACCCCTACATTATGTATATATTAATTTGAAATTTATTTGCACATTCTCATTTCTTTTATAACTATTAAAATGTAAATTAATTACTATAATAGTTAATTAATTTGAATTATAATAATAACAATTAAATAATAAAGTTGAAATTACATATTTTATTAAAAATATAATTTAGTTCTTGAATTTCTTGATTTTAAATTTTTTCCATTTACCAACTTTTATGTATTATTTGAATTAAAATTTTAAAATGTAGTTAATATAAAAAAATTATAATATTAAAGTAGATGCAGAAAAAATATTATTTTTAAAATGCAAGCAATCTTTTTGCAGCACATAAATAATTAATTGGAACGTTTTTTTAGAAAATAGTTTATTCTTTATTCCTTTCGTATGAATATCACTCCATTTATTTTTATGATATTTTAATATAACACTTAAGAATGATGTGACTGTTCAAATTATAAAAGTATGTATAAGTTTTTCTTCAATATATATGAGAAATAAATCATTGTTCAATTATACCTGTTTCCTAAATAGCAGGGGCAAAATTGAATGCCATTTATTTAGCAGAGGGTAAACATTGTTATTGAATAAAATTATTTAAAAAGATAAATCGAATAATAGACCGGATAGTTACGCAGGGCATTAGGAACGCAAAATCCAAAATTAGTTTCAGGTATTTTTGGAATAATCTTACTCAAACAAGGTAAAATTATTGTAAACAACAACAAAAAAAAAATTCTAAATATTTAATACAACAATATACTAAATATTTAATATAACTATGTACTTAAGATGTAAAATCACTAGTTAAATTATTAAAATAATTTTATATTAATTAATTCACATATTCGGTGTTGTTAACTAGTGTAGTATGCGTAATCCATTTAATGATGTTTGTGACACAAATCTTATACTAGAATATCTTTAGTTTACATAATTTATACAAAAGAAAAAATTGATATATGGATATACAAAAGGTCAAAGAAAAACAAAAAAAAGAAGGGCAAGAAGATCTGCTTGTTGCTTTTGCTTTTTGTTTCCCAAACCACCCGCCGTGTAAAATCCGGGGCAAAATTATGTTTTACGAGGCAGTCAAAGAGATAAGCATTTGATTTTTCTTTATTTGTTTTTTCTCCTTTTTTTCCACAATGCCTTCCAATTTGATTCTTTCTTGCTTTTTCTGCTTTGAGAGAGACCCCATTGTGTTTGTGTCTCCCTTTTTTTCTTTCCTACCCTCAAGTTTTAATCTGTTTCATGGAATATGGGATTTGGGTTTGGGGCACTTTAGTTTCAAAATGTGACAAAGCTTTCCTCACCAGTCACTATCTTTTGCATTAAAGAGGAATCCATACATATGAGTATTCCTCTGATGTAGACCCTCTCTGCCTTATACACATACGACACACACATTGATCCTTGTTTTTCTTCCAAGGTTAAAGGAACAATCTACCTCTTATCTCTATGTTAACCTTTCGTTTTCTTTCCTATATTTTTCCTTAGGGTAAGCAAATAACAAAATAAACTCAAACTAGAATTATTGATGGCTCGATGCAGAAATCGTAAATTTAAGTAATTTATATAATTACAAAAGTACAGGTGCTTGAATGATAGAGATATATAGCTCCTGCAATAGAATTTTCCTTTGATAATTACAAATATATAAGGTAAAAGAATTGTCATAATTAGAAAAAAAAAACATGGTTATACCAAGTGGTGCAGTTTTTAGTCACTTTCATTAACGTAATTCAACTCCATTCCCATTCTAATAATGCTTACGTGTGAATTAATTAGAAATTATTTGTTTATATATTTTAAATAATTATTATAAAAAATTAAAAATTTATCATAAATGATTTTTTTTATTGAATTACAATATAAAAGAATTTCATATTATTAATACATGTATTATTTATTCTAACTATTAAATGATGCTACTTGACAATTTTATGCTCTTTTTAAGTTTCTTGCTCCCATAGGAGCTAAAGTATATATGTTTTTGTTTCATTTTTCTTAATTTAGGTGTGCTCGAAGATAAGGTAGTTCTCTAAATTGAGGTTAAATTTTTTTTTCTTATGAATAAATTGATGGCCAAGTACATTATAATGTCCCATCTTTTTCATTTCAAATGAAGTGTACATGTGACATTGTTTTTTAATTTTAGAGATGTTCTTAATATTACGTCCATAGATTATTAAAACATAAATTTTATTTTTTATGTTTTAAGAAAAGTATATGATCAACGTTGTTTTGCTAAAACTCATTTTTTTCATAGCTATGTTGAATCTTCCAAATCAACTATGTGGTGATGTCCAATCATATCAATTACCTTACAACATGTATATAATTTTATTAAAGATAACACAGTATAGCCTAATGAAATTTTCATATATACTTCTTCCTAAAGGTTTTCAAGAAGAAAAGTTTTATTTCACACATCAAGTTGGTTTAATGGTCAGTCTAAAGTTTGTAGCATGATATAGTATAATTTTAATTGTATTCAACTTTTTCGTTGGTGAAAAAATATTCTAAGTCTATTCCATAAATTTATGTATATCCCATGGCCACCAATTTTGCTTTATACCTCTCTATGTAGATCCATTAACTTTGTATTTTATAAAAAGAAAAAACACTCATTTTCAACCTATAGTTATGTTCTCATTTGACAATAAAACTAGGTTCTATATGTTATTTTTTAGAATGTTTTCATCTCTTCTTAAATTGCTTTAGACTAGGTTGGATATGATAGTGCCTTGTGCACCCGTAGTGGAATATGACATAAACAAAACTTGTAAGCAAAGGTTTTAGTGGTTTAGATAGTCCTTTAGTGGTAACTTAATTAGCAATGAGATATCTTAAATCCTTCCTTCCAATTTCTGGTGAACAACAGTATAAGGATTTACCCCTATTATGTCTGAAAGATAATTAATAATCAATAGTTGTGTGTAGATTATTGTTATTATAAACTAGTTCAAGATAGTTTATCTCATGGACATCCTCAATAATATCACTGTCTTATGAGATATGCTAATCTAAATAGTCATGCTAACCTTTTGCATGGGTATGATTATTGTCATGTATATACGTTAAGGATTGATGTTAGTTGATTTTTCTTACTGCATTTCACGATCTCTTTATTTTTTTCAAAATTTCAAACTTTTTTTTATTTTACTTTGCTAAAAAAGTTTGTAATGTCTTAAAATTGTCAAAAAAATATCTCATATCAACAATAATTTATGACGTGATTGTCATATCAAATTAATAATTTACATAACAAGGCATGTGATTGTGACATATATTAACAATAATACTTGATAAGTGACATTAAAAATAATGATGAACAATAGTTGAAAGTTTAACACTAATAAAAAAAAATTGTTGAAGAACAAAAATATTTTTAAAAAAGACGAAAAACTAAAAATATAATTTATAAAAAAAAGTTAATATAATTATCGTTTCAAACTAATTAATAATGAAACAACTCACGTAATTATTACATCATCACTTAACAATGATATTTGACAATAAACATGAAAATTGTAAGGAGAGTAAAAGTATAAAAATTAATATTGGTCAATATTTTATTTAAGAATTAAAACTTAAATTTGTAACAGGTTTAGGGAAAAAACACAATTAATTTTATTTTTATTTAAAAGTTAATTTTTTATTGTTATTACCATTTTTATAATTTAGACAAAATTGAGTACTTATACTATTGATATAAAACAATGCTTTTGCTCGTGCTTGTTTTCAACGACAAGACGTGCATATTTTTTGGTTGAGAGATGCTAATCTAAATGTTTGTGCTAGCCTTCTGCACGAGTATTATTGTTGCCATGTATCTAAATTAAGTCCTTGTCGCAATTCTCCTTAAAATTGTCCCAAATCTAGATAAATAAGGAGAAATTGGGAAATTAACAATTAAGTACTCAAAGATGTAATTAATACAGATACACCCAATTTCACTACAAATAAACAAGCAGAACCATGGTTCATTATAAATCTTGAATTAATGCATGATTGAACACTTAAAGTCTAGGTACAAGTACAACGATACAATAATTCACCTCACCTAAGCCACTAATAAGCTTATTGGTTCCGTGAAAGTTAGATACCAACTGTATGGACAAAATTAATTGGGTAAGCATATACTAAAAACTTTAATTAATTGAACCCAAATTTAAAAGAAAGAGTGTTGAAAACTCCATCCAAAACAAGATAAATCATCAACAAACAAAACAGAAATACAGTAAAATTTTACATGATCAATTAAATGGGTACGTATGAAATACTAGTCAAACATTAATTAAACCAATGTCTAAGTAGTGGCCACATGGCCAATTATGTCAGTTTAGTTAACTAAAGCATGATAGCTTTGTCTGTCCCTATCATATATTGCTGGACCTGAATTAGCTTTGCCTGATCCCACCCCCAAGCCAGTTGCTTTTCTCAAGCATTTGAATTTACTTATTAAACTAAGTGTTTTAAAATAAAAATTGAATTCTTGTGGATCATAAACTTGTACCAATAACTTTTGATAGCAAATGTCTGAGAGTTGAGACAACGATGCAACCTTTGTAGTTTGTACATCAATGAGAAAGCGGCAGTATGTCTAATACTTTCAATTAACTATGATATAATAGACTTGGAATAGAACGAAGGAGGAAAAATATATAAGAATGGTGAATACAAAATATAAATGTGATATGCGATGAGATATATAATTAATTCATATTACAACTAGTGACTATAATATAGCCAAAGTAGTTTTCTATTTTCATTGACATTTGTGGTGGTGAGGTGATGTATTCTCTCTTACACCCATTCATATTGGCTCGTCAAATTATGGGGTATTTGACTGTTTGACGATTATGTCGTTCATCACCTTTCCACGTATCAATTCATCTTCATCCAGGTTGTGGTATAAAATATTAATAATTATATTCACATGCATCTAAATGGTAAAGATTTTTTTTAAATGATCGATTGTTACACCTATTAAAATAATGTATATAAAAAAAATATCCCTCCCTTTATAAGTAGATTTTATAATATCAAATTAAATATAAATTTAAATTTTAAGATGATATCAAAATTTATTCTAATGATTGATATATCTATTTAGTCATTTGTATTACATGTTATCAAATCACTCACACAAATGTCTAAATTCTGGAAATTTTATAATTGAGATATTCAATTTTCTATATAAGAGGTGTGTTCGAATATTTATTCATGATATAAATAAAATGAAAGTATATAAATAAGGACAACTCTCGTTTTATAAAATAGTTTTGCATTGATTAAATTAGATTTAAATCCAGATTTTAAGATAATATGTATGATAAATTGTTAATTTTATAATAATTATCTTAAAAATTATACAAATGATTATTATGATATATTAATAGTATAAAATATTTATATTAAATATATGAAAATTAAGGTCCTACATAAATATTTTTGTCTAGTTTTTTTATTATTTTTTAAATTCTTAACATTTTTTAGTATCATTTTTGTAATCCTTATCACTAACTTTAGCTAACTTAGTGATGACATGACTATCAAAATGAATAATATTAATTAAAATAATTAGATTTTTTTTTATGTGTAATTCAATTAATTAATATATTTATTATTCTATATAAATAAGATAATTACATATAATTTAATTTTTTAATTTATTTTTTAATATATTATGAACAATAATTTTATTACTTTTGATATTATTCTTATTTTTTAATTCACTAATTTATTTTTAACAGTATATTTTTAAATTATAATTTATTTAGAAATTTATAATTTAATTTTAATATGTTATTTTATATTATTTTTACATTTTAATTTATTAATTTTGACTTATTGTACTATAATATAATTTTAATATATTATATTTCAATTTATTTTTACCTTTCAAGTTAAAACACTGCTTTAGATATATTTTAAAAAATAAATTATATTAAAATAATTCGAATTAATAAATTTAAAAATAAAAAATTATATGAAAATTCATATATTAAAATTAAATTATATTTTAAAAAAAAGTACAATACTAAAAGTAGATTAGTGAATTGAAAAATAAGAATAATATTAAAAAATAAAATCATTGTTCATAGTATATTAAAACAAACTATAAAAGTAAATTATATGTAATTGTCTTATTTATATAAATTAATAAATACATTAATTAATTGAATTGAGTACCTACAAATAATTTAATTATCTTAATTTAAAATGTTATTTATTATCTTAATTATCTCAAATAATATTATTTATTTTATTAATCATATCAATACTTAACTAACTAGAATTAATAATAAAGACTAAAAAAATTACACTAACAAAATGTTATAATAAGAAATTGACAAAAAATTTACATGGATTAAACCAGATAGAGTTATATTTGCAAGAACTTAAAACATATTGAAACCATAAAAAAATAAAAATGATTTTAAAAAAAGTTAAGTATTTAAGAAAATTTTAAAATTAATTCAAATCCATTTTAATCAAACACATTTTATTTTAAAATTTACATTTAAAAATATAAAAAACTAAAAAGTTAGAATAATTAAAGTAACCCAAAGAGATTATATAATTATAGTTTACTCAAATACGCTTTATATATTACAAGCATAGGATAAGATTCATTGATATTAGGTGTAAAATTTTGCACTTACATTACTCTATAAAATATGAAATTAATTAATCTGAGTATGGTTGAATTTAACTTTTTTTTTATAAAAAAGTATATTAAAATTTGTAATTTTATTTAAATAATAATTAATTAGTTTTTCATCTCATTACATTATTTTAATAGATAACATACTATTTAAAATATAAGTAAATGTTAGGTAATTGCATGAAATTAATTTACGAGTTACTCCTCATCTCTTGATCATATTTTTTTAATCTAACATTTAAAAATGAATTACTTTAATTAGGATAATAGGACCTATTTAGTTTTAAAAAAATGTTTTTATAAATAATTATGAAATAATCACTTTATTTTATTTTTGTTTCCACGTGTTTATATTAGAAAATAGTGAAAACAAGATTTAAAAATAAAATAATATAAGGTTTTCATAATTATTTTTTGGAAATAAGATAAAATAGAAAATATTTAAAAAAAAATAAAACCTTAATCACGGATGAGAGAACATCTTATTAATGAAAAAGGAATCTTGAACCCTCATTGTATAGAATCCAAAATTCCGCTCTATTTTGTGTAGGCCTTTTTGAACAGGGTGTATTGATTTGGATCAAATATTGACGTTAATTGAAACTGGAGAGTAGACACAACTCGTCATGGGCTTCGCGTAACCTATTGGAGAGGAAATTTTGTATATATCAAAATGCATGGTTATCAAAGAAATTTCGTATATATTTTAGTTTGAGATTGGGAAGTCCAAAACCATGATACGCTATTATTGATCCACATTTGAATAATTTCTTTTCTTTTTCATTTTACAAATCTCTTTGTTTTACACAAGTCAAATATGTGAAAGAATGTATTGAGTTTTTTTATTTAAGAAAAAAAAATTATGTCCCTTGTAGATGAAGTAATGGAAGTGGCAGTATCTTTAATTTTTGACAGATTATTGTTTAACATTTTAGGTCAATGTAATTAAACTCAATTGCCCACTTGCAGAAACCTCATGGTAAAAGGCCAGGACAGGAGTACCATGTGTCGGGTGGTATCAGCTGTGATATAGTTACACGGCAACAACATACAAAAAGTGTCTACATCTATCAGTACCCATATCTCATATGGGCTGAGTACAATTCGATACGTGTATTCAAGTCATAGGAAAAAATTATATATTAGTCTTATCCCGGTTAGATAAATAAGAATATTATTTTTCAGTGAAATATTTAAAAAATATATTTTTCATTTGATCTTACTTACTCTTGTTTATATTGTTGCTATGTGGCCTTATTGGTATCAACTAGGTTCTCTGTTAATCATGTCCTGTTGTTCAGCACTCGAGGTGAACCCCAACTGACATAGCAGACAAGTACATTATCTCTCCGCCTGTGCATTCTGCAACCTGCTCTTCTGCCTTTTACATGTACTTTGTTTTACTTAAATCAATTTTTTTTCTCTTTTATAAAAAAAATATTGAAGAAATCGAATTATCCTTTGATTCATTCTGTGGTTAATATTTATGCATTAAAGGACTTTGAGGGCATCTTGCACAATAAATTATATTGTTCACCATAAGCGAGGTGTCAAATTCGGAAAATTATTCAGCGGTCTAGTTTTGTTAAAGAGGATACAGCATTAATTTTTATAATCTTCCTTGGCATACCCTGTCTTTCCGTAAACTTGCAAAACAACAAATTTATAACGAGAACAAAATTCAATGGAGAAAACAGTAATTTACTTTACTGCTAATTAAAAATGAACTCTATTTTTTCCTTTGCACCATTCGGATTTTTTTTGTTACCAATTGAATACAAATCATTATATTAATATAGCCAGGAAAGAAAATTTGGCTGAATTCAGTCGAACTTTGTCAAGATTCATGAACACTCTATTCAAGAATCACTAACAAGGCTAACTCATTTTGGTAGTAATATTTTTGACAATTTAGTAATTTTTTGGTAGTAACCAAGCATAACATTTTCCGTTGGCTAAGGTGCTTTTCTATCCCAACGTCGTGAAATGAAGATAAAGATTAAAATTAGGCTCTTAACGCCAAATGCTATTAATTTGTGTCTCTAATATCTCATTTTAAAGCCATTAATTTGTTCATGAAATCATTTACCATCTTAAATATGCAAAGGCTTCCTCATGAGTCCTAACTGCACCATTTCACTGCTGGATTCTCTGGTACAGTATCACATCTTTAGCAGGTTTTGTAATGACAATCAGAATTTTGCACAGTTTATCAAAGTATCCATGTCAGAAAATGTTCCTGATGTACCAGATCTAGGACTGAAGTTGAAAAGGGACAAGTCATTTCCTTCGTATTATTTGTCATTTCTTTTATTACAGGTAAGAACATACTTCAACAGTTATATACATTTCTCTTGTAGTTTCCCACATATTGCCTCAGTTATGCCTCTGATAGTGTTGGGAGTAGTCCTGCAGCAGCCACCAAACAGGGAAGCCCCAGCGTCACGCCACTTGCCTATGTAGGGGACAAAATCATCCTCTGATACCCCATTTGATTTCTACAAGATCAATATCAGATTATCAATAACATGATACTAAACTATAATTGTCTACGAGTTCTTACAGGTCCACTACATAGCACATTGTGATTTGACAAAAAAATATATTATATTTTGAATTTTGCTTTCCCTATTATAGACTGTCAATTATAAGATTCATAACAAGGGACGTGGAAACATAAAAAATGAGTTTCAGCTATATTTAAGTTAAATTGATGGGGAAGTATCATTTATTATAATAAGTGCAATTAGATTGAAGTTGGTTGAACTTGAACATAAAGAAGCCGGGGTCATGTAAAGAGAGAGAAGCAGGAACTCACCACCCATTGGTTGCTCTCAGAAATATAAGTCTCTCCACTGTTGGGATATACAAGTACTGGTTTACTTGTTGCCTGCCATTTAAAATGAAGTGTTAAAAATAGTGTTAAATGGTGCGCTGTCATTGGACCAAAAAATTAGTGTTATTAGCATTTCTCACTTGGGAATAATTACAGGGTCTTGCTAATAAGTACCTTAAGGACACTAGTTAAGGACACTTGTATTTCTTTTATAAGTACCCTAAGGACACTCGTTAGAATTCTTGTTATTGATAGTAAAATGGGCAACATATGAACCTTGGAAACCAGGAACCATATTACCAAAACTATATAATTTGAGGAACTAAAAAGTATAAGAATGATTTAGAAGGCCACCGAGTATTTGTATTTCATAAGTTATTCAAAATAATATAGCAATTTATCACATTTTGATATTGATAGTGTAGAGCACAGAGTATTATACTAAAGTTGTACCTTTGTAATAGATGAAATCAATCCATGAATAAATCTAGGAGCAGTACAGTTAACTCCAACTGCAACAACTTGTCTGCATGAATCAGCTATTGAAGCACATTCAAAGATAGAATCACCATTAACCACATTGCTTTCATCCTTGCAACTAAAAGAAAACCACGCAGGAGTTTCTATGCCTTCTTCCTCCAGAAGTTCAGCATAAGCCTATGTATCAATAAGATTATCAAAATCAAGGTGAAACTAGGACATAATTTCAATGGCAGTTCCCAACTTTCTATGTTATTAGTAAATGATAATTGACACTGCATTTTGCACATTCTCTTACAGATTCCTACACAAACAAGTGAGTCTGTTTGATAGTTACAGAATCTCCAGGGATTTAGTGCATACCTTTGCCTCCAGCTTATTTGGAATTGTTTCAAAGGCTATTAAGTCAGCACCAGCCTCAACAAGAATCTTTATCCTTTCCCTGTGAAAATCTTTCAGTGTCTGGATAGTAACTGCATCACCATAGTCCCCACTGTGAAGAGAGACAATCAACATAGACTTAAGTCATGGTCCTTAACTTCATCACATTATATTTGGAATTGCAATTTTTACTTCAATCATGAAAATTCTCATCTTAAAATCATATTTAACTAGTAAAGTATGTTGTTGTTAAAAATTTATGGTACAAAGTAGGAGTAAGAAAACAGTGAATATTAATTGAAACGAAGAAAAGTCCAAGTTTTTTATGACAATGTTGACATAATTGGTTTCATTGACTCACACATATTCAGAGCCATCAGCCAAATACGCTCCGTAGCTTCCCACAGAAGCTGCAATTAAAATGGGACGTCTTCTATATCTTTCATTTCTCATAAAGTCAGAAGAATCTTTGGTACACCTATCATAATAAATTTCTCGAGCCTCACGTGCAATCTCCACACTTGTTCTAAGCATAGCTTCACCTTCTTCCCTAGAGAACCCTTTGGCCTCAAAACCTTGAATAGTGGCCTGCATAAAGAGCCAAAATCGAAGTTCTATGGTTGTAGGGATGAAAAAAAGTTCATATGATAGTTACCTGATAAGATGCTGTTGATATTATGTTTGCTCCTGCGTCGAGGTAGTCTAGGTGAACCTGTCACACGTTAGACAAATTGAATTAAATGAAATCAACAGTTGTTCCTTGTTTATAAAATTAAAAATACATAATATACTTTGTAATGCTTGAAATTTAACTTAGTTGGTTCAATGATATTTAGTTTTTGATGAATTAAAAAAAACAAAAAATACAAAAATAGTTTAGAAAAATACCCTCATTAGTGAGTGGGCTATTTTTAGTTGAAAATGAAATAAATAAATTTTAGATACATTTTTTTGTGTGGATAAGTACTTTTATTTAAATAATTATCATTGGTGAAATAAAGAATGTGCTGTTAATAAATAAATTTTAGTTACATAACTTAAGATAAAAGAAAATATTTAAACGTTATATGATTTTTTTTAAAATTATGCGATTTTATGCTTTAATTTTGATCCTTTATATAAAAATTAACGTCTACATTTTCTTCCCACACAAATGTAACTAAGAGTTAGAGTCATTCTCATCTGTGTAGATTAATGGTGTTAACAAAATCACTTTATGATGTCACGTGCCTCCCTAGTTCACCAACTCTGTAACGCTTTTGCCTCCCATTTCACAGAGAGAAGCTTCCCTGATTAAGGCATCCACCAAAATCAAGAGGTGCCAAATGGGCCCGCCTGGCCCAATGGATCAAGAAAAGAAAATGTATCACTCCAACCCAGCCAATTTTCACATAGGTCAAATTTTTTTTTGTTTAGACAGGTCCAAATTAATTTGGACCCAAATTTTTTTAAAAAAATTAAATAATATCAAATCAAATAGACTTAATTAATTTTAAATAAAAAATCTGTCTAATCATAAAGGTTCAACATGTCAATCCAAATTGACTTAATTTTATATAGATCAAAATTTTCTTATATAAGAACAAGTCAATAGATCAAACTGATTTGGTCAACTCTACCAAAAATCCAATACACAATCCACTAACGGAATTAATTAAATTAATTACTCTTTATATTCAAGCAAATTTCATGGAACGAATTAGTTATCGATCATAAAGTTAACGAAGATTGCTTGAAAATATCCATCGCTTGGCGCACTACCATTAAACTGATTAGAAACATTTCAATTACTAATCCTAGTTAATTTAATCAACATAGATTTATTTGAATGATAAAAAAATACATTTAAAAATTTTAATTTTAAAAATAGAAAAATTATTTTAATTAATACAAACTAATTTTAAAAATGGTTTATAAATAATTCGTTATATAAAGTATTAACTAATATTTTAAAAAATTATATATTATTATTAAAAAATATTTTTAGAGATCAATATAGTTAATTTAAAAATAATAATTCCAAATTATAATAAAATATTTAATAAATAATTCAAAATTAATAAATAAATATATCATTGAAATTTTAAAACTTAACTACAAATTAAAAGTAAAAACATTCTGAAATCTAAACTAAATTTAAAGAATAAAAGGTATAAATATTTTAAATATAAAAAATTTATTTAACTATATTATCGACTCAGTATAATGAAAATTTAAAAAATAATTAATATTTTTAATTTTTAAAAATAAATAATTTAAGACCTCAAATTAAAAAGTCAATGAAAAATTAAAAAATAATTCAAAGTGAAGAGTGTGTAAATAAACTCAAGCTGTAAAAAAAATCCCTATTAATTCAATTAGAACTTTTAAATTTTTTGTTTTATAAAAATAAGTTCAGAATTACTTATTATTTAAGTTTTTTTATAAAAAAACTCTAAATACATGTTAATTCGCTATTAGATAATAGTGAGATAAACAGAGACATCACGGGTGGAATCTGAAGTCCTGTAATCAAATCATATACATGCAAACATGTCAGTCTCATCTATGAGATAAGGTCCTCCCAATAATGGTTCTCTTTTTACCAGAAAGCAGTGAATCTTATCATGAGTAAAGCAAATAAATTGCTTAATATAATATATAATTTATTATACACAACAGACAAGTTTCTTTCGCTTTCGTGGTTGAGTAATTTACACAGTATTATAAATAGTTAGGCTGATATACTCTTATTTAACTTCTAAAAATATATTAAATTATTTTTATGTAAAGCTTTAGACTAATGTTTAAGTCATACAAATAGTTAGACTAATATTAAAAATATATTAATATCACCATAATGTGATTGTAAATTAAAGTTTTTAAAACTATTTTAAAAAAGAAAAAATGTATTAACCACCAGAAATAAATAAATTTATGAATTTTTATAATAAATATATTCAAAATTATATTAATAATAATTTATAATTGCAGTGTGAATCTACTATCATTAAATTCTTTAAAAAAAATTTAAAAGACTGTACACTTTTAAGACCAAAATAGTTTTGTACCCAAAAGTGTCTTCCTTACTGTGAAATGTGAATACACGTCTTGTTATTGACAGGGCAGTTACCTAAGAAAAACATCTGCCCGCTGCCCTAAGTGCCTTACACGTAAGGCCAGAGCCGTGAACAAGATAATTTGCCACGTGTGCATTGCAAATTCATTCTTGCCTTCTTGGTCTCTCTTTTTATTATAAATGTCTTATTGCTCCCTTCTATTGACATAATTTTCTTTGATGTTTCGGGTTGACGTAAGTAAGTCTATCGATGCTAATCTGCCTACCAAATATGACAAAGAATTTGTTTGCCTGTATTTCCAAAACACAAGTTTGTCCTTTGATAAAAATTTTGTTTCCGTGTATTTTTAAAGCACAAGTTAGATAATTAAAAATTATAAATATTTCTTTAAAATATCAAATTTAAAAAATAATTTTAGAACACAAAATATTAATTTTTTTATACATACATAGATCTTAGAATTAAAATTCAAGATTACATAATGAATCTAATTCCACAAATGCGTAATTTATCACACTTCCTCACCCCGTTAGGAAAAACAAAACAATATATACTTATTTTGTTTGGTTGAAATGAAAAAACAAATTTTTATTTTTACTTTTATTTTTATTTTCTTTTCCATTTCAATTTCAAACTTTTTTAACTCCATCACTTTTCCTCCACCGATACAAACAGAGATATTGTTTTTGTAAAAGAAAATGTTAAATAGAATATTGCCATTGAATGAAATTAAATTTGCAGTTTCTACTGGCTATGAAAACCTATTACTAACATGCATTTATGTTCAGAGTATTCCTCTAAATAACATTTTTAAAACTTAAAAATTTAAGTGAAACCGTGCAATAGCAAAATTAAATGATAAAGATAAAAAAAAAAAAAAAAGGAAGAAAGAAGTACCCTTCGAACAAGATGTGAGGAGCTAATAAGGCATTTGGCACTCCAAAGTTGGTCGTTGAGGTCTGCCCCATGACGTTCAAGTTCGGTGGCAAAGCCACCGTCAATGACAGCGCAGCCACCACAGTTGTCAAGAAAATCCCTCATAAACGACGACGTTTCCTTCCCTCCTAACCCCATCACTGTTGCAAGATATATATTTATGTGCGCTTTGAAGTTGAACAACAAAAGAGAGTTTTGAGGTAAGGGTTGTGCGTTGGAACTTGGAAGTTGCCAACTTATATATAACTTACACGGATTCCATTTCGGAAGTGCGGACGAAAAGGATTTATGTAATTACTATTATGACCTCAACGCATATAATTACTGTTATGACCTCAATGCCATCCATTCTCATTTGTCGCGGTTATTACGAACCGCATAAGAATAAGTTACATAATTTTATCTTAATTAAGAGTACATATTCTCACTTTAATGTGTTTCTTTTTACTTTTATTTCATTAAATTTTAATCCTTTAAATTATTAATTTTATTAATAAAAAAAGAAGAATGGTATTTTAAATAAAATTTAAATAGGAGCGATAATACACACATAATCGACATTCTTTTTTTATATATACTCCTTACATGCATTATTTTTAAAATCTATTAAATAAAATATTTTAACAATTAATATTTCCCCTGCTTAAAGAACATTCTAGCCTATAGTTTCTCAAGGAATAAATGCATCTGATCTAGGTTATCTTGTCATATATATATATATATATATTCAAATTTAAAATTCCTAATTAGTAGACTAGAATGTTCCAAAGAATAATTTTAAAAATTAAAAATAACTATTTTAAATTAAGAGATAAAAATAATTACTTTTAAATTTAAAGAAAAAAAAATAAGCCCAAATTTTTTTATAACTATCGTTCTGGTATATCTCTCTTTCATTGCCAGTTCCAGTACAGAGGATGGAAGCAAGTTAAATTTTTTAATCATATACCAAACTAGTTAAATAGTTCATTCGTAAGAGATTCCTGCTATATTGATTGTGACGATTTTATATATGGCTTTAATCACTGTTAAAATATAGATGCAATCAACGGGGAAAAACAAGTTTTTGTTTTTTTTAACGTTCGTGAAACAGTGTAAAATATTTGAGAAAATTAATTTAAATTTTTAAATTATTAATTGAAGTGAGAGATTCTGATATATTATAAACCATTAGAATTTAGTATTTGACTAATGGAAAGTCTGTATTTATTCTGAGATATTATGAATTATTAGAATATAATATTTGATTTATGAAAAGTCTAGATTCATTCTTGAAAATAATAATAATTTTAATGGCTTAATTGGAAAGGTAAAACATTTCCGCTAAATTTGGATTATAAGTGAAACAAGAAGAAATAAATTAAAAAAAGGAAACAATGATAATAAAAGGGAAATAAAGTAGAAATTATGTGTTGTTTTGGTAAATACTAGATAGAAAAGAAGAGAAAATAAATTCTTTACTTATTTAGATTGGTAAAAAAAAGTACAAATAAATAAATTATATAGACAAAAATAACCCTTTAATTTATTAGAAATTTACGTACATATACTAAGTTGTTTTGAACATTTTATTCCACGGCCTTTATTGGTCTTAATTAGTGCAGTACAGGCTGTACAGCAGTAGTGCTCGTTATGTTTGGTTTTATAACCGTGACAGTCTCAACAAAAAAAAAATACTACCAATATATGTTCGAACGTAGAAACTGAAAATTTCAAGGAATTTAAGATATCAAGAATTCAATTTGCTTACACCGTTAAAAAATTGTTTAATTGAATTTCGTTTATTTTAATTTTATTTTTTTTTAATAGAGTAATTAAATTTCTTCATTCTTAAAATTCTTTGCTTGAATAGAGTAATTAATACAATAATTAAAATGAAAATAGCAAGCTAATGTATCTTATCCATATGCATGTACTTAGAAGAACAATAAGACATCTTCTTCCAGTCACTCGCAAAGCCTCCTCCATTAGAAATTCCTATTGTCATCTCCCTAGAATCACCATCCATCCAACTTGTAAGTAAGAACAAACTACTAAATAAAATTAAAAAAAAATAAAAACACAAATTGAATGAACAAAAATCGAAGTGAAAGAGACTAGAGAAAAAATAATTCGCCGGACAGCTATGTATACAAGAGTCACAATACTATTTGCAAAAGGAAATTGGTGGTCTAGCTAGCAAATTAATATATCTTAAATCTTGTTCGGATATACAAATTAAGAATATTATACCAAAATCTTGTTATACCAAACTTATTATTATACATAAAATGATAAAACATTATTTATTATTAAACAAGTTCCAAAAACAAGTGTTATATAGGAGGGTATCCATATATCAAGGAGGACAAAGCTAATTAATAATTATTTAACTAACTGATAGAGACCCAACAAATAAAATTGAAGATAATTTGCGTGATGTTGGAAGTCTCATGATCAGACCCAAAACTAAAATAATAAAATAATTTTTGCCAGACTTGAGTTTGAGAATTACTGAAAATTTAGAATAAAGTGAATCAGAGACTGTACCAAAATGGGTCACTTTATTACAGCTTGGTGATGATTGAAGCCCATATTGAATAATACATCTAAAGTCCAAAGTCATTGTCATATAAGTTTGGTTGAGTAATTAATCAAGATTCATTTACATGTAATTTTGCATAAATCATTTTTTAATAATTGGTAGAAAAAGAGAAAAATTGATAGTTGGTGAAAAAATAAGAAGGTCATTTATAATAAAAATAAAAGGTTAGTGGAGAGTTATAGTAGATGAGATTTTATGCCAATTAAAATATTAATGGGCATTGAATTCATGAGATTTTATGTCAATTAAAATATCAATGGGTATTAAATTGATGAGATTTTATACATATTAAAATATTAATAGACATTAAAATAAACTCTTGTAACCAACCAAGATAGAATTTAGAATTTAATAAAATTTAAATTTTTTTTTAACATTTTTTCTTTATTCTTAGATTAAAAACATTTATAATGTTGATTTTACCACCAGGTTACTATTAACGTCATACTTTTAATCATTTTAATTTTATCGACAAATCACTATTAAAATCAAATTTTTTTTTTACCTGCTTTCAACACGATCCATTTTAGACTGTCACTGCCTTAAAGGATATATGCATTTGTTTAAAAAAAAAAAATGGAAACTTTAATTTAGGTTTTACTGTAGAATGTAGATCCGTGGTGTATATGAGCTACTTAAGGAGAAGCAAAGATAAAAGTGTTAGTCTAGTTCTAACCTGTGAGTTGTGACTTGCGGGTTTTATTCTTTAGAATATTTATAATAATTTAAATTAATAATTGAGAAGTAATATAAAATAGAAGAGATGGATATGAATTGGTTTATGTTGTGCTTATCATTAAACAGGCCATAGTCATAGTCTTAATCTGACTTGAGTCTCAATCAATTTCATCTCCAATTTCTAAAGCGTTGTTATTGATGTTACTTCATCTGATGTGTACAAAATTTGTAATAACTTGGAATTAATCTGTTACTTTGTTTTCAGGGTTGCTAATTAAATATATTGTAGGAGGGTATTGTTATCAGGATATATATATATCCAAAAAAGAGAGAGAGGGTTTTGCAATACCATGTATCTGGCTGATCTAACGTCTATATCAATTGTTTGAGATAAAGACAAGGAAGCAAGCACCCATATATTTGAAAATGATTTGTTCCAATGAAGTGATTGAACCTCTCCACTAGAACAGTCCAGATCAGTTCCATCCTTTCCATTATGTTAAAGCTAAAGAATTATATTTAATTTGTGGGAGACAAGATGAAACGAGAATGACAGCTAGTTTTTACTTGGTAAGTGGTGACACCACTATATATATCTTCAATGAGTTTTAACACAATACATAACTCTAACTCAATAATTTGTTTTCACGCTTGGATTTCTTTCTCAGCAACATTATGAGTAATATAAGCAATCACGTTTCATTTGTAACCGCCGTGAGTGAACAGCATAATATTAGATCAACAATCTAATTTCTATATTAATTATTTAATTATATATAATATTTAATTATACTTTGGATATTTCAAGTATCGAAGTCTATAATTTTAATATTTTAAATTTCAATCACATAAAATATTTTATTTTCTTCATAATTTTTTTATTAAATATTTAAAAGATTTCATTGATGTGACATCATATAATGGTATGTCTGATAATGTGACAATTAACTTGTAGACTACCACATGACTTAATTATTTTTTATTCTTCAATTATAGAATTGGATAACCAGATCAATCTGTCCATTTAAGCATGTAAGTTAAACGAGTTAGCTTGAACTGCAAATTTGATGATCTATATTTTATTAGCATGCGTCTGCACAGCATAGCCCATAGACTAACGAGCCAATCCCAACCTGGAAATAAAAAACAAAAAATATTAAAATATTTTAATATTTAATTTTATTAAAAATAAAATTCTAAAATAAAAATTAATATATATATATAAGAAACAATTCCAATAATTATAAACAAATTAAATAATTATTCTTGATGAACTTTCTTATTTTTTTATCTTAATTGGTGAAGCGATGATACTGATTTTTCAGAGTCAAATAAATAAAAAAATTAAATATGTGAAAAACTATAAATAAATAACAAAATTAAATATTTAAAAAAACTAAAAATAAATAATAAAAATTCAAAATCAAACATAATATAAATCTAACCATTTAAGTATAAACATTTATAAGTTCATTAACTAAATACACTAATCAAATATGAAATTAAACATCTTACAAATCAAATATTCTTTTTAAAATATATTTAACAAAGTTTGTCGGTAGATCTGCACAAATCTATTTAAACTACAGATTATACGAATTATGATAAAAAATTTGCATCTTAAATTTTTTTTTTTTACCGTTAACCAAATGCACAATAAATTTAATAGATGACCCCACATACTTCAACCCATATGCCTAGTAATTATTGCAATAATAAAAGATCGAAAGTACAATTAAGTCAAATTAATAGACAAGTGAAACAATTTATCATGTTACAATCTAGTGTTATATAAACAAAATATGTTAAATTAATGGAAGATTAATGAAATGATCAAAATTACACAATTGTAATATTTGGAAGATTCAATTTGTATAATTTGAACTTGTGATACCAAAATCACACAATTACATTATTTGAAGGACTAAAAATAAAATTAAACTTATAAATAATTATAAATATTACAATATATATTTTATTATAAATTATTAAAAATATATAATATATCACATATTATTGAATATAATATATAAAGAGTGTAACATTTTTAGGATTTTATTGGTATAATTTAATCTTTCCTTAATAAATATATTATAATAATTTATGAATAATATATATATATATATATATATATATATATATATATATTATATTCAATATATCATATGTGTGTTTAGATTTTTTCATTCTATTTTTTATTCATTTCCTAATTTTAAATATTTATGTGAGACAATAAAAACAAGAAAATGCTATTTTTGCCATTTCTTATACAATACAAACTGTTAACCGTACCAAAAAAAAAATACAAACTGTTAAAAATACCGTGACTTTTTAGTTTTTTTTAATTATTAATGAGGATATAAAATATTTTTTTTAAACCAAATATTGTCCTACTTAAAAAAAAATCAAGACCTTCTAGTTTGTTTAAGCCTATGATTAGCTGGAAAAAGAAAATATCAATCTTAAAAGGAGGAAAAGTCCTTTAGCCCTTATCCGGTAATAGACAAAGGCCCAGTACCTAACAGTATGCTGGAAATACACCAGCCCACCGTTGAAAAGTCCTTTAGCCTTTATCTTCAAAGAGATCATCATCATCAATGTTCCATTCTCTCCGAACATGTAAATATTTCACCTCACTTTCATGATTTAGAGTTTATTTCTCAATAAATATTTATAGAAAATATAAATAAAATTTACATAAAAATTTAATAATTAAAATTAACGTAAATATAATTAGAAATCAATTTTTAGATAAGTTAATATAATTAATATAAGAAAATTTATATTTGTGAATAAAATTATTTTATTTTTTTCTTATATATAAAAACTTATTACAAAATTTACTCAAACATATTCTTAAAGTATTTCTAATTTGATGAACCAAGTAGGAAGACGAACGGGGGAAAGGAAACCTCCATCAATCAAGCCAATTGCACTTCTGGGAGAGTTTGTCAAATTCTTATTTGAGTTTGTAAAAATAATTTAAGATTTTTATAAGTTTTTTTTTTAAATTTATTCAGTTAGTTTCTTAGTAAAATTTATTAAAATAAGTTTTTTTTAACTTATTTTAACAAATATTATAATCAAATTTATAACATAAATTTTCATATAATGAAAAGTTATTAAATAAATAGAGTTATTTACCCACCAAAAAATATATGAGATTCCAAACATATATTCCTTTATAGCCAGGACATCACGGGACGTGTAGGTCATGCCATATAACCCAATAACCCATACCTCTCTGCATAATGTCTTCAAAAGAACTTATAATTAAAAGTCACTGAAAAATATTTGAAAAAAATTCTTCCCTATAATCTAATCAAAACTAGACACACTTTAACGCCTACGGTAAATATAATTATTCTGATGAAACCTAACTTAACGCAATAAAAAGGCTTCAATGTTGGTTGCAATTTTTAATTTATATTTCCAACTGGTGTAATTATGTGTCGGGTGGAGGATGCTTAAAAAACAGTTCAATACAGGTCCTGAATTTTTTTTAAATAATCATATTTTTAAATTAAAAAAAGTTATATTTGAGTCTTTGATATTTTATAATTTCATTATTGAATCCCTAGAATTAATTTATGGTGGCTTGAATCTAAACAAAATTGTGCGATTTTACTAACTTCGAAAACCCTTCACAAATGACTTAATTATAATTTTTTTAGTTTAAGGATCTAATTAAAAAATTGTCAATTAGTTTAAGCATAGACTATTTATCAAACTTTAAAAAAGTTATACCTGTAAATAGTTATTGATAAATTTTCTAATAAATCGAATTTGAATTGTTAAATGGGTATCTGAGTAAGTTAAATGAATGTTTTATTTACTCACTTATAAATGGGGTCAATAAGTAGCAAAGTACCAATATTTGCAATACTCACCTTGTGAAATTACATAAAAATTTGTGTATATATATATATATATATATGTTTTCTGTGTGTTTTTGCTTAAATAGTAATTTATTTGCATGTTTTATTGTGTCAAGAAAATTACGTTTTTTTGGTTGTTTTATTTTTTACTTTTAAAATATATATATATTTATAGATATCTATTAATACTCACAAATATTTATAAAAATCATAGATGAACGAATACTGTAAGTATGAGCGTAATATTAATGCGAGGTTGCTACTTTTATTCATCTCATCCCATTGTCATTTCTTTGCAAAGTGTCTTAACAAATTCAATAAAAAAAAAAGGTCAAATTATATTATTAATTATTACCAAAAAAAATAAAATAGGATATTAAATATATCTATTCCTATTTGATAAATTTAAGTATTTACTTTAAACAATGAAATTTTTTTTCTCCTCACATTTTCAAATAACTCACTTTTTATTTCTCTCTCTTTTTTTCTTTACATATTGATCAATACACAACTAAGGAAAGTAAGATCGATTTTTTAAGATTTAATATCTTTAAATTTAATTTTTATTATGAATATCTTAAAATTCAAATTAAATTCTAATTTTTTAAGTTCTATTAAATCCTATTATCCTTAAAATATTATTTTTATAATTATACTATTATTTTTAAATTAAAATTTAAAATAAATGTTCTTTTTATATCGATTTAATTCATTAAAATAATATAACAAATTAATTTTAATTATATAATTAAATGACGCTATATATAAAAAATGTCCTTGTGCCATTTGCATGGATTAATTAAATTTTAGTTAATAATAGAAAACCGTGATGGACTGATGGGTATCAATTTCAAAATAGAATAGAATTTAGAGACCAGTCCCACAAATTAAAGGATAAAAAGATGTAATAGATAAATCAAATTAAACAAAGCTTTTATAAATATTATAAAACAAACAAAAGTCGCATATTCATAAAAATGGAATATGAAACAACAGAAAAAAAAAACTTACTAATTATGACTAAAATATATTACTAACCAAAACAAGAAGAGAGAAACAAAATCATTCACATATCTCAATCAAAACTAAATGAGAAATAAAAGTACAAGAACTCAAAATGAATCAAGAAGCGGTCCTACAACATGCAACACACCCCCAAAAGAAAGTGATAAAAGATGTAAAAAAAATCATACTTTCATTGCAAATGTAAAGAAAAAGTTTCCAAATTACACATCAAAACACCACTACATCATATCAGACAGAACATTGTAAGACATTAGCTGCAGCAATCCTTCATTAGTAAATATTAAATCTGACTTTTTTTTTAAATCTTAAAAATTGCCAATACTTTATGAAAACAATGACAACCATTAATTGGCCACGATATTTATAATTTGATGCTAAAACTAAATTTACATTGATAAATCGAACACATAATAGTTAATCCCAGATAATGAATCAGATGTCGACTCCGAATTGGGATAATGGATAAGAGGATAAATTATTATTCTAATATTATATATATATATATATTAAAAATTATTAATATATTTATATTATATATATAAGTTCAAAAATATAAACATTATTCAAAATTCATAAACTAACAAATATCATTAATAATAAAAATTCATAAAAGAATTAAAATTCAAATAGTACAAAGTAAAACAAATAATCAAAATGTCAAATACAAAAAACAAAGCAAAAAAAAACAGCAAAAAACAGAATAAAAAAAAACAGCAAAAAGAACTGAAGAAATGTAAAAAACAGAAGTGTAGAATTGCAGAAAAAAATAGAAAACAAAAACTGAAGAAATGCAAAAAAAACAAAGCAAAAAAAAAACCAGTAAAAAACAGAGCAAAAAAAAACAACAAAAAAAATTGAAGAAATGCAAAAATTATTTATAAGTTGCCGGAGAAGATTGTTGGAGAAGATCACCGGAGTACGTCGCCGGAGAAGGTGACAGTGAAGAAAAATAACTCAGGGAAGGAGGAGGAAAATCAGATGAAAGATGATAAAAAAAGAGAGGAAAGGCAAGAATTTTTAACATTTAAAATCCTAAAACGCAAAAAGTCAAAAATACTCTTATTAACGTTTTAAACAAGAGTACATTTTTGACTTTTCTCCTTCTGGAACATAGGGAAGTAGAAATAATAGCCGTCGCAATTTTACGCTATTGCGGCCGCTCCGCCGTTATCGCGACAGCCGCAACAACAAACTGCGATGCTATGCCAGTTCCATCACGACCCACCATCACTCCGCCGCTATAACGGTCGCCATTGACTATAGAGATCGAGCATGAGTTATAGTTTCTAGTACACTGATAGGATTCACAATGAGAAGTTATAGTTTCTAGTACACTGATAGGATTCACAATGAGAAGTCAACAATGTTACGTAATGCTTAATAAACACGAGACTGTGGAAAGGAACTAAGAGATCAATCATATATAATTTCTTGCACCAAAAATGAACATAAAGCTATATTACACACTTTCTTTCATGCACTAACCAAAACAAGTTTTCAGTACTATATAGATATAATATCTAAGAAGCAAGGGAAATAGAGTTAAGCAGTTAATCCTTAAGAGGCATGAAATGACAAATTGCAAGCTACAACTTATCTTCTTTTTTTTATTTTATTTCCATAGGCAATGACCTCACTGATGTACACATAATATGAAGCGTACGTTAGGGACGATGAGAAGGTAAAAAACATGAAAAAAATGGACTATGATCTTTGTGTTTCATTCCACTTCCTTTGCTTGTATCAATTGCTTCTAACATTTTTACAACTTCATGCATTTCTGGGCGCCTCTCTGGTTTTGCATCCCAGCATTTTCGCATGATGTTTGCTAAGGCACTTGGACAATGTCTAGGAATCTCTGGTCGCAAATGCTGTGCAAGAATGCACCAAAATATATATGATCATAAGCATTAATTAGATTAGGAAAAGATTATTACATGTAGAATGTTGTGTACGGAAACAGAATAAACTATTTTCAGAGAATATAAAGAAAAAAATATTGTGTAAGCATAGGCCGTCTTTTTTTTATAAAATAAAAAAATATAATGACAACAACGTGCTAATAATTTAAAATTTTGTATATATTACTCAAATTCTCAATTCTTAAAGTCGACTCCACTAACAACGAGGTCATGATAGTTACTACTAAGATGCTTTGACATGCATATCATTGTAAAAAAAATTCAAGAAAACCAATAAATACAAGTACTAGGAACCAAAAAGAAAACATCATGCCATGCCAATCTATAGATATAGACTAAAATATCAACCTTAATCGGTGACTAGGCCTAACCCACGGTCTGACTCATTTTTTCAGCTCTCCCAGACATGTAATCATAGTTTAACCATTCTAGATAATGTATCACATATACACATGATCATTTAGCAACATGCAGATAATTTACTGAGAGGTGATAGTAGAACTTGCATAAGTATGATAGGGGTATTCTATAAATAAATGCTTTCAAATAACAAAGAGAATTTACATAAATGCAAAAGTCATCACAATCACACAATACCAAGAAAGTATTGAAGCTATAAAATTATCCATAACTCAAGCATTGGACAAACTGACCTTGGAACAATTCAGATATATTCATGAAAGAAAACATCAATATCGTACCATGTGACATTATAATTATAACCATTCTCATTTCCAAATGCACTTTAAACACCCAAAAAAAAGAAAATGTAATTCAAAAGATTTTCATCTTTCGTGGTCATAATAATAGCTAACAGAGTTTACTATAGGATGAGAGAAGACGATGGGAATTTTAAATGCTCATATATAGGGGAAGAATGAGAGGGAACAGAAACAAACATTTCATTATATGAACTGACCTGATTAATAACTGCACATGACACAGCAGCAAGGCTTAGCTTTGAATAAGGCATATTACAGCAATAAATTTCCCACAAGCAAATGCCAAAGCTATAGACATCACATTTTCTGTTGTAAGACTTGCCATTTAAAACCTACAAGAGCAAAAATAAAGAAAATTATTTAAATGGGATTTTCCTATCTCCCACTCACGTATAATAATGTATTTGACATAATAAAAAATAACACTTTCATATTCAGCTATCCTATGGAATTGAACTACATAATATAAAGCAAATTCCAAAGCAAGATTAATACCTCTGGCGCCATATATCCATAGGTTCCAGTTTCACCTGTCATCTCACTTTGATTTGTAGCTTCGACACGAGAAACTCCAAAATCAGCTATTTTCAAATTTTGATTAGCATCTAACAACATATTTTCAGATTTTATATCACGATGAACAATTTGTTTTGCATGAAGATAACTAAGACTGCAATGAAAAAAAAGGGGGGGTTCAGTGAGGGGGGAAAAGTATTGATATCAACAACTGCAAAGGTAAACACAAAGTGACTCACCCTCTTGAGAGGTCCAAAGCCAGCTGAATCACATCCTTATATGGAAGTTTGTTCCGCCTGTTTTTGAACAAGTATTGTTTCAATGTGCCACCAGGAAGAAACTCAGCAATAAGACAACACGCCTTGGAAGGAGTAGAGTTTTGACCACAGGTTGGTAAGGGAATCTCAAGATTTGAAGTGCTCATTGAAGCTCCAACAAACTGTTGGAAGAATGATATGAACAATTACAAACTTTACAACCTTTAAAAAGAAAAAGGGAAAGAAGAGTAAAACTAAGCATGCTGCATGCAGAATTTGCCAAGTAGTAGTCATGAATATAAATACAGGAGAAGAGATTATGAAAACTATAAGTTTGTACTTTTGTGACATTTGGATGATCAAGTTTTTGCCATAAAGTAACCTCCTGCCAAAATGATGCTCGTAAAGCAGCAATTTCAGCAGTAGTGGCTGCACCATCCTCACCCCAGTCCAAGAATTTAACTAGAAAATTCGACAAGACAATACAGTGAGAATTTCTTCAAATATAAAATTCTCAAAACCAAGACTATAAGTGTGTTTATGTGGGAACAGTATTCCAAATTAACCCGCATTATCTTTTGAAATAAGAAAAAATGAACAGATTCTTTTTTTTGTTGTATAATAACGATAATAAGCTTTGAACTTATCACCTCACACAAACTATCCAAATCTACCACCACTGAACTATCTATATATAGTGACTTTAGAAAAAAAGTAAGTTCCACAACATGCACATACCTTGGAGAATACAGAACCTGTTAGTATCCAAAGACATTGAATAATATATTTTAATTTCTCTTTGTTATGTGTTTTTTTCTTCTTTTTGTTAGCCGATAATCAGTATCAGTATAAGAATACATATAAGAGCAGATACCTGCAACATCTTGAGTGTCATAAGTACCCCTGTAGACATAACCATAGGCCCCATTAGCTATAGAATATTGTAAATCCAATTTGGCCAAATCAATCTCCCATGCCTCTTTAGGCCTTTTTGCCTCAATGCTCTTGGAAAAAATCCTGCTGAAGTGCTTTTCTAGCCGGACATCCAATTTCTTCAGATCAATTTTATCTGCTCTAAAAATCATACTTTTGCTGCTAAGGTTTTCACTACTCATCATCTTTGAACTCACAGCTCCAACTTCCGATCCCATCTTCGGTGTAACCTCACCTTCTTATTGCATCTCGAACACCCAAATTTGGCAACCTCAAATTCCAAAACGAATTTGCACAACTGGGACAATAATAAAATTAATTAAAAAAAAAGACAAATATAATCACTTCATTACAGTTCTTGAAATATAACAACTTCTGAGAATATTTTTTATAAGAATGAAAGAAATAGCCAAGAAATATAGGGACAGAAACAAGTAATAGAGAAATAGAGTTACAGAAATAGATAAAAAGTTAAACATGTAAATTAATATATATATATATATATTCTCAATTTAATTTTTATATGTAAAAATTTATTAAATTAGTTTTTATAAGTATAGTTATTGTAGTCATATGATGTCCGTTAATTCATTTATATATTCTTAATTTTGTCTTAGTATATTTTTAATTAAATCCTTATATATACATCATATTTTTAATTTGCACAATGTATTATATATTGATCAAATTAATAATTCGTAGGAAGGCTAATGGTGGTGAGAAACAAATAATAATGCATTTATAAATTTTTTTTATATAAAAGGATTAAATTAGTTATCAAGAAATGTAAAGACTAAATTATATTTTTAGTCTAAGTAAAAAATACAGTAAAAATAAAAGGATTTAGTTAAAAAAAATACAAAATAATCGATTAAAAAACTAAAATAGGCATCTCCTCTCTTATTTTCACGTTGTTTTAGAGAAAAATAAAAAGACGTGACCTTGCTTATTTTTCCTCTACCAAACTAAAATAGTTAAAATATTATTTTAAATTACATCTAAAAAATATTATAAACTAATAATTAGATAAAAAGTCATTTATTAAACACTTCTACTTTACTAAGAAGAAATAATCCAATTTGTTCATTTTTTTTTTATATATAATCTCTCTAAATGTTACACAAATTTTCCATTTGATTTCTGACTTTTTTTTAATAATTATCTAATAATAATTATACTCAAGCAAACATCAGACAGTCGAGCAAAAGCTTCACCCTCACTCTTAACAGAGTGTTGGAATTTTTAGTGGTATCCAACAAATATCGGTATGATTATGCGTCGAGAAAAATTAACTATTATGAATAATGTGATCAAACTCATAAACACTATAAAGAGAGCCAAAAGGTCAATATCAAATATACTCTGAATCTTCATGAGAAGACTTATAAAATAGAAATTATCGACTTGGACGTGGGAATCTTCTGCAAGGGTGGAAGAGTTCGACAATCCATACTTCTAACAGGGTAGAAGAGTTCGACGATTCATAAGAGAAGCTTGAAAGCCGATGAGAAGAATCCGGAGATGAGTAAAGAGAGTTCGGAGATCATATTAAGTTAATCTTGGGAGAAATTTCATTCGAAAACAATAATAAAAACTAAAGAATAATAAAAAATATATAATAACTAAATGTTGAAATTTTCATATTATTTAATTATGATATGATTAAAATATTATATATAAATTAAGATAGCTTCAAGAAATTCCGTTTATGGTTAAATTAAAATTTAAAAATAATATTAAAATTTAAATAATATGAGATAATTTTTATTTCTTTAGTCAATTTTTTGGATCTTGTGGGGCTTTTTTTTTTTCATTGTGTTTTTAATCTGTGGCTGTTTTTTTAATCTGCGGCTGTTTTTAAAGATTTGTACAAGATATACTCTGATTTCTGCACAAATATTCTCTAAAACAGAAAACATTCTCTAAAAAACGAACCCTTAAAGTAAACCTTTTATGAATTACTCATGATTCAATCCAATAAGAACCGAAAAGAACACCCAGGATTAGGATTTAAACCTAGAATTTTCTCTTCAGCAACCACCTATTCTATTGACTATCCTAATTATTAAAAGAAAAAATTGATTAAAGAAAAAGCCGAAGCTATCGATTGAAAATCAGTAAAACCCAATTGACATAATAACATGAGAAGACCAACAAAAAAGGAATACGAGAAAAGCCCACAAAACAAAACCAGTGGAAGCTGCATGCGAGCGACAAACAAGCCTACAATACACAGAGAGGCTAAACAGAGAAGAGGAAGAGACACTATACACAATAAGTTGACTATTTTAACGTGAGAAAAAAGAAAAGAGGTGGTGCATGAGGGACAGGTACCTACCTACCTTTACCTTGTAGCGCTAGCGTTGCTATGAGTCAAAGGATTTGGCTCTTCAAACACAAGTCAATGCGAGCAATGCACAAATTGTGATAGTCGCAAAGGAAATAAAAAATAAAATAAAAAAAAAAAACGCTCCAACTTTGCAATTAATAGAGAGAGAAAAAGTGAAGCGCGGGTCTGTATATCCCTTTAAACATGGTAGAGGATGGGAAGTTTACACTTCCGTTTGTTATACCCTAATCTCTTTTTTAAATTACAAAAAAATCTATGCTAATATTTTTTTTTTAAATAAGCGATACACAATTTATTTTTGAATTTGAATTTTCTTTTATACCCATGTAATTTATATATTATTTGTGCGAGATATTTGTCCATTAATTTATATTTAATTGTGTCATTTTTCTTTTCTGGTCGAAATAATTGTCGGAACCTTCTACTACAAAGAACTCAAAGATGTAGTATTTTTTTGTAGAATCAAGGTATCATGAAATTTCTAATTTTATTTTTTTTGTTTTTGTTTTACATATATACATATAAAGCGTATCAGCTGAGAGATAAAAGTCAAGAAATCTCAACAGTAGATTTTAAATATACGTTTAATATGATAAATGTTTATTTTATATAATTAAAATTTATAATATATATATATATAAGATTATATTTATGATAAATAATTTATAGTATAATACAAGATTATTTTTAATTATTAATAGTTTATTTTTTAAAATGTTAGTATTTAATTTAAAAATAAAAAATTGAAAGAAACAAAAATACTTAAAAATACGAACTTTCGATATAATTATTTTAATTTATATATGATGGTTAAAATTAAAATAATTTGAATTATCAATACGTAGTCGTAGGATCAAATCTTACCTCTTATGCTCTCATTAAATATACCCCTTGTGTTTATAATGAAATTTGAATTTCATTAACCATCCATATTGGCTTGACACACTAAATTTTGGTAAGTTGACTCAATACTAAATCCTTGTAGGACAACTCATAAAAAGGTACACACAATATAGGTAGGAATTTAATTTTCATTCAATTATTTGTTGACTATATTATTAGTAGGATTAGCATTATTATTAGTATTATTATCATTATTACTAAATTATGGTAAGTTGACTCAATACTAAATCCTTGTAGGACAACTCATAAAAAGGTAAATACAACATAGGTAGGAATTTAATTTTCATTCAATTATTTGTTGACTATATTATTATTATTAATAATTATTATTTTATTATTATTATTATTATTATTATTATTATTATTATTATTATTATTATTATTATTATTATTATTATTATTATTATTATTATTATTATTATTATTATTATTATTATTAGGGTTGAAATGAGGAAAATTTTAAGAATGGTTTTCTTTCTCATTAAATCATGAAACATCTCCTTTATGTTACGTATTTTTTTTATTTATTGGTAGTATTTTAGCTCCTGTAATTTGTAGAGTAAATATTTTTATATACAACAAGTAATTGTATAAATTAAAATAAATTTATTATATTTTTAATTAATTAAATTAATATAAATATATATAATAATATTTAATTTTATTTAAATTTATAATAGTATACCTGTAATAATAAAACTTTTTAAAATAATATAAATTGTCATAACTTAAAATGAAATAGAATAAAATTTAAATTTGAAGACAACACCATATTTAATCACAATAACTAATATAATTTAATTTTAATTTTAAAATAAAATAAAATAAAATTTTAATTTAATGATAATAATATAGTCATAATAATAATAATAATAATTTACATAACAAAAAATATAAAATCTTAGAAAATAAATCCTACTCTCACAAGAGAAGAGAGCAAATTTAACACACGAGTGTGACTATGAGTCTCACTCTTTAAAGTGAGTACTCATATTTATAATATATGAATAAATATTTTTATTTTTATTTTCAAATAAAAGTACTAAGCTTTAGTAAATTTCAAATTAAATTTGAATATATTTAAATTTTAAATCCTAACATGTCGTACAAAAATAACAAATGAAATACAGGTCTAAAATAAAGAAAAGAGAGAATAGTAAGAATATATAATTAAAACGTATTGTTGACAGAAAGCACTCCGTCACCAAGTCTTTAATCTCAAAAAAAGACAAAAGACGGTGGATGGATGACTATAATGCTGAATATACTGCTTTTCTTTGGCTGTTAATCATCATATTTATGGAATTCAAATATAGCTAATTTTAAGAATATCTTGATAACATAAAGTTAGTTTATCCTTCCAATTTGTTCTTAACTGTCTGGCCCAGTATCCTTATCTTGTTAAGTTTTTTCTTTTGATAATTACATACCATTGAACCTTCTTTTTAGTGGGCCAACATTGGTGCCCATTCTGCACTTGGATCGTAGTTCACTGGGCTGAGAGGTACAGTAACAATCTATTTTCACTTCAAAGTTAGGTTGTTGTTTATCACATTTTATGCATTTTTTTTTAATGATGATGAGTCCATGTATGATTGGTTTTGTATGTGTAATAATTTTTTTCCTATAATCTCTTCTTGTTTAGTCGGTAAAAAACTAGTTTTTTTGGATTAAGGTCAGGTGCCAAAGCAAGAATTCATCTTAATAGTATTTTTTTCATACACATGAATTTTAATATTAAATCTAAGACCCTTATGCTCAATGAATTGACATAAAATATTTCACTCGGAACAATACATGTTAGTTATGCATGTATTAATGAAGCACTTTTGGCAATATTTTTAATGCACTATTCGTGGTTGAATAAAAAAAGGATTTTCATTCAGGAATACAAAAGCTGTTGTCACGAGTTCCATTCAAATGTAAATATATTAAATATCAAATCTTAATAGATAATAAGTAATGTTCGAATATAATAAAAAATAGTATCATATTTTTTTTTTGTATAATGTTGACAATGAAAATTAAACTTATTAAGATTTCGTATAATTTATTCAAAATTCCCTCGCTAGGTTGACTCCAGTGAGTTATATCACTATAATAAATGTTAATCTACTACATATAATTTACTTACTATATATTATTGATGTAGTTGTGAGATAATTAAAAAAGAAGAAAGAAAAGGTACACCGACTCATTTCGTTAGAAAAAAAAATTGACTGAGTTGGCAATTTATTTATTTATTTAGTACAGACCAGAGGTATTATTTATATAAAATAATCATATTTATTGATAAAACTTTTTCTCCAATTAAACTTTAATTTAATTTGGACAAGTTAACCTAATTTGAATATGCATTAACTTGTTTAACTCTAAGTCTAAATAATTGATATTATTAGGTAAGCACAAAAAACAATATATTATAAATAAATAATGAGTAAATTAAAATACATTATACATGTTTTAGAATTGGAAAAGATATTCGTTTAAATTCACTAGCACCTAAACAAATAAAAAGATTGAACAGAAGGAGACAACTTATCTTGGAAAGGTCATTAGTAACGTGACATCGAGAAAGGAAAGGACTCAAAAAAATACACAAGTTCATACATAATGTAGTCTATAGGGAACTGTGACGTTACAACCAACCATGTACCACTATCTTCTTTAGTTATGATACTTCCCTCTGTAACATTTAACTTTCCTTTTGGCCACTTGCAAGTCTTTAAGAGCATCATCATAGATAGTATATAACAAAGTTAAAAAAATGACTTTGGGCTCAAAAAAAGAAAAGCTACATGCATACAATAAACTAATCCTAGTCACATGGTTAATTCAGCATCCACATTTCAAAATAGACATCCTTAAAAAAAAAAAAACACTTCATAAGCTTTATTAGACTGATCAAGATTACAATAGAAAGTAAACAAATAATACATGCACTGGTAACCTCGAAAGTTGATCATTCTCTTTTGTTGTCATCATACCTATCAAGAAAATCCCCCTCATTGTTAAAAAAAAGGTGTTTAGCGATAAATGAAAAAGTTTGAGACTGTTCATATATAGCTATAGGATATACAACCTTCCAAAATGTTAGAAAATAAGGGCAAGGACCTCATACGCCATTGTTTATATAAACAACAATGTCAGGCTTAAAGAAAGAAAATTAATGAATTCCATTTTTTTCTTTTAAAAAAATGAGAAAAAAATTATTTTTCTGTGAAATCATGGCTAGTTAAATGTGTCTAAGTCTAGAAAATACAATAATGTTTCATGGTGTATACCATAGTCCTTTGGGCCCTAGCTATTTCTAGTTAATCCTTCCTTTCACCCGCTACGAGACACATTATTTGTGGGCATCAATCATAGAATCATAACACATTATAAGCTATACCAATACCAGTACAATAAAGTGTTACTTATGTTTGTGAGTTATATAATTCATAGTGAATCTTGTATCAGCTTTATTCTACAAACCTTTTTCTCCCCTCTCATTATTCACCTCGATTAAAATAAGTAAAACAACACACAACTTCTAGTCTTTAACACTTAGCTTTATCCCTTAAATCCCTTAAAATAAGTAAAAAAAAAAAAGCACATAAGAATCCCTATAATCTCTAACACTCCACCCTCCTCAGTGTCCGAAAACCTACGGTCTCAAACACTAAGCTTATTTGTTTTCAAATTGCATATCACAAATGAGTGATCTTAGTTCAATCTTGAACATTTGTCGTGCAATTTATTTGCAAAAAGACCAAGAATCTTGAAACTAGTAAGAATGTATATAGTGTCAATCATATAACATGTGATAGACAAAGTACCCCATGTTAATCAAATAGAAGGCACTATGATTTTGCACGAACTTCACCTAACAGGGAAAAATATATGGAAGAGTTCGGGAAAGAAACCAAATTACCAGACACACCACCTTATGCTCGACTGTTCACATTTTCATAAATTTGTTCACTTATTTTTCTCCATTTTCTCTTCCATAGTTTTTTTTTCTTCTATTAACCAGGTGAGATGAGTGACATAACCTATCACATCCCTTTATTGATTCTCTATTTTTTATTTATTTCATATTACATGTATCACTCTCTTTGTGGTGCATGTGATTGCAAATAATATTTCATTTAGTGATTGAGATTTTTAATTTCATTTAAGAGATTTGTTAGCATTTTTATATTAAATTTCCTTTCAAAACAATTTTTTTCATACACATCAGTCAGGAATCATTCGAATAAAATAAATAGAATACGAATAAAATATGCTTATTGGACATTAATAAATTGAAAACTAATACTGCAAAAAAAAAATTAAAACCTGTTTTTAATAATATGCTAAAATTGTTAGTGTAATATTCAAAATTGACCATGAAGTACCTACTAATTAGGATTAAGTCAACGTCTAAAAATTAAGATTATATCTATATCCAGATAAAATATTAAAAGAGTGAAGTGAAAGCGCAACAAACGCATAACGGCGAGGATTAGTTGTTAGATTTATATTGTTTATTCGGCACAACGAGCATACGTTGTCCGTGGCACCAATGAGCATGTACCACAATACTGACACTTTCTTTCTTTGTCCATATGGGTGCCAGCTTCTGCCTTCTTTTCCTCATCCAATTCCAATACAAACAGCCCAAAGTATTAAGGGACTTTGCTTTGATTTTTTTTTTTTTTTGTTTTGCTTTCAAAATTATGGTTTTAACAATATTATGAATTTCAATATAATCATTCTTATAACTTTATAACTATATATAATTAATATCTGACATAAATATATTTTCTCTCTATAATGTATCGTTTTTTTAGTTTTGATTTTTATAAAATTAGTTTTTTAAATAGTTCTTATAAAAAAGTTTTATTATTTTATTTTAGTTCTTGTAATATACTCTTTTTGTGTGTTAATATTATAACATGTGAATAATTTACTTGTAGTTTCTATTTTGTTTAATGACTCTCTCAAAATAATAAAATATTATAGAAATTTAAAAGAAAAAATATAAATATCACACGAACTAAAACAAAATAAAAAGTTACAAGAATAATTTTAAAAAAATTTTAAAATGACCAAAATAAAAAATATTATATTACATAGATAAAAATATATTTAAGTCTAAATATTTAATATTCTTGAAAATATATTTTAGATAATAAAAAAATATATCAAAATAAAAACTTTAATAAACTGAAAATAAAAAATTATTATTTTTTATTGAATTGGATCAAATTTCATATTTGATTTTAATGATCGATTCACGATGAACATAAAATGAACATAATCAATTGAAAATCTTGCTGCTGCATGTGTTAATTAAAAATGAATAATTAGACATAGATTTATTTCAATATTTTTTCAAAGTTGTTGCCTATTTTCTGTGTTTTTTCCGACAGAAAGGATAAAAACGATAAGTAATTAATTCAGTTTATTTATTTGATAGTTAAAGAGAATTGCTTGTTAATATGGAATTTTGTTGTATGAATTCTTTACAAAATAGTTTGATCGTTTTTTACTAGATAAATTTTACATTAAAAACAAGACAAGACGATACAAATAAATAATTTTGAATATATAATTTATATTATAATTAAAAATTATAATAAATAAATATTTTGAAATATTATATCTTAAATTTATAATATAAAAATTATATTATGATATAAAATTATTTTAATTAATAATAATATTTTGAAAATTATTAAAATTTAATTTAAAATATAAAAATAATAAATTAAAATTAATAAAAAATACTATAAAAATATGTTTTTTATCGTTCAATACAGTTATTATAATTGATAGGATTTTTAGAGAATTTATGATGTCACTAATGTTTAAATTTTCATTATATATTTATAAAATTATCACATCATTTATTATAGAAATCATATTTAATTAAATATCTTTAATAAAAGTTAAAAGTATATAAATATAAATATTGAGTTGTTTATATTTATTTTTAATAACACATCCTTGAAGAGTTATATTATTATTAATTATATAATGATTTATAAATGATATATTTAATATTTTTATTTATTTTTAATATATTATATATCTTATTATTTATGTAATATATTTTTAAAAAAGAGACTAAAACAAAAAAAAAATCAATTCAATACAACCACTGTTGATTTGATTGAGCTTTATACAAATTTTAAACCAAATCAATTAAATGATAAATTAAAAAACTAAAATAATTAGATTGAATAATTTTCGCTTCAAGACCAATCCAGAAACCCCTCTAGTTGAAAACAAGTCCTTATGGAATAAATACTTCTAACACAAAATATAAATTCTGCTATTTCTTTGTATTCAATATATTTATACTTATGCATACGAAGGAAACCTTAGCCAAGTAAATACCTTAAAGATATTAATATAGTATTACTTATCACTGTTAGAATATGATATAACACTAGTGTTTTAATACGCGCACAGTACAACATAAATATTTATTTGTATATAATTATTATATTATTTAAAATAAAATAAAGAAACAGTTAAAAAAATAAAGTATAGAGCAAAGATAAAAATAAGACAATTTAGATAAGCGAGAGAAATATTTTTTGAAATAATTGCGAGAGTAGGGTATGGAATACAATATTTCTTAAAATTAGACTGGTATTAAATCAGTAAAAATACCGTCTTGCAATTTATTAGTTAAATTATAGGTAGTAATTAAATTAATATTTTTTATATTATATAATGTTTTAAGTAATAAAATAATATAACATTATAAGAAATTAAAATATAAAAATTATAAGTGACTATAAATAGCTAAATTATATTAATTTAATAAGATAAGTAATTAATAAAATAACTTATACCTATGTATAATATTTAAATATGTATTTTTATTTTTTTCTAAAAATACTTTAGACTGGACTAAAAAATAAAAATATTATTTTAAAAAATATCAATTTAAACCCATTTTCTACACCTGTTTTGAATTTTTTATTGATGTTAGTCTGGTTTGATTAATTATTGACTTGTTCTCACAAATTTTGAAAAGATTTAATGTTTTTCAACCAAAAATTATAAGAGCCCAACCTAATTTTATTTTGAATGAATATATTGAGTTAAGCCCATTTTACTATTTCTATAAAGAATCAAAACTCTATATTAGTCATGATTTTAATTTACGGGGCAAGTTCGAACAAAATTGTCTAAAAACAAAAGATTATTTATAAAAAAAACTGATGCCCGTGAAAAAAAGAGAAAGAGTGCATTATTCAAAAGTTGTTTCATAAATTTCCATTCCTTCGTATGCCAGTGATCACTCGCTCAATTAGTGTCGACATACAAAAATGTTTCTATCATATCAACTCTCGGAAGTAAATGATTTGTGTACATCACAAATCTAATCACTTAGTAAGAGAATAAGAGATTTGTGTGAAAAAATAGGTGATATAATATAATAGAAAGATATATATAAAATAATAATAAATATTATTAATAAGGAAGAGACATTCATATGTCACCACTTTAAAATTAAATCAACCGCATGAAACTGCCGACGTTTACCCTTTTATAAACACGTCATTATCAATTAATGCTGTCACAACTATCATGTGATAATTGGAATTTTATGCTTTTATCATGCAATGTACAGTAACCAGAAAAATCTACTCAGCAAGCAGTGAGTAAAAAAAATAAAAAAAAAAACATATACAACAACTGGTCACGACAAGGAAAAAAGAAATGGTACGATACACTAGTGGAAAAAAGAGAGGCAACATCATTTTTTAGGGTATCCGTTTTATTTTTACCAAGTTGTTTAATAAGTAGCCAGTCCAAGTGTCCAACACTAGTAACATGCAAAAGAGAAAAACCTCATTATTAACGCAGTTCAAGTCAATGATATATTATAATAATATTATTTAATTATGAATTTTTATTTTTTAATTAAATTTAATATTTAAAAATTATAAATAGTTAAAATAATTAGTCTTATATCATTGTATAAATTATTTATTATAAATCTAAAATATAGTTTATATATTTAAAATATTTATTTATATAAAATGAACATTAATACAATACATTCTGTGTTAAAATATCAACAATTATGCTAAAATATTATAAAAACGAATAAATGATAAGTTATGTGATGTAAAATAATTTTATATAATTATCAAATTATTAATCATAAATAATATTTATTTTATGAAAAATAAGTTATGGACTAATTATGTAAAATAATTATTCAAGATATTTCATATAATATGTGATTGAATAAATAATAATAATATATGATTAAATGACTGTATAAAATATTATTGTTATATAACTTATTTTTTTTATTAAATATAATTTTTTAGAATACTTTCAATTGCATATATCAAATAATAAATTTGTTAATTTTTTTATAAGTTAAAAGATATTTAAAGTTTATTTTTGTAGCCAACAAATTCTCTTGTAGGTATTTAGAGATTAAGTGATGCCTCCAATTAATTTAAAAAAATATATATATGAATACAAGATGTGTGTGTTGAGAAGTATGATATCCTATGTTATTTGTAATGTATTGGTAATGTATGTAACGATGGTATCCCATATGGTAAATGTAGTAGTGGAATTAATAGTAGGGAAGTGGGGTGGGGTGGTAGGGTCGGGGAGAGAAAGTAGCTTCTCCCGCCTCCCGAATTCTTGAATCTGCTGAAACAGTAAAGTAAACCCCTCATCTCATTTTCACACACACAAAGGGGAAAGAGAGAGAGAGAGAGAGCGTTCATGTTTCCTTTCTCGCTCTCTGCAAATAATGGACACCCCAGATAGGAGCAAGATCAACACCTCTCTTTCCCAATTTGAGGTTTTCCTTCATCACCCACTTCCTTCTTTGCATGTGCTTCACCACTATTTTTTTTACTTTATTTTTCTCTATTTTTACTACTTTTTTTTTTTTTTGTTACAAAATGGTTTTCTAATTCATGTTCAACTGGCAGTGAAAGTCTCAGCTTCTGTGTTGTAGATCACTCCCCAAGTTCAATTTAACCTTTGTATATTTGTAACCAAATTGGGAAATTTCTTATATTCGCTTACTTTTTCTGCTTGCTTCTGCAAATATAGGTCAGTAAGGCAAGTTATTTTCTAAGCCCAGATTCGTGTTTCTGAAGTTTAAGTTCGTTTTTCATTTTTCCAAATTTGTTAAAAATCGCATTTTGGTCTTCATTTAAGTTTCTTCTATCTTCTGCTTTGAGGTTAAGGTTTTGTGCTTGAAAAATTTTAGGCTTTCATTTTTGCCATCATGCATCTATGACCTGCATATTTATATGTTATAATGAAAGCAATCCCTTTGTGATCCGGTTATTTTGTAAACTATTCTCTCATTTGCCCTTGTCTTTCTGAATGCAGCATTGATGTGTATGCATAAAGTGTTCTTTTACTTCACCCAGTTTAATCATATTTTTATGCTTGGTGAAATGCAGGATTCACCTGTATTTAACTATATCAGTAATCTATCTCCTATAGAGCCCGTTAAGTCTGTTCACGTTACTCAGACATTCAACTCGCTTAGCTTTTCATCCCCTCCATCTGTTTTCACATCGCCCCATGTCAACTGTCACAAGGAATCCAGATTCCTCAGGAGGTAACTGTGAAATCTTTTCTCTCTCTTTTTTCTTTTCCTGTTTATTGTTCTTCATGATTGTGAGTGACATTGATCTGTTTAGAATTGTGGATGTTTTAGTGACATGCTTTTGATTGTGCTCTATTTTTTTTAGGCATAACCTTTTGGACACATCCAAACCTAAGGTTCCGTCTCAAGGTGTAAATAATATTTATTCGTGTGAAGAGACTCCTGCAGATTCAACTCATGCGTGTCAACAATCAAGTGGGCTACAGGAAAATGCTGATGAAAAGATTTCCATAGGAGATGCCTCAATCGAGCCATCTAACGAAAACCCAAATATCTCAATTGAGCTTCCACAAGTTTTAAAATATAATTTGGGTAGCCCTGGGTATGATCCTCTACTCTGTGGTGATGGGGCTAACTCTCTTTTGGAATTGCCAGGCAAGCCAGCATCAGATGTTGCCTATGTTCCAGAAGGCTCGGAGAAAGATTCAATTGAGGGTGAAATTCATCTTCCAGGGTTATGTCAGACTGAGGCCGAAGTTGAAGGCCCAGATTGTGGTTTGGATGGTTTAATTACTGAAGCCTCTGAGCTGTTAATGTTTAGCTCCCCCAATGTGACAGAAGCTTTTAAGGGTCTAAATAAACAATTAAATCCTTCAATACAGCTTAGCAATTTTATGACTTTGTTACCACAATCTGCCACTGATGATGGTCATAAAATCCGCATTGTTAATGCAGTTGCTTCTGGTTCAGAACATGAAATTGAAGATAATCCTTCTGAATCAGCAGCAGCCACAGACACAGATCATACACAGGAAAGTCTTGCCAATGTTGCTTTGATGGCTAGCAATCCAAGTGAGAAAATGGATGACAAGGTAGGAAACATGAATTTGTTTGACTTGCAGTGAATTGTGTGTATCAGAGCTTTTCTTGCATGTAGTTGTCTTTTGTTTCATGAGTTTATGTCAAAGGCTTGATTTCTAGACTACTGTCCGTATACACTATAACACTAGGAAAATTCTGTTTGACTGTGTCAATCATTGCTTTGAAAGGACATGTTATAAAAAATGACTCATATTCTAAGAATATGTCATAGTAAAATAGTGTTACACAGTTTTTTATATTCTGTTATGGTTTATAAATTTATGATGAAACTTGAATATTTTTCTCTCTCTACTTGTGTCAATGTGTTTACTGCTGAACATATCAATAAATCTAAAAGTACTTTTGTCTTTGTATTTAGCTTGTTTACGTGACACACCGTGGTATACGGAGACGCTGCCTAGATTTTGAGATGGCCAGTGTGCAAAGGAAGAACTCAGATGATAATTCAAACACCAATTCCAGTACAGCAAAATCTGATGAGAGGAATGTTGGTAATGAAAAGGAACCGCTTCCCACAAAACACAGTGGGGATTCACGGAGGTGTGTTTTGCCAGGAATTGGTTTGCACTTGAATGCACTTGCAGCCTTGAAGGATTGCACAAACATAAAAATTGAGAAGTTGTCATCTGGAAGGCAACCTAATCTGCCCAGCTCTCCCTCATCCTTGCAACTCTCTGCAAGACAAGAACATCAATTATCATTGGTACCTGCATCAGTGGAAAGAGATTTGGGGCCATCAGAGAATGAGGTTCAGCCTGGTGAAGATTGTACCCAGTCATTGGTTCCCATGGCTGGTGAAGATTTCCAGCAGAATAGTCCAAAAAAGAAAAGGCAAGTACAATTGCTGATTATCTGTTCTGCTTGATAAGCTTCATTTCATTATATTGTAGCTTTTCCTTTCTTCGTTAGCCTGATACCAAAGCTGGATTTACAGGTGCAAGTTGGAACCAGCTGGGGAAGGGGAGTCTTGCAAGCGTTGTAATTGTAAGAAATCAAAGTGTTTGAAGCTGTAAGTTCAAAGAAACACTCCCCTTTTCTAAAATGGTTGCCATACAATCATGTTGCATTGACCTTTGATTTTTATAGTTTCTTTTACTAAACTGTTTTCTTTTGGATTTCTTTTTCTGGAAAACAAGGAGTTTACTGTGTCTAGTCTACTCCATGAAGTTATGAATTCTGGTTGTTGAAGATGTAAATGTAGACTTCCACTGGAGCCTTATTTGTTGAATCAATTAAGTCAGCTAGATATACAATTGCATTAGTTGCATTTGCACCTAGAAATATAGTGTGCAACACTGCAAGGCATGTTGCTTAATATTTCCAGTTAAGCCTTTTTTCCATGTTAAATCTTATCTGAAATCACTCAAGTGACTTGTTAGTTGGTGTGCATGCATACAATGATTGTTCTAGGAACTGCTATATATAATGGTCAGTCCTGGTGGTTTCATGCATATGAATATTAATTGCTAGCTGGTAGTTAACTTGAAAATCTAGGTTATGGGATTTGGGAAGCTCCTGTCACTCCTGTCCTATAAAGGATTAGCTAGAACATTTAAGGATTGACCTAGTTGATTTGGTTATGTGTTGTATAAATAATGTTTACCTTTGCGTAATTGGTCAGGCTTTTAAATTGGGCTTCACCTGCTTCTTGAAATACTGAAATGCAACAGATAAACATTTAGCTGAGGAGTTGATCTGGTTTTGGGGAAGGAAAGTCCTTACAGATGACATCTGCCTCAAAATGATTTAGAAAGATACTCTTCTAAATTGAAAATGTACTTTTACTAATAGAAGTTACTAAGTTTGGTCATCAAGAAAGGACAATTTTATAAGTAACTTTCTTTGTTTTAGCTTATGCTAGTGCTGGTATGATTTTCCATAGCCATTTCCAACGTGTTTAGTTTAATCTAGTTTGGTCAAACTCATGATATTCTCATATAACGTTATTTGGCAAATATCCTTCAACCAGTCCCTTTGACTAAAACTTTGAAAACAACGTCTGCTAAGTTTTATATCCTCTAAATTTAAAATTACACCCGCTAGGTAAATTGGTGTCGGTTATCCATGTTTTATTGGTCTTGCTTATGAGGTACGCGGATCTTCTCAATTTCCTTCAGCTTTGTGCATAATGTGTTCTCTTATAGTTGTAATATTTGTGACATGAAAGCTTGAGAAGAATTGGACTTTAATATCTTTCTAATTAATCTTTTTTATTTTTATCAGTTATTGTGAGTGCTTTGCTGCTGGAGTCTACTGCATTGAACCTTGTGCATGTCGCGATTGCTTTAACAAGCCTATTCATGTTGATACTGTTCTTCAAACTCGCCAGCAGATTGAGTCTCGCAATCCACTTGCATTTGCTCCTAAAGTCATTCGAAGTTCTGATTCTGCACCTGAAATTGGGGTTAGAAAATAAAATTTAGCTTTATTTTTTACTTTCAAATTTAAACCACATTTTCTCCTATATTAGTTTTTTTTTCCTTGCAGGATGACCCTAACAAAACTCCAGCTTCAGCACGGCACAAAAGAGGATGTAATTGCAAGAAATCAAGCTGCCTAAAGAAATATTGTGAATGCTATCAGGTTTTCTCCATTGTTATAACTTATATCAAGTATGCCTCCAATTTCAGTTTTAACTTGAATTACAAATGGTTGTTATTTTTTGAAGGGTGGAGTTGGTTGCTCCATAGGCTGTAGATGTGAAGGATGCAAGAACACATATGGTAGAAAGGATGGTAAGTCTCTCTTCTATGTTCCACTACTCGGAGTTGGACATTGCCAATCCAAACAATAAACTTTGTTCTATATTTCTCTTCTGGAAATTGTTTGCTGTTAGAGGAAACATTTTTTATGGCAATTTCTTTTTTATGTTCAGGTTCTGCTTCTTCTGGAATAGAAGTCGAGCCCGAAGAAGAAACAGAAGCTTGTGAAAAGGGTGTGATGGAAAATGCGTCAAAGAAAACTGAAATTCAGAACATTGAAGACCCTCCAGATCGTGCTCTTGCTACAACACCATCAGGGCTTTCCAGGTATGATATGCTGTGTTTTTGTCAGCCAAGATGATAACATTTATGGCCATTATTGATCTTGGTTAATTTTTATCTGACAGACCATTGCTCCCGTTACCCTTTTCATCAAAGGGTAAGCCACCAAGATCTTTTGTTACTACCATCTCCAGTTCTGGATTGTTTGTCAGCCAAAAGCTTGGGAAATCAAACGCTCCACGGTCTGAACCTAAATTTGAAAATCCTTTGCAAACTGTTCCGGATGATGACTCTCCTGTCACCTGCATCAAAACTTCTTCTCCTAATGGCAAGAGGATCTCCTCTCCTAATTGTGACGTTGGATCATCTCCTACTCGCAGAGGTGGGAGGAAGTTGATATTACAATCTATCCCTTCATTTCCTTCTCTCACCCCTCACCATTAGAATGAGGATCTTCGTAGTAGTAAGTTAGCATCTCCGCACCCTTCTTCCCTTTAATTGCGTTTTTCAGTTTGTTGCAGTTGGAGCTTTATGCTTAGGTGAATGTATATGATTGAGCTTCGTTTTACTTTCGTAATAATACGTTGTTGCGTTCATTCCATAATGTACAACTCACTCTTTGGAGAATTATTTATGATTAAGTTCCTATTGGTCATGTTGGAGTTTTTAAAGCAATTTGATCTGTTCCATGAAGTAAATGTGGTTGGTGCTGTGGAATTGAATGATGCCGCGGTGTCAGTGAAGTCGATCCAATTACAATTTGATTATTGTATTGGTAAATTTGCCACCATCTAGTCCGGAATATCCGTGATAGATGAGAATCCCTGTAATTAAAGCTAATCCTAGTTTTGTTGAATTTAATTGGTTGAATAGAAGCTACTTTGAGTACCTGCTAATCATTCCTAATTGCATTTCTAATCAAATAGTATTTTCTTTTCCTAGACGAATCAACGAGGCGAGGTAAACGGGATGGGATGGATACCTGACACCATAATCCAATCACGTCTCGTTATCACGTCTCGTTGCCTTCATGACAACGATGCATAGGAGTAATCTTAACAACACTCTTTGCTTATTTGGTACGGTGATGTCTCTGTGTTTTATAAAGTTAGGGGTTGAGGAAACAAATCATTGTATTTTAAGGAATAATATAAGTAAAGTATCAATATTTTTTAAAAAAATTAAGAAAAATATAAAAGTTTTATATATAACCAAAGAAACTTTTCTGCCTCCATGTTATGAAGCCTCTATCTCCCCCTCCTTGGAAAGTTGAAACAAAAGTATCTACAACCAATTAAAGGAATTGTCTTATAGGCGCCAAAATTTTAAATGGATCATTCGAGAAGACTCATTTGGTATCGCAAAAGTAAAACATTAAGGAAATGAAACGAATTATCATTTTTTTAATTGTTATCGCCTAATAAAAAAGAGTGAACAATTCCTTTCTTTGTTCGGTTTCATCCAGAAAAATAATAAAAATGTAAGTAAATATATAGGAGGAACAAAAAAATTACTTGGTTCCTTTCCCTTGCTTACGTCCAAGAAGATGAAAAAAAATGAAGAGAATCGCTGAATTTCTGTGTTTTCATAAGTGCTTATTAAAGAAGGAATAATCTTGGTCTGCCTTCTTCCTTTCTTTTTCATTTTTAAACTCAACAAAGTTGAATGCATGGAGAAGTATTTAATTTAAAGAAAATACTAGTTGATTCAACAAATACAATAGCTCACTAGCTAGTTTACTTTAGAGTATTTAATTGGAACATTTGGAAAAAATATTTAAACTTTAAATTATGAATTTAATGTAATAAATTTGTAAAGGGTTTTATGTAATAGATACAAGAAAAATGATTAATTCATCCATATATTATAAATTGAAGTTGTTAATATGAAAATAGGATACCTTTTATAGGAACGCTTGTTGGAAGGTTGTATAATACTCTAAAAAGGAAAAGGTGCATCGATGGCATGTATATATGAGGATAATTCAATTGAGCCCGACCCCTAACTCCCATCCAACAACACCTTGCGTGCTGCCATCGTCAAACCACTGACGTCCCCCCATTGCCATCGCTAACCCCACCTATTCAGTATTGTCAAAGTTGATACCAGACCCTGCAACTTCATTAATAATATTGTGTTTGACATGACTAAGTTAGTTTAGAGTTTATATATTTGACTGCTTTATTTGACCAAATAAGTGTGTTTACATCACTAGCTCATAGCTTCGGCTTTATAATCCTTTTCAACTAACTTATTGCTTATAACTAGTAATATATTACTCTTTTTTTTTTTGCCATATTTATTCCTAATGGTTTAATATAATTTCATTTTTACTTTTATTTTAAATTAAAAGGTTAAAATTTATTTTTACCTTGCACTTGGAAAAGTCTCTTTGGTTATCATCTAAGGCTCATAACTTAGTGATTGATGTTAATGGTTATTTCATTGATAGAAATATTCTCTTTTTATCATATGGATTCTTATTTGACTTATCAGCTCTTTATTAGTATTATTTAAGGATGTACCTTTTATTTCCTATTTTGAAAATTTTAAACTATTTGATGAATCAAAAAGAAATTTATATAAAAAGCCACGTAATTATATTTTTCTGTCATTTTTTTAAGGTAGTTTAATAATAAACTTTTACCAAACTTACCAGTATTTATTTAGCTAGTAACTTTTTCACTTCCAACAAACTTATTACTTAGTTTTCCAAACACGAAAAATTTTAGGTGGTCTGACGCACCCGATGCACCTATCTTGTCTATCCAGTATCTAATTGGGTGCATGTTAAAAGCGATCACTCTTCTTCTCATATAGTTTTTTTTTTTTGGTACAATTCTTCTCGTATAGTTTGACATCTGTAATGGGCTTTATGAACTAGTAAATTAAATCAAAATAATTTTTTTTGTAATTATTTATCTAATTAAAAGAGAATTATAGTTTCTTTACTTATTTAATCAATAGTTAATTTTTTAATTAACATTAAATATAACGAGATATTCGTAAATTCTTGTTAAAATATCATCTCGTTGTCTAATCTAAATTTTAATATTTTAAACATATATATTATATATATTCAAATTTACTTTTATTACCAATATAAATATTTTTTCCTAAATATTAAAAAAAAATATTTGTCACATTTCACTTATATTTACCCATATAATTAATGCACAATATACGTGTTAGCTATTTTTCATTCTTTAATTCAAAATAGTAGCAATATAACTTATAAAATTATAAAAACTGAAGAATTTCCCCTAAAAAATAGCAAAAGGAAATGCATGTACAATCACGAATAGAAAATAGAAGGAAAAAAAATCATAATTATTACGATACGTTAGGTGTTGGCACGTGATGTGGTGATGAAAAGAAATGGAAATGTTTGGTCCCTTCACATAGTGTATAATGCATGACCGAAAATGTTAGCATCATCCTCCGAACATTCCCCTGGATCCACTCTTTTCCCTTTCCCCGAACTTTTAGCACGATACCCTCATGAATTGACGAACTAGATCAAAATTTCAGATTATGGCAACTTTTGAGGCACAACACAAGTAGTAAGAAACGAAATAATAATATGATTCATTATCGATCTTTTTACCAAATAGTTAGGAATGGGACCATTGTGTTGCTTTACTTTTCCATAGGTCATTCTGGGTTTCGAAGACAAGTTGCACCTATATATGGTTGGTGGGGGGAATTGAAGGGAGTGTGTGTGAATTAAGAGTGGTAGATAAAGTTTTCCAATTTCCACGAGAGAATCAACACATATTACATGTGTGTGTGTGGACTCATTAATCTTTTTTCACAACCAATAATGTTAGAGAGAGGGGGGAAGTGGAAAAAGATCACATCATGTGGGTCGGTGATGATGTACAACCTTAAAAGATGGCTGGGTTTGTTCGGGAGTAACATCAAAATTCAAAAGAAAGAAAGGAGGAGGGATTACACTGCTGGGATCAAATTAATTTTGTCTTTGCTCTCCACCTCTTCAACCTATGAACTTATAGGTACCCTATGTTAGCTTGTCTAGGAAATTAAGACTAGTCAAATTTATACTTAAATAAATTAAAGTCGTATAAATTGTTTGTCTAAGTTTGGAAGGAAAATGAGCCCAAAGAATTAATAGCCCCTCGTATTTATTTTATAAATAATTGCATATATATAATTGACATGATGATAAAACATATTTATATATACACTGTTATTATAAAATTATTCAAATTTCAACTGTTGATATTCTAAGAAGAATTATATTGAAAAGGAAGAAAGGAGCTCAAGAAAAATAATCGAGAATAATTATTTTCTTAATATTTTATTGAAAAATGAAAGAAATCATCTTTTTCTTTATTCAAAATTAAAAATAAGTCCAACTCATAAATAAGTTAAATATATATTTTTTACCAAGTCATACAATTTTACACGTATTTAACCTACTAAATTTAAATTTAAAAGTATTGATTAAACTAAATAAATTAGAGAGAATTTACAACAATTAAATTTTAAAGTATATATGTAATTTAATAATTAGTTGATATAGATACAATCTAAAAAATGAACCATTTCCTTTCTTTATCTTGCTTTATATCTAGAAGGAAAGAAAACTTCCTTTTTCTTTGTTAAAAATAAGAGTTATGTTAAGGGTTACAATAAGAAAACTCTAAAAATATTTCCAACAAGCTAATGAGTTATATTCTCCTTTCCCTTCCACTCTTTACCATAACGTAAATTAAATGAGAGATATTAATAATATATTTTATATTTTTAAATATACTTTTTTTATTTAAATTTCATCGTGACTCGTAAAAAATAATATAAATTTAACTTTTATTGAATAAGTTTCATCCATAACTTTTAATAAGTTCAGATCACTAGCAAAGAGAGTGTGTAAATATGTCTAATAGAAAATGTTGATATATTATTTTCTCTCCCAAATAACGTAGGAATAGAGGTAAAAAAAAAATCTAATAATTAATCAAGTCAATATCATGATTTGATCTTTACATTTTTCTTTAGGCACTCTTGTTTCTTAAGTGATAGCGTAACCTCCTCTTTCACTACCTTGCTTCCAGTTTTCTTTGATATATTTTACCCTTTAATTATACAGTAAACCGTTTTATCTTTTTCATTTTCAATTCAATTTTTATTTCGTCTCTTCTTCTCTTAACTTTTTATTTTTCTTTACATTTACTCTCTCTCTCTCTCTCTCTCTCTCTCTCTCTCTCTCTCTCTCTCTCTCTATATATATATATATATATATATATATATATATATATATATATATATATATATATATATATATATATATATATATATATATATATATATATATATATTCATGGAATGTCTTCTTCCACTGGTATAAGATAGGATAGGTAGTACGATAAAGAAAAATAAAAAAAACAAGTTATAAAATAGTATTATGAAAAAAGTGAAAAATAACATTATTTTGGAGTAAATAACAATACTATCCTTTTGTGCAAAAATCTTGAAAAATAAAAATCTAATGAGCCATGTGAATAGTGTGCCCCACAGTTGGGCATGATTGTAAATAAAAAATACTATATGTATATAATAGAATGATATAATAATTCATAAAACATATTTTTGTTCACCTATTTTATTATGTTGATAAAATTATAGCATGTATGAATATAACTTATCGGAAATAAAAAGGATAGGTGAAGATCCTGGTAGATCATTGCATGTGGCGTTCATTAAATCAACGACGTTTGGGAGGACACATGGGGGTGCCCACCTATATTAGCCACTAGCAGAAAATCACATGCCAAATGTTTGACTCTTCAAACCCCATCTTCCCCTAAATAATTCATTCTTTACGTACATTGCCTCTTTTTTCAATTTTGGATTATTTGAATTTTTTAATCCAATATTAATTAAGTAAAATATAAATAAAAAACTTAAATTTTTTACTTAATTAATAAAATATTATTTTGTACAATAAAATTATAAAATATGAAAATACATGAATTAGTGATAATTGATAATTATATATTAATTGACAGAAATTATTTTAATGGTAACTTCTAATTGTTTCATTGTATTTAACATTTATTAAAAAATATAAGTATTCATCAAATAAATTAACAAAATTTTGAAAATATTTTGATTAATAACTAATCGAGCATAAAAAACTAATTTAACATGTGCCACAATTAAAAAAAAAACATATCTATGTGAGAAGAAAAGTATGTAAAGAAATTATCTCAGTTTTAAAATGATAATTTAAATTTATAAGATAGGACCCTATCTTAGAAATAGGAATGTATTTTCAACCAACGTGTGTCAATTTCATTTTTCTTAAAAACTATCTTGCTTTAAATTGTTGTAATAAAAGGAATCAGATTTTTCATATATATCCAAATTGAAAATTAAGATGGCTGAATTTCTATTTCTTCTCTCACAATTAATTTTCTCATATCTTTTGTTACAACTTATTACCCTCATTTATGACAAATAAGATCACTAATATAAAGCGGATTTTTTTAAAAAAATCTAAAAGGTTAAAATGAAAAACATTGTCGTTGTATTAATAAATCATAATATTTACATTTTTATAAAAAAATTATGTATAAATTTTTAAATACAATTAAGGAAGAAGGACCAGATCACCCACACTTGTCCCCTCTAAACCCGTTTCTATCCATACACCTTTTTATATACACGTGTGCAGTGCGTGTCTATTTTCTAGGGTGCTTAATTATATATTAAAAAAAAAAGAATAACAAGAGTATATAAATGCAAGTTAATCTGAATAGCATTTAAAAAAAAGGCTGAATAGTATATTAAAATTTAGAAAGTAATTAAAAGTAGGAAAAATATTGACCTATGAAAAGTTATGATTTCCACATATTTTTGAAATTGATTTAGTTGGAAAATTATATATGATACACAATGTTTTATATTTAGAATGTAGATATTTGATCTTATATAATTTCTACAAGACCAAAACTATCCTTAATATATTTAACCTATCTTTTATTTAATTTTTCATTGTTTTTGGGTAGAATGTAGTTTTCTAACTGCATTTATTGTGATTTAAACTTGTGCCAAATATCAATAGTATTGACGGCAAGGTTGGCTCCTCCACTATCTCAAAGTGACCCACCACCAAAAGTACTTCCTTAAAGACACCTTCTCTTTCTAACCAAACACATTTTGGCTATTATCTTGCGTGATCAAGTTCAATATTACTAATTTAGTGAAGGATCTAAACATTAATAATACACAATCAGAAATATATTTTATCAAATGAAATCAGAATATTATTATATATGTGTAATGTCTATTTTGAAGACAAATATGAGGATTTGCATTTTGTTTAATACATGATTTGCAAGGACAATTTTGTTTAATGCTGCTACTAAATAGTTTTGAAAACAAGTGCTACTCTTCATATTATCTCAGTCATTTTCTTTGTGAAAGTGACATTACATGGCTTTGCATGATGGAAAGGAGTAGATACATAAAACAAGATAACTTTTAATTAAATTACAAATATGATATTTGATTTGATATGCTCTCCTTTTTTCTCACAACAACGCCCATATTGTCGGTTTTGTAAAAAGTTCATGCACGAAGGTGGGCATGCACGAACCAAGTTAACAATTATTCTACACTTTTTACTCTGTCCAATTGAAGAACATGCATAACACAGTAATCAAATTATAATTTTGTAACTCATAGTACTTAACATACGGTACAGAAATTTAATATTTTTTTTTCATTTACTTTTTAAACTCTTATCATTAGAGTTTTAGTTTTAATGATAATTATAATTGCGATCCTTGTGTTTTTAATATTATCGTCAAACGTCTGCTCATTGGTTGAAAACGAGTGAATTTTAGCTGAACAAAACTAATTAGTTTTAATTTAATTTAAATTATAAGAAATTTTCATATATGAATTAAAGTTTTTTAACTGTCATTTTTAAATAAAAATATTTTTATTTATTTTTTCAATGAGAATGTTTTAAAAAAATATTGTTTAATTTTTTTACTTTTTAATATTTTTAGTTTTAAATTAAAATTTAATATTTAAGAATTTATATATACAAATTAGAAAAAATATTTTGAACAAAAACATCTTTCATTGTCATTTTTCAATAAAAATATTTTTAAATAAAAATGTCTTTAAATTTTATTTTAACTTTTTAGGTCATTCCATGTATTATTTTAACATTATTAACTTAAATTAAATTTCAATATTTTATAACAAAAATATTAATAATTAAAAATAATATTATCTCACAATATAAATAATTTATTATAAATTTAAAATATAACTTATATATTAAAATATGTATTTATTATAATTTTAATTATAATAAAATTTATATATTAAAAAATATTTATTAATTATAAATTTTAATTATATAAAATAAATATTTATTCGTTATAATACACAAATTAAAATATTAGTTAAGATATAAATATTGATAATAAGCTTCAAAATACGAAAGATTATATTTAGTTAAGTGATTAGAAAAAGTGTACTAGAAAGGAATTGATCAGAAAATTCAATATAAATTTGGTAAAAGCTTTAAGAAAGTTTTATTTTATGACCACGAGAAAAGAATTTGTCACTGCTTTTAATAAATTAAAACCACAACATTAAAGGCATCGAAACCATATAGTAAAAGAATAATGTCATTCATTTATTATAATACGTTTTTTACAATAAAAAATTGATATATAAATAATATTACTCGTAATAAAAATATTCAACACAACGGATAGTGAGGGAATTTACGGGTAAAAAAAACACGAAGGGGAAAAAGGAGGCGAGAAACGCGGGTAGAAAGGGTAGATTAGTCATTTGAGTTTCTAATTAAACTAAAGATTTGAAAATAACGATGAAAGACAGCGAAAAACCTGAGGAATACGTTTTTTTTTTTTTCAGTAAACAATGAAAATTAATTTAAATTTGACCGAAAATAGTGATAGCATTTAAGTGCATAATCCCATTATTACTGTGATTTATTCACATTGCCCACGGATTCCGTTACTTCAAAACAAGAGAATATGAGAAATTATCAAAACCAATAACTTTTTCTTGTTTTGGCTCCTCACTCTGAAAACTTGTCCTTTTTACAGTGAAGGACTCGTTGGTGTGTCAGAACCAGCATGCCCAGAATATAATTCCAAGAACCCATCTCCTAGAGAGAGAAAAAGTGCGACTTTGTGAGTTACACAAGTAGAGAGAGAAAATGGGGTAAGGTGTTCTGTTAGACTGTTACCACACCTTCATACGAGGATCCCGTTGCCAGATTCCATGTTTTTAGGCTGTGAATGATGCGAAATGGGTTAAAGTTCGTTGCTTTTCGTGGTTTTCTCCATGCCCATTTGCTACGTTTCTTGTTTTCGTCTCATTTGAGTGGTTGGGGGAGTTTCACTTGGCAAGTTCTCGATCTCGTTGAAGTTTCTGTGTTTTTGCTGAGCTTATCCGTTGTTTTTTTTTATCATGACATGACTCACGAGTCACGAGCAATGCCTTTTCTTCCTTTTTATGTCACTCACTGTTTCTTGCTTTTCCGTGTTTGTACCTTTCTTTTTTCCTCTCTCTCTTCTTGTTTGCTTCTCCATGTTGTGGATGCCATGGTTCAGTGGAAGTAAATTTGATCAGTAACTATTTTGCATTTGATTCTACCAATGTTGGCGATAGAGATTTCTTCTGCTGATTAAGAGCATGTTTGATGTGATTTTAAGAAGCTAATAATTATTGCTTCCACATATGAAATGTGATTTTTTTTTATTGTTGACGGGTTTCTAAACACACTACAACTTGTAGTTTTTGGTCACTTGGTGCATGATGTGATTTTTTCTGTTCATCTTCGGGATCTCTTGGTTTTTGCTAATTCTATAAAAAAAAAAAAGTGTAGGAAGAATGAGATAGTTGTTTATTGTATGTTCCGTATATTTTTTTGATAAAACAAACATTTTATTAATAATATAATTAAATTGAACAGAAGATGTGTCCAACACAAGACTCAATACAAATGATACACACTGAGAGATATGTTCGTGGATTTGGGGAACCATGTTCTGTAATTTTTAGAGGCGGGTGTTACCTGTGATTTCACTGTTCACTTATTTTTAGAACACTTTCTGGAATTTATTTATTTTTTATGTTTTTGACAGTTACCCGGATTTTGAATTGTGGGGGCTGCCGGAGCAAGAAATTCCATAAACAATAAAATGCCTTAGGTGTACCCAATTTAGCAGGTAATGCAAGTAAAACGTCCTTGTGGAAAGAGGAGCCAATTTTCTTATAGATTAAACCATAGAAGTATAATTGGACTCCATGAGTCTGAGCTACTCTTATTAACTAAACTATGTGCATTTATTTTGATGTCAGGTAAAATAAGAGGAGAAACAGACCTAAAGAGTCTGAAATTAGATCAACATTGGTGGTGGAAATCTATAGGTTGATAGTCTGGCCTGGATCCCATATCAGGCTTTTGCCAAATCAAGACCAGCTTTACTGCTGTTCTTTGCTGGAGTTATGGCAACCTTGTTGCATTCTGAGTCCAGGCGCTTATATTCTTGGTGGTGGGACAGCCACATTAGCCCAAAGAATTCAAAATGGCTTCAGGAAAACCTTACAGGTTTGTCTTTTTCTTCCATATCTTCAATGTCTATCGTTGTGCTAAAAGAATCTGATTGTATTGCTTGGTAAACTTTTCTCATAGAAAGTCCTGTAGAAGTGTACATTGCCATTCAGTTATAGAAAATATTTGTGGTAATTGAGAATTTGATATCACAATGCTGGTACTACCTTTCATTTTTCCATGCACACTAACAAAATTCATAAAAATCCATGGTTAAGTAACCTTTTAGTGATGTTATTAAGTGTTTATAATTTATGCAGACATGGATGCCAAAGTAAAAGCAATGATCAAGCTTATTGAAGAGGATGCAGACTCATTTGCTAGGAGGGCAGAGATGTATTATAAGAAGAGGCCAGAACTCATGAAATTAGTTGAAGAGTTCTACCGAGCATATCGTGCATTAGCAGAGAGGTACGATCATGCAACAGTGGAGCTACGCCAGGCCCATAAAACAATGGCAGAAGCATTTCCCAACCAAGAACATTACTTGCTGTCTGATGACTCACCATGTGGTTCTTCAGGCACTGGAGCTGAACCACATACACCAGAAATGCCACATCCAATTCGCGCGTTATTGGAGTCAGTTGACCTACAGAAAGATGCATTTGGGTTTTCTTCAATCCAAAGTACTTTGAAAAAGAATGGAGAGAGTTTAGAAGAATCCACAAATGGTCTAAGCCGAAAGGGTCTAAAGCAGCTGAACGATATTTTTGGGTTCTCTCAATTATCAGCTGAAAAACAGAATGTGAATGCCCAGAACAATTCAGAGTCTGAGCGTGCACAGAAAGCAGAAAGTGAAGTTCAAACCTTAAGGAAAGCTCTGGAAGATATACAGTCTGACAAGGATTCTATCTTTCTTCAATATCAGAAGAGTTTGGAGAAGTTATCTGAAATGGAAAGAGAGCTGAGTAAGGCACAGGAAGATGCCGGAGGCCTTGATGAGCAAGCAAGCAAAGCTGAAATTGAAATCAAAATATTGAAAGAAGCCCTAGCAGAGCTCAAATCTGATAAGGATGCCGGTCTAGTTCAGTACAAGCAGTGTGTGGAAAGGATAGCTAGTCTGGAGACTATGTTATCTCTGGCTCAGTTGGATGCAAAGGGAAATGATGAAAGGGCTGCTAAAGCAGAAACCGAAGCTAAAAATGTCAAAGAAGAACTTGCCACATTGGAGACTGAGAAGGAGGCTGTTCGTCTTCAATATAAACAATGTCTCGAAAAGATATCTGTTTTGGAGGCTAGGATTACCCATGCTGAAGAGAATTCCAGGAAGCTAAATGAGCAAATTGAAAGAACAGAGATGGAAGTTAAATCATTGAGGAAAAATCTTGCTGAACTGAACGAAGAGAAAGAAACTGTAGCTGTCTTGTACAAGCAGTGCTTGCAGAAAATATCTACAATGGAGAGTGAAATTTTGCATGCCCAAGAAATTTCTGAACGACTAAGTAGAGAAGTTGAGATAGGGGCTGAAAAACTGAAGACTGCTGAAAAACATTGTGATATGTTGGAGAAATCTAATCGATCTCTTCAGCTAGAGGCTGATGTTCTATTGCAGAAGATTTCTATGAAAGATCAAAAGCTTTTAGAGAAGCATACTGAATTAGAGAGGTTGCAGTCTATGATGCATGAGGAGCAATCTCGTTTTCTTCAAATTGAATCTACTCTGCATACTCTACAGAAGTCGTACTCTCAATCACAAGAGGAGCAAAGATCTCTTGCTTTGGAGCTTAAACACGGCCTTCGGCTATTGGAGGACTTAGAGCTTTCCAAACAAGGCTTTAAGGAAGAAATGCAACAGATTGTGAAAGAAAACAGGACTTTGCATGAACTTAGCTTCTCTTCCACTAGTTCATTAAAAAATCAGCAAATGGAAATTTTTGAGTTGAAGAAGATCAAAGACAAACTTGAACAAGAGTTTGCTGTAAAAGTTGAAGAAAGCAACATCCTCCAACGGGAATCTCGTCAAATAAAGGATGAAATCCAGTGCTTGAATAATAGATATCAGGCTATACTGGAAGAACTAGGCTCTGTAGGTTTGAATCCTAAATCTTTTGCAGCATCTGTGAAGGATTTACAGATGGAGAACACAATGCTAAAGGAAGCGTGCAAAATGGAGCGAGACGAGAAAGAAGCTCTTTGTGAAAAATCAAAGGATATGGATAAACTTGTGAGTGAAAATGCCTCTATGGAATCTACCCTGTCAAATTTGAATGATGAGCTGGATGGATTAAGGGATACGGTGAAGAAATTTCAAGAATCCTGCGGTGTTCTGCAGGAAGAAAAATCCATTCTTGTTGCTGAAAAATCAGCTTTACTTTCACAGTTACAAATTATCACTGAAAGTATGCAGAATCAATTGGAAAAGAATACCTTGCTGGAGAAGTCCCTTTCTGATGCAAAAGTTGAGCTTGAATGTTTAAGGGCTAAATCAAGTAGCTTGGAAGAATTTTGCAATTTACTGAATAATGAAAAGCACAATCTTCTGAATGAAAGAAGCATCCTGGTATCTCAGTTAGAGAGTGTTGAAGCAAAACTAGGTAACTTGGAAAAAAGGTTTACAAAATTAGAAGAAAAATACTCTGATATGGAGAAAGACAAAGAAAGCAGAGTCAGTCAAGTAGAAGAACTCCATGGTTTGCTTTTGGCACAAAAAGAAAAGCATGCTAAGCACAAACATTCAAGTGGAGCCCGAATGGCCAATTTAGAGAATCTTGTTCTTCGGCTACAGGAAGAACGCCAGTTGGGGAAGATGGAATTTGAAGAACAACTAGATAAAGCTGTAAATGCTCAAGTTGAGATGTTTATTCTGCAAAAATGTGCTGAAGACTTGGAGCAGAAGAACATGGCTTTGTTAATTGAATGTCAAAAACACATTGAGGCATCAAAATTTTCTGATCAAGTTATCTCCGAGTTGGAGAGTGAAAACCTTATGCAACAGATGGAGCTAGAGTTCTTGTTAGATGAAATCAGAAAGTTTAAAATGGGGATTCATCAAGTGTTTGGGGCTCTTCAGGTTGATTCAGATAGGGGACATGGCAAAGGGATCAAACAAGAGGAAATGCCTATATCACATATTTTGAATAATATTGAGGGTTTGAAAGGCTCTCTGGTGAAAACCCAAGAGGAGAAGCTGCAGCTACTTGTAGAGAATTCGGTCCTCCTAACTGTACTTTCACAACAAGAATCTGAGGGTGAAGAACTGGAGTCAAAGAAAAGGATCCTAGAGCAAGAGTTTGAAAACAAAAGAGAGCAGCATGCAATGTTGCAGAAGGTTAAGCTTGAACTTCTGGAAATGAACAGGCAACTTAGGTCTGAAGTGATCAAAGGTGAAGAAAAAGAGAATGAATTACAGTCCAAATTGGAAGCCCTTCATGTGGAGTTGGTTGATTTGCAAAGAACTAATACAGTGTTCCAGGAAGAAAATTGTAAGCTACTTAAGGAGAAGAATTCACTACTTGGGAGTGTTTTGGAACTGAGAGATTCGAAGTCTGCTGCCGAACAAGATAATGTTGTAATCCTCCATGAGGCATTGACTCTAAAAAACCTTAGTTTGGTTTATGAAAGCTTTTTCACTGAGAAGGTCTTGGAACAAAAAGCACTTGCTGAACATCTCAGTGATCTTCAGTGTGTCAACAGTGACCTCAAACTGGAGCTTGGTCTGTTGAGGAAGAAGTTAGAGGTAAGAGAGGCGGAGAATGTTTGTTTTAAGGAGGCAGTTGAGAGGATGGACAAAGATCTGCAGGAAGCCAAAAATGAAAATGACCATTTAAGTTATCAAATTGGAAGTTCGGAGGATCTTCTCGAGAAGAAGAATGCGGAACTGTTAGAAATGGAGGAAAGGCTAAAGGCTGCAGAAACATTGAGTGCAGAGTTTTGCAGAAATATTGAGAAATTGAAGACAGAAAAACAACAATTAAGATTGATCAATGAAAATCTTGAGAGGCAGATTCTTGAACTATCAGAAGGTTGTATGAATCACAAAAAAGAAATTGAGCACCTTAATGAAGCAAAAAGAAGTTTAATGTCTGAGATGAGATCCTTACGTCATGAAGTTGAACAGCAGAGGGCTAGGGAAGAAACATTGAGTTCAGAGCTTCTGGATAAAGCAAACGAATTTGAACTTTGGGAGGCTGAAGCTGCTACATTCTATTTTGATCTTCAGATTTCGTCCATCAGTGAAGCGTTGTTGGAGAATAAGGTCAACGAGCTTACCGGAGTTTGCATGAGACTTGAAGATGAAAGTGATGCAAAAAGCTTGGAGATTAAACAGATGACAGAAAGAGTCAATCTACTGGAAAGTGAAGTTGGAGGACTAAAAGGGCAGTTATCTGCATATACACCAGTCATTAATTCTTTGAAAGAGGATTTTGCTTCTTTAGAAAACACCGCCCTTCAAATAAACAAAATATCTGTTGCACGAAATCAAGAGCTAAAGGTAATATTCTGTTTTGAATTGTTACCATGTACTTCTGTTCTACTCTTTCTTTCATATTAAATGTCTGTTTGTCCAGGATGCTGTAATTGAAACTTGTCTCCAAGAAAATGGCTATCAAAGTTTAACAGACGCCAAAAGTACTTTGATACCAGATGGGGTTTCAGATTTGCTAAGCATGAAAGTGAGGATTAGAGTAGTTGAGAAGTCGATGGTGGAAGAAATTGAGAGGCTTGCAAAGGAAGAAAATCCAGGAGCTCTGACAAAGGTGCCAAATGTGGAAGTTTCACCATATATAGAGAATTGCAACAGAAAAGAAGACAAAGTACTTGAGGATGTGAGCACACGCGATGTCAACTCATGGAGAACAAAAACTGAAAATGGTTCATTGATGAAAGATATTCCACTTGATCACATCTCCGACAATCCAGCCTCCAAAAATTGCCGGAGAGAGAATAGTGGGACCGATGACCAAATGCTTGAATTATGGGAAACTGCTGAGCAGGACTGCCGTGACAGTTCAATGGACAGTGAAGCAATGAAGCAAAGTTCTGTTCCAACTGAGGATGTTATTGCATATCATCAGTCAGATAATTCGGGTAAATTCCAAAATACCTCTTCAGAATTGGATGCAGAAAAGGAGTTAGGTGTTGACAGGCTTCAGTTGTCAAGAAGTATAAAAGAGAGAACTCAAGATGGCAAGAGGAGAAAGATATTGGAGAGGCTTGTTTCAGATGCGCAGAAACTGAGCGCGCTTAAGATGAATGTGCAAGATTTGAAAAACAAAATGGAGACCAAGAAGAGAGGGAAGAAGGGAGATGAAACTGAATATGAAAGAGTCAGAAGACAAATAGAAGAAGTTGAGGGAGCCGTTGTGAAATTAGCAGATACTAATGATCAACTGACAAAGGATCTTGAAGAGAGTGCGCCATCTTTGAACCGGGAGAGTTCGGTGGAATTGGAAAAGAGTAGACAGAGCCAGAGAAAGAGAGTAACCGAGCAGGCGCGAAAAGGGTCTGAACAGATAGGAAGGTTGCAGTTTGAGGTGCAGAACGTGCAATATGCTTTGCTGAAATTGGCTGATGAGAAGAGCAAAGGAAAGAGCAGATTCACTGGAAAGACTGTGGTGTTGCTTAGGGACTTCATTCACAGTGGCAAGAGAAGTAGTAAAAAGCGCAACAAGGGATTTTGTGGATGCTCAAGGCCTTCAACTAATGAGGACTAAGTGAGAAAATTTAGAATCATTTTGTTGTAAGTACTTTCTTTACTTCTTCTGTGTCTAATCTAGCACATCAATTTTTAATTTTAGCTGGTAAAAATTCTGTTAGCCTTTATCTGATCATAGTAACTTAGATCAGTATGTTTTAGCTTTCAAATGACTCTTACTGAGTGAAATCTTAGCTAAGGAGTTGTGCTGTCATGTTTGACAATGTTTTAATCTTATGAAAAGCACAGAGCAAAAAATAAAGCTTTTCCCTTTTTCTTCAACGTTTAATTTCTCAATCACAAGAGAATAATCCAACTTACACTATTTTATTTTTAGAATTGTGCTTAATGGGACCAAGTTCAATTTGAGTTCAAGTTGCCCTACCTTAAGGTGCTTTTTTTTTTTTAATTGTAAAGTCATGCATGCGATTATGCAGTATTGTGTAGCGGTGGGTTGGAAATATTTGAAACTGTTACATGCACTACGTTTTGTTGGCTCAAATATTTGTATAGTCGCCCTCGTTCAAGCTTTTGAAAGTATGTGGACGTGTTGCGTTCGTTCCATTCACTGGAATAAATCATAAAGCATGCAAAGTGATAGAAAGTATATAATAAATATGGTACTACAAATTTTATCAGGATTCTACCTAATTTTTGTGTTTTCTCTTCTTTACACGACCTTGTCATATTAAAAAAGTTCAATTATTCAATTAATTGCTATAGTCGTTCTCAATTGTAATTTTTAATCTTTATACAATTTTTCGTGACAGTTTTATACGGTTATAAATTTTCCCTAATGTTAATAATAAGAATTGAAACTTCTTTTATGTACGTATAACAATTAAAATTTGTAACTTTTTTTATATAAAAACTAAAAATAAAAACAACAATAAATACTAAGTAAATAGTATAACTTTTACAAGAGATGATTCATTCCCTTAAAACAACTACATAAAGCTTCTCAGTGGACAATCTAATCTCTGTCAACAAAACGTTGCACTTGAACCAGTATGTAGATCTTGTACTGGTAGGTAGGTTATGTATGAGTTTGCCAAAACATTTTGATAATTTTTTTTTATAAATACTTATAAAAAAATAAAGTAAATTTTCTATAAGCTAAAATTAGCTTATACATAAGTTAAAATTTATGTTTTAAAAAATTAATATAAAATAATTTTTTCAAATTAACTTATTTAATTTTATTTTTTCTTTTCATTTTTTTGTTATAAATACTTATAAAAAAATTATCCAAACATTTCTAAAACAATCATTACTGTTAAACATATTGAGGGACTTTGTATATGATATAATATCACTTTCTTCTTTTTTCTGTTTTCACTTAACAAAATAATAAATTAATTCATTATCATTGTTGAAATAACAATATAGAAGATAAGATTTGGATTCTCTCCTAAGCTGCACAGTATAATGAAAACAGAAAAAAGATACAAAGTCTAAGTGTGGGTTTGATTTAAATATTTATATTAATTGAATCTACGTAGTAGACATGCTGTTATCATCACGAATCCAAACACAGACCAATTGTGGTGTGTTTGGTATATGTTCTCCCACTTCTCATGGAGCTTGAATGTGAAGGGGGGAATTGTTGAATTGGCGTTCAACACCATTTCAAACGGAAAAGCAAATACGCTAATAGTGGTTGTGGTTTCTCATTAAAAAATAATATTTAAATAATGTAGTTAAATAAGTACCTAAACTTGGGAATAGTAGTCTTATCAACCGAGCGTTAGATTACCAAATTGCCGATTGAATCCAGTCCATGAAGGTGAAATTATGTTGACTTGGGCTCCCAATGGATATGGCTTGTAAACAGTAAAGCCTTTTTAAAAGGGCACTTCTATTTCAAAGTTTAAAAAATAAAATTGGGTTTTTAATAAGTTGTAACAAAAATATTCTTCGTAATTTGTCAGTTTGTATGCGCTTCCGAAATTAATAATTTCTCCCTGCAATCAAATTGGAACACCTATAACCTATTAATTCATAGTTTAATAATGGCGGCTAACAACTATGTTGTAATTTAGGGCATAGTTTTCTTGGTCCCTACTCCAAGAATACCATTCCTCCACGTCAATTCCTTTATGCATTGGTTTTTTCAGCGCATAAATAGGCAAAAACTCAAAGCTTCTTCCCAAGCAAGATACAGTAATCTATATAATCAAGCATTGGATGCATCCAAGCCAAGATGATGGAGGGAGCAACAACAAATGCCAGAGAAGAGGGTCTTGATTTGACCCAAATCTCTCTTCGACCCATTAGTCTTGATGATCTAGATGATCTCATGTTGTGGACTACTGATGAAAAAGTGGCCAGGTATTGCACTTGGGAACCTTACACTAGCAAAGAGGACGGCATTAACTTCATCCAAAATATTGCAAGCAAATCGCTATGGTTCAGAGCAATTTGTCTCAACAATCGTGCAATTGGGTGTATTGATTTGTTTTCATGTTGGAATAAGGGCAAATCCAGGAACAGCTCTGCTGAGCTTGGCTACGCTTTAGGCTCCAGATACTGGGGCAAAGGGATTGCCACACATGTTGTGAAACAAGTTGTTAAAGCTGCATTCAGCGAGTTTCCACACTTGGAGAGGCTTGAAGCTCTAGTGGATGTGGAAAATGTGGGTTCTCAGAGGGTGCTGGAGAAGGCTGGTTTTCTAAGGGAGGGAGTTCTCAGGAAGTATCTGATCATGAAAGGAAAAAGTAGAGATATGGTCATATTCAGTGTTCTTTTCACCGATCCTCTAAGTTGATTTGTTTCAAGCATGTCAACTGCAGATGTATCGATATTTGATTTGATGCTTCAAGCATCCATTGCCAGCATATGATCTAATGCTAGTTCGCACGTTTCGCCAATAGGCTTGTAGCTTATTTTGATGACGATATTATGCCCCTAAAGTCATGTAATAATAATATCAAATGTTTAATTAATGATCAGTTCACACGTCTAATGATAATATCAGATGTTTTAATTAAAAATTAATTCACACATAGGGTACCCTAGAGCAAATATCCATCTTTCAACAGGGTAAAATTGGTGCAATTTTTCTGCGAACACGTGAAATGTTAATGGCCTACTCTGACACATTATTAACTACATTATTAACTGAAATGAATCAGGATTTTAAAAAGTGTGATAATGTCAATTATTTTGCAAGTTTAGCGAGTTTAGCAAGTTTCAATAAATTATTTTGTTAAGTATGATAATGTCAAAATTACTCACGACCTTTATCGGTACAAGGATGAAAACTTGAAATTCGGAGGGGGGGTCTAATTATAATTTACACAAGTATCAATTTGAAATACACGAAACAATCAAAAACTGAAAAATATCACAAAAGATACATAATAACACAAATATAATGTCAATATCGCTATAAGCAAGCAAATCTGATTTTGGGTTCTGAACAAAACCGAAATATATATTCCGAGCCAAAAATGTCTTGAGATTGTCAATGATAACATAGATCTAACTGAAGTTTCAAACTTTAATTTTCAATGATAACATAAGAAACAGGAAACCTAGAACAAACTGAATGCATTATCACTAAATCAAGCTCCAACAATTTCGGTGGGTTCCTCTGCCACTGTTTCATCGGCAGGTCTGTCTACCTTTGTACCAATATCTTCAGAGTAATCTCCATGAACCTACAAGGATCAAACAGCAAAGGCATCGAATCAATCAATCCACTGATCAGTTTATAAACATATGCAACTGAAAACAGCATTTTCTTGGCAAGACATGTTAGCTCAGTTGATCCATCTATTAAAGGCAAGAATGTTTGGTTTACCATTAGAACAAATTGCCAGGCATGCAACAGGAAAAGTAATTAGATATTTCTCAAGAGATTAGATTAAGTTATCTCCTAACAAGAAACCAAACACACACTAGACAACCAAGTTTTATTCAGGTAAAGGAAATTATGAAATATTTTTTCATGAGGTATGAACAAGAGGAAAAATGGAGTTATTTATTTTAAAAAAATTACCTCCATCAGTTTCCCAAGATCAAACTTAGGAGCTTTAAGGATCTTCACTTTACGAACAAACACATTCTGTAGAGGGTAAATACTGGATGTTGCCTTCTCAATCTCTTTTCCAATAATTTCAGGAATAAACTTGCGGACCAACTCCTTCAAATCACAGGATGTTGCCTGGTTGGTCATGATCTCCCTCATCTTCCTACGAATCTGAAAAGATAAAGAAGTCATTTAGAAGAAAAGACAACATACTCTACAGTTCAAACCCACAAATTTCTTGTTATATATATGCACTTCTTTTAGAGAAGTACAACCAGGAGAATGTGTGCTGGATACCATGTTGAATGTGGACCATAAGTTTCTGTAGTAAAAAGAGATCGATAGCAAACAGATGTAGAATCTAACTAACAAACAGTACTGTATAATATACCTGTCTAATCTGGCTTGATTGTGCATAACAGGTTCTCTTCACCTGGTTAGCTCTTCTCTTGGTAAATCCAATGCAGAACAACCTCAATGTGTAATTATCAGTTGTCTTCACATCCACATGGGCTTCAATTAGAGTTTGCCATTTTCGCACCAATGACCTCAGCTTGTCAGTTGTGAAATCCATTCCCTAGAAAAATTCAAAGGAAAAATCAAATTTGACAAGATTAATGCATGGCAACATTACAATCAAAAGAAGCTTCAGCCACTTATCATACCCAGAAATTAGTCAGAACATTCTTCCCTTGAACATCTTCAGCTCTCAACCTAATCTTCCTGAATGAGTGATCCTCATCCCCTTGAAGATCGGCCAAAGAGACCTCAAACACTCTGTGTTTGAGTCCTTCGGAAGCAATCTGTTATTTGAAACAACCACCATCCATGTACATAAGCATACAAAGTTAATATATACAAAATCACATGCCGTAATACGCATGAAGTAGAGCAACTGTCAGCAGCACTTTTTAGATTCATAAACCCTCGTTTTCCCACATAACCAAAATGCAATAAGCAAACTTCAATGTTCAAACCAATATCTATTTTGCCATATCCTATAGAGATCTAAGGAGAACAAACTTCAATGTTCATACGATGAAATACACCAAAACAAAAAGGAAATAAAATCCTCAAGTAATATGGAAGCATAAACTTAAAATAGATCCAACTCAACAATCAGCACGCAAGTCCAAGCTAAGTCAAAACATTCTTCATTTAGAAGACCTACGCAAGTGACCCACAACACAAAACCAACAAATTTTCAATAAAAAGTAACCTAGCATAATATCCCGAAAACAATACCTTGGTACCCTGAGTACGACTGACGAGGGTTTTGCCAACATTTTTTACTTGGAAAACAGAAGGAGCCTTGATGTCGTACCAATCCTTCTTGGCAAAGGGATCAGCTCTGCACATTCATAAAAAAAAACAAACATAGTTGAATTCGCATAATGAATGCAAAACAACAACAACAACGAAACAAAGAAAAAGGGATAGAAAGGGAAGATACTAACGCCTTCTTCTTGCCGCCCTTCTTTCCTTTGGAGATGCGCTTGTTCTTACCGACGGCCATGCTCACTGTTTGCGGTGCGGATAACAGCAGCTGCGGAAGATAACAGAAACAATGGCGACCAAAAACCCCAAACCCTAGGCTCTTATATACCTCTCTCTCTCTCTATGTTATTGTCCTTAAGCTAAATAATTTAGGGTTTCTTTTATGCTAACTTTGCATGGGCTTGGGCTTTTCCCATTAGAAGCCTCCACGGTGACTAAGGGATTATGGTCTCACATGGGCTTTTAAATCATGGACCTCGTCTGAAGATTGTAAGACCCGTCTAGGAAAGCCTCTTTCATTGTTCCGGTCCAACAAGTCATTCTCTATTCTGATTTCTGACCCAAATATATCCAAATTAAACTCGAAATATATTCTAAGTTTTATTTTCTATTTTCTTTTATTAATTTGATCGTTGAATTGTCAAACAATTCAACGCACGTGTCTTTTATTTGAATAGAAAAAAAACTAATTAAAATTAATATAAAATAATAATATATCTTTTTTCTTATAAAATAATATAAATAATGATATAACAAAAATATGAAAGATAACATAAATTAACTCTTCTTGTACAGTGTATTATTCTTTCGTCTTCTGTTTTTTTTTTCCTTCAAAATTTTATGAATATTTAATCTAATAAAATCTCATATAAAAATATATCTTATTTTTATTTTCTTCAATTTTTATCTTTACCTTTTTATCACTATTATTTCAAACAAAATTTGAAAAGTAGTGTTTTTTTTATCTTATCTTGTTTTCTCATTTTATGTGTTTTTTTTCTTTTTTTTATCTTTTTTAGAATTTTACAATCTATGATTTATTGAATATAGATTATTTTCATTTATTTTTAAATTTTAAATGATAGAAAACAATTTTATAATTCTTTTAATAATGATAGATAAAAATAAGATAATAACAATTTTCTTATATCTTTTGTTCTTTTTATGTAAGTCATCGTTTTAGTATAAGTTATATTTTTTATGATTTAGTTTTATTTTTCAAATAATGATAAGATTGCAGTTCGAATAATGGAACGTTGTTTTTGGAGTGTTGTTTTTTTTTAGTAGGTGTTTATAAAAAAAATTAATTGAGAGAGTTTTTTGAATATATATATATATATATATATATATATATATATATATATATATATATATATATATATATATATTTTCAATTTAAAACTATTTACTTTCTTTTATTTCACATTATATTTTTTAGATATTGACTTTTGTTTTTAGTCAGACAACACATGTTTTTAAGTCAAATAACATATGTTTTTTTTTTTTTCTATTAAGTCTTACTTGAATTTTATTTGTTATTATTTTTATGTGAAATGTGTTAATATTTAATTAAATTATTTATATCAATTTATGCTCCTTATTTATTATGTACTTGTGCTATGGAGTTGTTTGACTTTGATAGTGTGTATTTTTTGTGTTTAGGTTTGTTAGTACATTCAAAGTAGAAAAGACTATCTTACTCTTATGTGGTTGTATTAGTCATTTGAAAGTTTGAGATAAATGTTTAGAATTTGAACTAATGTGATTAGTCATTGTCATATCGTCATGTTTTTTCATTTATTTTTATAAAATTTTTAAAGTTTTATATATATTAAGTAAGTTGTTATAGTTGATATTTGATTTATAACGATTATTTGATCAAAATTTATACATATTATGATTATTTTATACAATAGTATTTAATTATAACACATGTTTAGATTTTAAGATAGTTTACTTATATTTGATTTGCTACATAATTAATTTAATAAACTAACATGTACCTAGTGTGATCATCGTACTAACCTATTATCTATTCAATTTTTTTTATTTCACAATACAAACATAATAACATGTTTAATTTAATTAAAGAATGTTCGTTAAATTGTATGATTATAAAAATATATATTAAAAGTGAAAATCTATGTTATTATCGTGTATTTTAAAATATTTTTTTTATTTGAATCTTGACCACATTAATCGAAAATATTTTTCTCCATACAAACTCCATCTGTTAAATAATTAAAACATGAATAGAAGATCCTTGAATTTTATATATTAATTACATTATGTCTTCTATTACCATATAAAGTCATATTTAATGTTTCTCCATAAACACTTTATCGTGATTATTTGATATTTTTTAAAAATTACGTGATACCGAATGAGTTTATGTAACTTTTAAAATAATCAATTATAATTATAAAATTTAGATTTTTAATATTAAGAATCAACTTAATTTATAACTTTAAAGATTACTAATCAATTTAATTTTTAAAATTAAATACTTTAAAGATTACTAATCAATTTAATTTTTAATATTAAGAATAAATTTAATGTTCATAAATTAAAATTATTGTTGATATTATTTTTAATTGTAATTTTTTAATATAAAAATATTAATTGATCATGCTAAATTTAAATTTTACTTTTTTATTATATTTATAATTTACAAGATAAAAATCTTAAACACCGTAAATATATGTAATATTCATAACACTTTTAAATAATATATATATATATATATATATATATATATATATATATATATATATATATATATATTCTTATTCAAAGTTTTCATTTTATATAAATATTTATCACATAATTTAAATATTAATATAGTTTTATATATAATTAGTTTATTCAATTTAACTTTTTAAAAGCAAAATATTCCTTTTAGATTAAAATAAAAGTGAATAATTATAAACATTAATTGACGTGTCAACTATTGAAATTGTGATATTAAATAACTGTACATGTATAAGAAACATGATTGTTTAAATCTTAATAATTAATTTTTCAGTTGATAAGTATAATTTTCATTTTACTCTAAAAATAAATTTCCCATTTAAAAGAACTAATTATTATATTAATAATAATTTATAGATATTCGTGATATTTTATATAAACTAAAAAGTTACAAGAATAATTTTAAAAGCTTAAAAATATTTTGAATTATATAATTAAATAAAAAAATTATTAAATTAATTTTATTTGATATACATACCCATGAAACTGATCGAAAAGTTGGTGTGTAAGACTAAAAAACATACTGCATATTGCGGCGGCAGACGAAGTATAAAGTGTGTAAATCATCGTACTCTCTTCGAAGAGGCCGTACAAGTGTAATTTTACGATAATATTCAATCAACATTGTCTTTTATTTCAAGGTTTATTAAAAGTGTGACGTATTCATTGAACAAATGTCTCAAAGAATCTATAAGTTGATGAAAATATTTAAGCTGATTTTTGGTTATACCTCAACTTAATTTTAAAAATTTTAAATTAATATAGAAATCTATTTTATCACTTGTGGCTAGATTTATCAGACTATTTGCAATCGAGTTTTGTATTCTTATTTATCATTGTCTGATGCATAATTAATATATATGTAAAATACTTATTTACCCCTTATCTTCTTTTCTCCCCAATATCTATTGACGCAAACATGGCTTTAAAGGCCAACCGGCAACAACTACCAAACAAAAAGCATTTATTATGTGAAAAATTCAATTTCACTAAATCAACCACCTTCTATTCTACATAGTCAAATCAGTAGACTCAATTTGATACGAAAATGAAAAAGAAGATAAAAAGAAATGATGCGAAAATAAATAGACTTATATATTATTTAATATAAGAGAAATATAAAAGTAAATGAAAAAGCGACCTTTTCTCAAATAAAAATATAAAGAATGAAAAAACATCCCTGGTAGGGGGAAATAATTATTTCACTTTCTTGTATGTTTTTATAAGATAAAAAATATACTAGCGACAACAGTACAAAAACTTAACATCTTTTATATACTATTTAGACTTTCCTATTATTAGGTCAATTTTAGTGATTTTTTCTTCTTCTACCAAATGCACTTATTTTTACTTAGGAGAATTAAATCTAGTTGGAGAAGTTAGTTTTACTTTATATAACAAATTAAGATTAGAATATTTATTAGAAAAATTTACACATTTTTTTTGTTACTATGACTTTGGTACAAAATATATATCAATTTCATCAACTATCAATGTAAAAAAAATTATTTAATAATTAACAGGATGTCATGTTTCAATCACCTTTTTTTTTTTTATCATATTTAATACGAAATGCTTTTCTTTCCGCTAACTCTTAATGGCAAGAAAAAACGCGTACCCATTTTTTATCCACCAAAAAGAAACACATGAAAAGTAGAAAAAAAAAATAGAGCGTTACCTTTTGAACACGTTTTTGTTTTTTAATATATATATAATTAGTTACAAAATTACCATAATATTAATGGTAGCATGAAATAAGTAATAAATTAGCTAAGAAAATAATTTTAATTAATTTGTAGTAAATTTTTAAAATTTATAATTATTTTTTAACTAATTTGTATTAAAAAATATAAATGAATATAATTTAAATTTAGGTAGAAAAATTAATATTCTAGTTAATTAGCTAGAATTTAGTTACTAATTTAAATGGTAGCTAAAATTAGTAGTAAAATAAAAAAAAATTTATAGTGTTTGTCTTTTTTAAATATCGTTTAAAAATAAAATCAGACAAATTAAAAAAAAATCAACATATTTATTTATATATTTTTTGTTTTTAATATTTGAATTAATTAAAATATCCTTTCGCTTATCGACTATAATTATTATAAGCACGTTAAAATAAGCAAGATTATAAAGGCTTGAAAAACAAATAAAAGAGTAATAAATAGGTAAAAAAGTAGTATTTTCAATAATCTAATTTTATGATGAATGTATAAATAAATAATTAAAAGAATGATAGTAATATTTTAAACAATTTATAATGACAAGTAAATAATAATAAAATTCTTCTGAAGCATTATTTAAAATAAATAATATAAATTATAACCTTCTAATTAAATCTTCAACCATATGACATGCAATCACTTATAGGTAAATATCAACAATATATAATACTTTACAAAACTGGATTACTAATATTTTCAATCAACTTTATTACATCACTTTTGATTAATAATAGACAATCACTTACATTTATATGTATTATCTTTAACTTTATTACATCACTTTTGATTAATAATAGACATTTACTTACATTTGTATGTATTATCTTCACTAACTCTTGAAATTTAGTAATTATTCAAACTTCAAATAAATATAAAACTGTTACAATAAAAGTAAGAATAAAGCTTGTTATACATTTCTAAGGAAAAAAATCTTTAGAAATATTTCGTGTTGGTATGAGTATTTACCAAGTTTTAGAATTATTTGACGGCATTCAATTTACATTATCATATTTGAATTATTTTACTTAAATATAAAAAAATGGCAATTATAGCGATAACTGATAAGGACTCCGCATCCGACATTTATTTATAATATAAAGATAAATCATTGTCATTGACTAGGCAATGGATGAATTTGTTTTGAATAGCAAAACAATATGCTATAGTACAAAGAAATCTTGCATGAAATGATGATGAAAGATATAGATAGCTACTTTGTTATTGAACAAATAATATAACAGGCAAAACAACTAAAAAGTAAGAAAGTAACACAACTCAGACTAAGTTTCTTCGTCGAACTTTTTTGTTTTAATTTTTTCATACTACCGTATTAATCAATTTCCATAGAAAAGTATTATTAGTTTTTTTTTTTTACCTCAAATGATGGTTTGGAGATCACAATCCCGAATATCCGATCCTCTCTATCATTTTCCCTTGATATTTATTATTACAGCCAAGAACAAACATGAAAAGGTAACAATATAATTCAACTTTTGTTTCCACTACGCGGAAAAAAATTTATATATTAATAGTTTTTTTTTTATAATTATTTTCGTTAGTAACTAGAGAATATAAGTCATGACTCGTAACAACCCAAATATTGTCAAACCAACCTCCTTAAACAAGTTTCAGATGAATAGTGGAAATAGCTAATTTCCACATTTTTTATTTTTACAAGGAAAACGTATGACCAAAAATGAAAACTAACTGTAATTATATTCACTGAGCTAATCTTCACATCTCCAAGAAAATAGAGGTAAATTCAGAAGAAGAAAAAAAATTACAAACTTATTTCTGCCATGGCTCATCAAGGATAGTGGTAGTAAGTCGCCGGAGGCGGCGGTGGAGGGGGAGGAGGTGGCGGGGGTGGGGGAGGAGGCGGAGGAGGAGGTGGAGGCGGCGGCGATGCACAACCAAAGGCACTACAATGAACAGGGTGTGCATAAAAAGCTTCACACTCCTCCGGTGACCTTTGCAACGGCCTATAAGGAATACAATTCTTGGTGTCATCCTCAGCTTTCAACTTGAGACAAAGTGGTGATTCAGTGCAGAAGTAGTTGTAGGAGTACGTGAAGTTCTCCAACCTCGGCAACATGCATATACTCTCGGGAACCGTGCCAGACAACATGTTATGCGCCACATTCAGTTGTTCCAACCTCTTCATTCTCCCCAAGGACTCGGGCAATTCTCCAACGAGGTTGTTGAAGCTGACATCAAAGACTGTCACTTTATTCAAATCCCCTATCTCCGGTGGTAAACAACCCGTTAAGCCGCTATTGGTAATGATAATCTCGTTAAGGGTACCCTTCATTTTGGCCAAACTGGAGGGAAGACAGCCCTTGAGGTCGTTGTTGGCGAACACAACCACCGAGGCAGGACTGTTGCCGAAGTTGTCGGGCAGGGAAAATTTGAAGTTGTTGTTGTTGATGAAGAGGGCGTCAAGTTTAAGGTCGAAGAGGCGCGAGGGAACGTTGCCGTGGAAGTTGTTGTATCTGATATCCAAGTATTTTAGCGAAGAGAGGCAAAGAAGAACCTCGGGGAAGGGTCCTGAGAATTGGTTGTTGCTGATGTCTAGTTCGTGGAGGAGGTGAAGTTGTTCCAAGGTGTTGGGGAGGGAACCGCAGAAGCGGTTTGAGTTTATGTGGAAAAGGGCTAGGTCGGTTAAGAGCCCAAGTTCTTGCGGCAATGAACCGGATATGCTGGCATGGTTTAGGTCCACTCCAGCAACTGTGTAGATGTGAGGGTCATCTGGAGCAGGTGCACAGTATATGCCAGTGTAGTTGCAAACATTGGGACCACACCAATTGGAGGTGAAGTTCTTCGGGTCTGAGGTCATTGAGTGTTTCCATGCTTGGAGAGCAGTGTAGGCTTTGGAGAGCCTTGGGTTTAGAGGTGGGAGAGCTTGGTGTGAGGGGTTGATGATGGAAATAAGAATGGCAAGGAATAATGCATTCATATAAGGGCCTTCTCTTTTGGGGGAATGAGAGGCCATTAATGATGGATGGATCATGACTTTACTAGTGCTTTTATGTCATGGGAACTTGGATTTATATATATCAAGGTGTTGGGGAAATTTGAGAAGTTTGGTGAGATGCAAATTGACATTACTCTCGTAAAATAATGCCGAATTGTTTTGGTTGGACATTTACATGGACTACTACGTTACATCTAAACAGCTTTTGATAATTATAGACTTTTATTTTGGGATAATCACGAATTTGACTTCGACATAGACATTGTTGCTTTCTATAATTTCTTTAATTTCCCCCTATTTTTAGGTGCGTTATTTTCTTATTTTTTATATTAAAAGTTAATTTGTTTCCCAATGCTTATAATCTTCTTTATGTTCAACGTATTCGCTGAAATTAGACCTAACTTATGTTCAAAAGGCTTTTGCTAGTTTCTCCCTCTTTCACGAAAGGTCTCGAACTGAATTTTAATTTTAGCTACAAATGGTTTTGGGATATGCCTTTTTTCTTAAGTTCTTATATATATACGTAAAAGTTTTTAGTATTCTTTATATTAATTAGTATTTTCAGTTCTTGAAAAGTGACTAGACAACTACTTATTTTAAAGTTTTTGCTTATTCTAAAAAAAAAGTTATTATCAAAATTACTTTGTATTTTTAATGTAAGAATAACTGGCATAAGAATATCCAAGGCCCGAGTAGAGAGCAAACAGAAACAAGAAAAGGTAATAATTTAGCTCTTGTCTATTTTAATTTGAGTCTAATTTAGTTAATGATTGTATATGAGGACTACCTTTACATTGAGAATGAAAAAATAAAAATGATAGATTAAAATTCAACGGTCTGTATTTAAGAATTTATAATTATAATATTTCTTGTTATAAGCACATGCCTGAGAATCCTCTAGTATTTCTTTAATTGTTCTATAATTAGAATTGTTATTATTATCCTGCAGAATAAATATTTGCATGGTAAATGTCAGTATAGATCAGTAATAAAACTAATTTTGATTAAAAAAATATATTAAGTTTTGTCCATTAATTTACTGTGCAGGTCGTGATCCTTTTTTACTGTTATTTTTGTCTGTTTTTTGGTACTTTTAAATTTATTGGATGTTGGAAGGGACACGCCAATATGGAATAACGCCACTACATATTAGTATGACTTTATATAATCCTAATTCAAGATGATAGAATCAAAGTATTACTCGTTTCTTTCTTATTCTGCACACACCTTTTTATAATAGTACATCATGGCAAATTGGCAATGAACTGGCATGCATTGTAAACTATGGCAATGCTGATGTTTATTGGTGGCTGGAAGGAAATTGGTATCTGATCTCACCAAAAACACGGTTTTTACCATATTTTGCCTATTTTTATAAGCAAATATATATATATGTTTATTCCCTTTGACTATAAAACTAGCTATTAGCAAATTGATTCTCCGTTGCACTGTATTGACCAAGTAAATGGGCCGGGCATAATTCCACATTGGGAGTGAGATAAACTATTTGCTCTAGATTGATTTCTAAATAATTTAAGAAATTTCAGGATGAAGTTAAGGAAAAATACAATATAATCAATTTACTGTTATGTTACCTGAAGTTTAAATCATTAAAGCGTAAAAATTTTAGTTTTGATTCTAAATTCAAGCACATGTACAAGAACAACTTGTTTTCCCAAAGGAATAGTTGATTAATTATATTCCTGTCATTATTGAGGTAAAGAATTATCTAAAGGATACCTAAAGTCGAACAAGCCCTATCTAATCAGAGCTTCCTAGACAGTACTTTCAAATTTGTTATTGTTTTTTATTTAATATTTATAGAAGAAAAAAATTATTTGACATTTTAAAAGTGAATAGACATGATTTTTTTGGTTTTAAAAAAATAAAATAAAATAAATAAAAAGTGAGATAACTTTTAGATTGTTTAATAATATATATATATATATATATATATATATATATATATATATATATATATATATATATATATATATATATATAATATAGTATAAATATTCCTACTAAAAAATAAAAATAAGGATAATATAGTACTTCAATAACACAAGAGTAAGCTTTCACCCTTTTCCGTCTACAATGAGTAAATTAAAAAAATAATGAGTCTCGTATACTTTTTTTTACATTTCCTTCTTCCTGACACGCTACTAAAGGGTAGAATGATTCATTTTTTAATTTATTTTCGCCCATTACGTTGTGTTCTTCTATTTTTCGTTCCAAATACAGTGGTAAAGTGAGAAAGTACTGTTAACTTAACTGTAGATAAGTTTTTATTTTATCACTTTACATGTAACCTCATTTAGAAGAGAAATAATAAAAATTCTTTTAAGTGTTATTAAATTAACACTCTTAATTAAAGGTCCTTTTTTGGTGTAGTTGAGCAATGATATCTAACATAAGCCCATAACACAGTAAACGACACAATATGTACCAAAAGTCAACAAATGTTTATGCTGTGTCTGAAAGCAAAGCTATGAAGTTGATAGGTTATTAGAACTTATTAGATCGGTTTTACGTTCAATTAGCACTCTTCAATTCCATGTGTCCCTGTTGTTCAAGTATCTTTCAGTCTTTTCATTTCTTCTTCTAGCAAATTAGAGTAGCACTTGCTACATTTGTTGCCTTGTTATATTCAATGTGACCACTTCATGTAATTCAAGTGGCATTAATAGAGGTGTCGTTTACTAAAATTTATATAATTCATTTTCTTTCAAAAAATTAATGAAACCAAGTCTTCATAATGAGTTAAACTTAAGACGGTAGAGTAGGTAATAAGATTCAAGATCAGAAAAAACTTAGCTACATGGTCTATTCAAGTATGCTTGAAATTTAAGAAAAAAAAATCTATAAGAAAATCATTTTCTCGTGATATGAAACCCGTTTAATTAATTTTATCCCACTTGTAATATGAAACTTATCATAAAGGATAGAGAGCCTATCAAAGTCAAACAACACAAGATAGCTAAGGAAGATATCATTTTATTTTATTAAAAATAAAAGGGGAATAGAAGAAAAGATAAACACTAATGAACCAATTATGTCATACGGTCATTTATAATAATATGTACTTATACATATATTATGTTAAATTGCCGTCCATAATCTCAAATAATATTTTTCTTAAATATATTTTTTATCATTAAAAATGACATTTTCTAATCCCTATTAAAATTTATTCTTTTTTCATCCATTAAAAAAAACAAATGTGATTTTTGTCACTCTACAGGGACTAAAAGAACACATTTTTTAATATTTAAGAAATAAAGAATGAATAATTTATTTATAAAAACTAAATTAAAGTCACATTTTTAAAAATTAAAAATATATTTAAATTTTTGTTTTCAATGTACGAGAACAAAAGAGTCCAGGGTATAAAGCGTAACCATGTTATTGTTTAGTGAGGGTAGATATGAGAAGCATGTTAAAGTATTTGAATTGTTCTGCACAAAACAAGAGAAAATTACAAGGGCGACTACAATGGCTTATAGAATGTTGGTTTTCTAGAATGTCGCTTCCCTGAAGTCAATATACGGTAACAGAACGACTTAGACCGAGTAAAACACAAACTACACGATGTTAGCTATATCAATGAAGTTTTGTTTTTAAAAAACTCCAATTAAAAACATATGTTAATAAACAATTATAATTATAAATGAATGAATTTTATAAAATCTTTCTACTTCGGAAAGGGTATGGAAGTTTGGGCAGATTGATAAATGAGTTCGGTAAACATACAGTTGTCGTTGTCCGAGTAGGTAAGAAATTGAATAAGAAAACGAAAACTAAAATGGAAATTGAAAAGCTTCGCTTTTACACATCGTTGTTTTTTTTTCCTTTTGACTTAAATTTTTTACACATTATTAATAGTTGGTAGATAGCATAAGAATCTTTCAACTCACTTTTATATTATACATGAGAATTGTCATCAAAATCTTTACAGATATGTATATATAAATTGCGCATTATTTTCAACTATATAGCGTTTTTGTTATATAAGAAAACGTGCCCCTGGCTAGAATAATCCGACATACATAATTGATGGGCCACAAGGGATGGCTTTAGGCGATAGAATGACCAATACTTTGTGGATCTATTTTGGAATGGTTACACTATAATAGCTTCTTGTTATTTGATTGGAGACAATGAAACGGATGGAAGAACAGTTCAGATCAGCAAGAAACATAACATTTTGTAATGTTCTAGTCACACATTTCATGCCACCCTGCCATTATATACATGATTCCAGATTTTTTTAAACATTAGAAAATTGAATTGAGGTGTAGTCCATGTACTGTGCATGTAAATTTTAACCAAATAGTAATTTATAACTGTTATTCCATGATCTTTCTATTTTAGATCATGTTAGTCACCGAATCCTTAATATATCGAGCTATTTTTCTTTTGCTCAAGATGTAAGTAAAATTCGACGGTCAAAGTTAAATGATGTTTTAATGTGTATTATTAAAAAATTATCTCATTAAAATCTTTTATATCAAAAATCTAAATATTTTATGGGATAAAAAGTTCTAAATTAAGAAAAAGAGTACAATATTTTTAAATATCATATTCCAAGGATTTCACGATTGTATATCTACTAACGGCCAGTTCCACATTAGGTGATCTAATAAATTTATTAATCATTATTAAAATAAACTCTTATATCATTTTAAAAAAATAAGTTTTGACCTGATTTAAGCTTATCTACAGAACCAAACTTATAAATGATAATAGTTATTTATTTATATACTTTAAACGTGAAAAGTAAAAATTATAATAAAAAACAATCGTATTCATTAACATTTGTCTGTCATAATAATTAGTGCAGTAAATCAAGATGAAAAATGGATAACTATCAGATTTTAAAGGCCAATGTATAAGCATTTATAAACATTTTAAAGGCCTTAATTTATGAATTGTTGTGGTACCATTACTCCCTACAAAGAGTACAAAAAAATTATAATATTATTATTGTTTAGCGAAAAAAGAAAGAAAGAAAGAAAACAATTACTCACATTGTTAATATCTCACGTGGTAAAATTTATACAGACCATAAATTGCTACAATGTTTTATTACAAGGCAATCCACGAACATGGCAGACAACAAACCGAAGAAGAAACTCTACAATAACTGGACTTCAATAAATCCCTCCCAACAACTCTATATTGTAAAAGCAGAGTTATTATTTTGTTTTGAAATCTAAAAAGAGAAAAACTCAACCACCTGAAACTGATTTTGTTGTTCTTGCAAAGTGGCTTCTATTTGCTACACCACAAGGTGCACTCTCAGTGGTCAGTACCTATCTCCACGTGGCTGCAGTCAAAGCAAACAATGACAAAACACTGTCAGACCCAACAATGTTACTAAGCGATGTTAAGAAAACACACACATATTTGTATATATATTATTAAACAATATGGTGATTACTCTTAATAATTGTTCTTGTTTATCTCTAGTATTCAACTGTATGATAAAAACTTGTGGTATGAGAATGGTAAGTACTCACGTCATATCCAACAAGAGATCTGCAATAGTTAGTGTTAGTGAGCACTGTACTTGTAGAGCCACACTCGCTGTCTTTGAGTGAAACTGCGGATCTATCAAGCTTAATTGACCATGGATATTGGTAGTTATGGGCAGTGGCACCGACATGAGAAGATGACCTTTGCATTCTCACTGGCCTTGGGACATTTCTTCCCTCAACTGAAACTCTTCGCCGGCTCGGTTGTCTCTCACATGAATCTGGTCTTTGTTTTGGTGCACTGTGTGATCTGACTTTAGCCCTTGATGATTCAGTGTTAGCCATGTAATTTGGGAACAAAGGGTAGTCATAGGACATAGATTCTGCATAAGCTGGCCTAGGGAAAGCAAAAGGGTGCTTTGAATCGTCTAATCTTGACACAGCAGTGTAGAACTGGGGACTGCTTTGTGCTGTGCTGAAACAGTCCTCAAAATGGCCACTGCAGGCTCTTGGACTCAACTCTGTCAATGCTGATGGAGCTGGTGATACTTTGTAGCTTTCTTCCTTTGAGTAGGAACCATTTGTTGAATAATGTGTGGAAAATCTATGATCAAATTGTTCTTGATGTCCATGATGATATACACTGCTGCTTCTGCTTCTGGAGTTACCTTTTGATTCACAAACATCCATTTCTACAATCTTGATGTTGTCTTCCAAGCCTCTGTCCATTTCCTAGAAGCACAGAACGGATATTCCATATCAATGACACCACATAACAACATTTCCTAGAGTGTTATAACAGACAGTTTAAAACAAAATTTATTACTTTCTTTCCCTATAAATTTTCTGTTTCGTGCTGAAAAGATAAACAAGTATTTTCATTCCTCATATAATTTTTTTTATTCTCCATCACCATCATTATGTACATTATATATCACATGAATGATGAAAATTTCATTTTCAACTATCATATTACTATCAAAAGATAATTGGGAGAAGTTATGAAACTGACATTATATATATGCCTGAACAAATCATCATCTGTAGCATTTCTGTGCTTTTGATTAGGCTTTCCTTCTGACACCATTAGGAACCTCTGAGCACGAACTCTGGCTTGTGCTGTCACCAGAGCCTGCATGCATCTCAATGTGGCCTTGGCTTGTTTTCTGACCAAGTGACCTCTTACCAGTGCCTGCAACTTCACCAATCCTCTTAGAGCACACAATGCTTTTCTTGCCTGTCATAGAAACATCGACACATATCATATCACACATTTTCACATACTTAAAAATAACAATAGCATTCATTCCCTTAAGGATGAAAAACAAAACTAGCTTCCTTAAAAGTGAAATACCAAGTGAGACCGAAAGACAGATTGGATTTTAATGGCAGCAGCTTCTTCAATGCTTTTAGATGTTCCATTGGAAGCAGAAGTCAAACGGATAACAGCAGCTACAGCCTGAGCAGCTGCCACTGCAGCATCAGCTGCTGCTGCAGTGGCAGCAGCCACAGCCATGGCATGCTTCATCTGCTCATCCTGATTATCAGTGTCAGTTTTCACTGTCTGTGAAGCAGTGACATTTGGTTCTACAAAATTCAATTCCTTGGAAGTTGTTGTTGTTGTTGGTGTGGTTGTGGCAGTGGCAGTGGCTGAGGCTGATGATCTTCTAAAACTCCACCTCTTTTTCTCCTTTGGGGTTGTGGAACTTGGAGTGGTTGAATTTTCTGTTCCATTTGAAGAAGAATTCAGGTTGGTATTCGATTTTTCCTTCTCCTTTTCCTTGTCTTTCTTACCTGTCAACAAGTTTCTAAGCCATTTGCTTGTCTTCCCCATCTCTTTCAAGCACCTAGTAAGCTGATATGGATACTAGCAAGTAACAACTACTACTTAGAAGAAAGTAACAAAAACGATTTGTAGATCTCTTCATGTCTACATTTGTTAAGTTGCTTTCAACACTATGGCCCCCCTTATTAAAAATAGATAACGCTATTTGACAGCCTAAACTCACTGTCTCAACTCTCATCACATCTTTTCCGTACTAAATACTAACCACCATTTTGAGAATATGTTTGGAGGGTTTCTATGCCATGTAATAGGTAAGGCCAGGTTGTGTGAAAAAAAGCAAAGAGGAAGCTCCCCACATAAGCCACTTGCCACAATCTGGAGCACTACGTAACTGTTCCAGATTAAGACAATAAGATTCCTTGCCCTCCAAAGTCTAAAGTGGAAAAGAGTTTTTAGTTCCCTTCCTGTCCCTATAGATAAGTAACCCTCTTCAGTGGCTGTCAAGGGTGTTTTGGTGATTTCAGTTGTCGGTTAATATGGGATGGGATGGATCGAAAACCATGTGATAATAGATCAAGAACATGCAGCATCCGTGTAAAATACTCATATTTGGGTAGGAGAGTGTCCAGTTGAGGGTCCATTACAGGGGTCATGAACTAAAGAAAGTTAAAAGACCTTGCAGGATCCAATAATAAATGATTGAGTAGGGGTCCTCAGGATGTGCACGTGCCTGTCCTATCTGTGTAATTAAGACTAAGAGTTAAATATTCTAGTGTTCGCTTTTGTTAACCCTTTTTACTAGTTTGTCCTGATACCAAGACCTTGCGATAAGTCATCTAATTTTTACATTTCCTATAACCAAGGCAGAATGTGACATGGGTTCAAGAGCTTTTGTGCTCTATGTTGAGCAGAATGTGCTAGTGGTTCCCTGCAAGATTGCTTAATGAACTTGGAGAACTACATAAATGAACTTAATAGGGATGGTATATTGGCTCCCAAACATGCACATGCACTACACAGATTTTAAGTAGCCAATTCAAACAGTGCGAGTACTCATGAATCAGAGACTGACACCAACGTTTATTATGCAGCTGAATTGGTTGGCTTAGGTGGTGACTAAATGTAGTGAAGTGTTTGATCTGTGTGTCAAAACTATGTTGTGTAATGAAGTATACCCTTACAGCTTATAGTGGGTGGATTTTTCATGTTTAGAAATTGATATAAGAAAGTGAAAATTCCATGTTGTATTGTACAAAGATGAGGCATTATTCGCTACGTTTTTGTTACTTGGCAATGACATTTATGGCATGCATGAATAAAATTATGATTAGTGCTTGATTAATTGCATGCAAATAATGTATTCTAACAAAAGCTAAACTAACAAACGAGACCAAGTAAGTTGAACCAGTGGTTGCTTTATACGTATACATGAATATTAAATTAATAGGGCTATGCCCCATCTTACCCATCATAGACCGGTGATTTGCATTGTTTTCAAGGATATCTTCTCATGAACAAACAACGAGTTGGCAGTCACATGGCATGTTTATATGCTCCCCATTTGACTAGGTGTTCTGTTAGGGGAAACACCACCTTGAGATTTACCTCATTTCCTTCTCTAATTCTCTACTCGATTCCTTAATCATCGTTTAGTTGATTTTATCACCACCCTTAAATTGTGAAGAAGAATTGATAATCCAGGTATTAATTAAAACAATCAAAAGATATAGATGAAACCAGAAAAGTGAATCTCCTATGCAACCAAACTCATCCCTAATAGATCTACATTGTTCTAACAAGTATTTGTAATATGCAAATGACTCTAACTGAAACAAGGTAAAAGTACGGAGTAATATCAGTAACTCCAGCAAATATGGTTCTAGGGTCTTCAATTTAATCGAATATCGTATTAATAATTTATAAGAAGACGGAGGAGACAAAAACAGAACACAATAATTTGATTGGCAATAAGTTTTTGAATAAGGTTGTCGTCTTGCGGTTAAAATATTAACCAATAATGATTCAACGAATCCAACCCAACCATAAAGTGAGGCATTTGATCATAGGACAGAAATGATGTATTTTCTTGGAAAGTTCTTCTATTATCTGATAAAGGAAAAATATAAATTTCCGGAGTTGACATAAAACATGTAAAGACACGTTTACAACATCAATATCTAAAATTTAATTAATATTATTTCTGATGCAAGAGATCCTCTAGGTGGGGCCTATAGGAGTGTCCACAGTTTTCAGTTTCCTGAGTTGATTGCTCCACATGTGCAATACAGTCCACATCCATTCAAAGACATTCTGTTATTCATCACGTAATACTTATTCAAAACAAAATGGAAGAAAACACTAATTAGAGGCTTGTTTGTTGCATGACTTCGTGCATGTATGTTTAAAGTTTGTAAAATTAATTTTGAATGAACTTCATTTTGCAAACTTAGTTTGCAAAAGCAACTCTCTCTTTTCTTTCATTTCAAATTGAGTTTCAAGACAAAATTAAGGTAAAAGTTAGTTTACAATCGAACTCAACTGAAAATCAAGTAAGAGTTTGTTTTTTTTTTTAGTTTTAGTTTTTGAACAGACATTGAGAACTGAAAACCAAACATGGTGCTGTTCACATGGATTTCAAAAGGTATACCAGTGCATGTGAAAGATGTTTAATTAGAGAAATATCCTTTGATTCCTTTTAAACTTTTTTTTTATATTTATGGTCCCTGTACCACTGCCAGCGCATGCTTCACTAGGTTGTTATGCTTTCCCCACGAGAAACTACCAAGCAATGTGCTTCATTGATAAAGTTTGTCAAAAAAGAGGGAGGATAAGAACAAGAAAATAACAGTTTGTAGTTGTTTAGACCTATAACCTAACTTGACTCTGTAACAAGGTTTAGGATAAAAAATGGAGAAGTATAACCAAAGAAACCATGATTGTCTTCTCGGCTCTAAGCAAAACAAAAATGCAAACTTTTAGTACATTCAGAATGGTGAGATGTCAATATCTTGAATTCCTTTTTTGTTGTCAATGCTCTAATTATGTTGGATTCACTCCAATTGTGAGTCCATATTTTTTCAATTTGGAGGAGGCATAGTAGACCTTAGCTCTGGCCTCTTTAAATTGAGGTCTATTTCAAGCAATTCTTCAAAACTTGGATATGATAATATTGTCTAATGTTTGATCCTTCATCTGGACACCTACCCGGCTACCCCGCTTCCTATTGATTTGAGTTTTATGGTGCATGTATTGTTAATGCTATGATGCACTTACATATAAGAAGTCAAGGTTGCTTGATTAGCTATACATAGGATGCTGTACTCACAAGGGGTTAAGTGCATAGTAAGCAACTGTACTCCTAGGATCATTAGCCTCCTAGAGGAGAACACAAGTTGGAATAGAAAAAAGAACTTTTATATATGATAACTTTTATAACAATTATTTATAAGTTATATAAATAATAATAGTGTAAATTTTTCTTCTAAAATACTTTTTAAATATATATTTTGAATGTCAAGTTTATAGGATTAAATATTTATAAATAATTTAATAATTAATAATTTAATATGCTCAACAAATATATTTTAATATCATTTTAAAAATTTATTTTGAATGTAATTCAATTTCAAAAACTAATTGTGGATATTGTTGAATATGATGTTGAACACACTTTGTGTAGATAAGGCTCGTTTAAAGCCCAGCAATTTATGAGGAGAGTGTACCAACTAACAACCTTGAGGGCCCAGTGAGATAGGACTCCACGGCTTTCATTTTCTTCAAACCTCAATGGCTGTCACAATCTAACAGTTCAATCGTCCTCATATGGCAGCACAATTACATTGGTGGCCTATATGTGCATGTATGTGGTTGTGTTGGTCATTGTCATGTAATTTATGTTAAGAGACAACTCACTCTCATAAAAAGTTCAATCAACAAACATTTCAAACTATTTCTCTGCCAAGCATTGCAGCTTGCAGCTTTCAAGGAGGTAGGTGCTGGAGCGTTATTTATTTTACTCGTTCCTACGAAATGTGAATGTTATTAACGGTCACTTGGTAATTGGAAGTGCCAATTTGTGAACATAAATTCCAAATTAAATAACCATACCCCAAATTCTCTGTACAGTAAAAAATGCAAGTGTCTATTTTTTTTTTCTTTTTTGTAGAATATTGTTCCTTGGTGTCTTTGCTACCTCTCTTCATTTACATTTGATTTCTTTTTGCCCACACAATAGCTAGGATTTAAAATTATAATTTTATCCCAGAGTAATTTACTCATTAAAAGTTGGCATTAAAAATCGTCATGAATTATCAAAATAAACTGTTGAAAATCAACCCCACAAACACTTACCCTGTGCTACTTCCAATCTTATGTACAAGACCTAAATATCTAATTCATAAGTAACAATAAAATAAATTGAATTAGTTAATTTTAATTAATAATATTACAAATTTAAATTTTATTTTAAAATACCTAAAAAAATTATCTATTTATGTGGGGAAAGGAGTGCATAAATTATTAATAGATTTCACAATGAAGAATATAAAAATAAACTAATAATTAATATATTTAAAAGGAAGTTTTGTTTTTATAATTATGATTAAAAAATTATTCTCATGTTTTTTATACATAAGATTGGAAGTAATTTTTCTTTTTCTCTTTTTTTTTTTTTCTCTTATTTATATTTATATGATCGTGTTTGTTAAATCTGTAACTATATATATAAAAGATATGTGAAATTTTGATATATACGTTTTTATATTCTATTTTATATCTACAACTACCTCTGTAAATTATTATTTCTCTTTTATTATTTTATTTTTTTATCATATAACTACTCCACAAGTCATTAATTATTATTTAATTTATATTGTCTCTTTAAAAAAAATAGATGCAAGAGTGTCTCTTTTTTTCCTAAAGAATATAATTTCTCTTTGTAAAGATTTGTACCATAAATCTCTCATTACTTTTGAAATATAACATTGAAAACGTGGTAATATTCTTAAGTTTGTTAGAAGGTTCTCAAAAGATATTTTTTGGTATCTTTTATTCTTAAAAAAATTATATGTTCATATTCTAAGTAGTTTGCATTCCCTTGATGAAGGATGGGAATGTAATATTCTCATAGAGAATGTAAAAAGTTATTTTTTTGTTACATTTGTAAAAAAAAAAATTATTTAAAAATTTTAAAATGTAACCAAAAATATTTTTAATAGAGTTTAATAATCAATATAAAATACTTTTACACGATCGATCAATCATTATAATTAGTATAGCTTTAAATAATTATTATAAAAGTCAATAGACTTATCCTACTGTATAGTATGTGATTGAATAAGTACAAAACCTATTTTATCTTCTCAGTATATCTATAAATAACATTTCTAATTATAATATTTATGAAAATGTAATATAATACTATGAAACAAATATTCTTAAGATTTTATATAATTATTTTTATATTAAAAAAAAAGTAAATGCACACCTTACATAAATTAATATAATACAAGCTTACTTTAAAATTGAATTGGTGCATGTTGTATTTATATGTGAAGTCTTTTCTTCAAAATAATACGAGGAAATTGGTTATTTCATATAGACAATGTCAAATCTATAAATTTTTAGTTGTAAATATTATATATATATATATATATATATATATATATATAAATAGTGTATTTTAATGTATGTATTGTATATGATAAATATTTTATTTTTATACAACTAAATTTAAATACAAATAAATTTTAATATATAAATTATATTATAATTAAAATTTACAGTGAATAAATATATTTAAATATATAATTTATATGTTGGATTTACAATGAACAATTTAAATTGTAACATAAGATTATTTTTAACTATTGATAATTTTTTGAAAAAAATATTAAGTTCAATTTAGGGTTTAAGGTTTAGGGTCTTTAAGTTCAATTTAAAGATGATAATAAAAAAGGTAGATTGAAAATAATAAACAAATAAAAAATTTAAATATACAAATTGTTCAATTCACAAACCAAGGGTGGATTAGGTGTGGCTGAGACAATTCCTAGTGGACCAAGTGCAATGGACAAAGACTTCAATATGACAATGATAAGATCTCTGGTAGTGATCGTCTGTAAAGATTATGATACTTAAATTAGTAAAATAATAGGTGAAGTGAAAAATGAGTGAGAGAAACCCTTGTATATTTATACTTTTAGTGGGAAAAGTCATTAAGCTATTATGGTTTACGTGGCTTACATGACAATCCATTAGAGTCACGAGAGACTCGTGACAAGATTAAAGTCATCCAATCAACTTGTAAATGTTGACTTTACGAGGTTGGTCCTAATGGGATGGTTTTAAGTCAAAGGTCAAGTAGGCTCCTAACACAGTGAGGGGGCACAAGTAACGTTGATATTTTATCCTTACAAGGTCAACTTGCATTCCAATAAATGGAAGAGGATGATAGGTCAAGGGTTGGTCCATAACACATATAAAGATAAAAGAAACATTTGAAATGATTGAGAGCAAACATTTTTGTTTAATTGTGGAGATAAAATGTGAAATGCACATTCAAAACATAAAAGAATGAATACTAAGAATGTCTAATTAAGAAAGTAATAAGAGTGAGACCATGAACGAATTTGTTGGAGGAATGCTTATACTATGAATTGATTTTTTTATTATATTTTAAATCATAGGGGTAATTATAATGAAACATGTGTACTATGTTAAGAAAAGTTAAAATGTTCATGGGGCAGTTGATCATATGCTCATTACCTAGATTCATTTGTCCATTGTCATCTTATCATACACAAATGATCAAGATTATAAGTTACTTGGTGATCACATAATCACTTTAAAAAAATCATGTGTGTATATTTTTTAATCTTGATAATTCAAATAAGATCTAATTGTCTAAACTTATCATATAATTTATCACATTATCTAATACACACAACTTATCAAATGAGAAAACATATTTAATGTGATAAAAAGAATTGTAAATTGTAAATTTAGACAATTGAATAATTTTAACTCGATTTAAGGAATATTTATGAATACTAAAATACTAATATAATGTTAATATCCAATATAATCTAATACTAAATTAGGATATTTACATATATAACAATATTTTAAATAAAAAAATCCTTTGGATGTAGTGTTTTATTTTTATCTATAGAATTTAGTATATTTTTCACTAAAAAAAATCAAAAAGCATTTTTTTAAGTTCATAACATGAAACAAACAATAAATAAGTTATTCAAAGCTATATAAAGAACAATTTCATTATTTTTATTTATAATGTTTTTACATTTATACTAATAATATACTCCAATCCTTTTTTTTTTTTTCGCGTCAACACCTAACAACCATAAAAATTATTACAAACGGGGCCGCCCAAAGAAGAGACGATAAGTGGGCTAAGTTGAAAATACATTCTCTTACTTTATTCTATTACAATTTTTTGGCAGATTTTTTTTATAATTGGCAATTTGGTACAAGTGTTTTAATTTTTTATTCTTTTACACCTAGATGATGAAACTTGAGGATTTTGGTAAAAAAAAAATTGTATAAAGTTGTACAATAAACTTACATATAATTACTTTAAGAGGAACAGTAAAAATAAAAGTTGTATTTATAACAAAACATTATTATAATTAACAATGGACCCAAAATTTAGAGGCAGCGGCGCTTAATTGGGCAACTTGGGCCCGCTGGTCCTTTATTTGATTCGTCTGAACCCAAATTTAATTAGGCAGGGATTCAAAAATTTGTTTGATTATTTCTTAATAAAAATTAATAGAAACAATTTCCTTCGAAATCTATAATGTTGTCAATTTTCAAAGTTTATCCAAGGCTATGGTGAAAATATTGATTATGTGTCAAATGGAACAACAAAACTTAAAAAAATCTTCAAATTTGATCCTAAATTTAAATTTTATAGAACTATATTGATTTTAAAATTAAATAATGCTAATCAGTTGTGGTACGAAGTACATGACCCATTGGTGCACGACAAAAATTGGGGGTAATAAAATGGACTTGACAATTCAGTTGTTTTGCTAAAGATAACACATAAAAGAAAAAAAATATAAAAAAGAGTAATTATGTTGGATTATTTTTGGGCTCCCAACTATGTAGACAAAAACCCAATATTCTCAAACCCGCTAGGTCTCTCTTTATAAGAGGAGAGGGGGTTAGATTGAACAGACAGGAGAAAGAGTGAATTTCTCACAGAGATTAAGAGATAGTAGATTTCTCAAATAGAGAGTGAGAATTTCTCATATAGAGAAAGAGTGAATGTTTCACAGAGTGGGTGAGAGAATAACTCTTGTACTCTTAATTAATCATAGTGGATTAATTTTCAGTTTGCAGACGAATCGTAATTTTTTTACCGACCTTGAAGGAGTTTTCTCACGTTAAAATATTGGTCTCTTTTGTGTGATTCTTTTCATTATTACTTTCATTTGCATTTATAGTTCTTAGGGATTCTTTGCAAGTTAGGGAAATTTTTATCCGGCCAGCTTATTTTGGTCACCACGTTGGTGGTGCGCAATGATTGCACTCACCTTCCCATCATCAAAGTGGTGACCTTTTTCCCATCAAATTACACTTTCATCTCATTTATAATAAAGTTTCTTAGCTAATTTCCACTAAATACTCATCTAGTCAACATGTAAATGAGTTAAAGGCTAATGTGATTGTGACATGGCGACTAACATGACAAACAAAAACAGGTTTAGAATTCGAGAAAGTGTTAAAAGAAAATAAAAAAATAACTCTTAAAATTTTTATAACAACATGATTTTTTTTCTTTAAATAAAATATTTTTTTATAAAAAGTATTTGTGAATTTAAAATAGGTTAGTCTAATTTTTTTTCCTCTACGTTGCAAGTTCATCTTTTATTTCATACATGTACAAGTTTCACAAGAAAAAATAAAATAAGACACGTTCTGTTCTCAATGTTTTTAAAACGGGATTAGTGATTTAATAAGTAAAGATATTGATTTAAGGTTTAATAATTTAACAGTGACTGAATCAATAATAATTAAGTAATATTTTAAAAATATTTTATTTAAATAATATATTGATATTAAAAATATATAAAAAATAAAATATGATATTATCTTGAAGTTCCAATTACTAATATAATATTGTACCTGTAAATAAGTAACTCATGAAATATTATTAATTTCATAATTATTTTTAAAATTATTAAATAAAGTAATTTCTTAAGTTAATTAAAAATTTACAAAAGTAAGGTGTTAATATTAAACCTAAAAGCATTAGAACTTCAGCTGCGAGACTTGTATCCACACGTCAAGTCAACGTTAGAACTTTTGTTGTGGTTTCCCCAAAAAAAAAAAAAGAAGCTGCAAGAATTGAAGAAACGTACAGAACAGGCACGGTTTATAAACGAATGTAATAAAATTATGATGCAACTGGAGTTCCATGACGCTTTGGGGGAACCACGTGTTTCATTTGTGGACACAAAATCCTCTTCCCAATGGAAGGCATGGAAGCAGTAAAATTCCTCGGCAGAGTGGTACAGTATTTACCAAATTTACACACAACAGAACACTGTCACATGTATGGCACATAATTGAAATGATTAGAAAGGCCTAGAGCCACGAGAATTGGGCCCTCAAACTTTTGATATTTACGAAGAGGTAACAAATTCACACTGACCCAAAGCATCTAAAAACTTAGTTTGGAATTGGGGATAAGAATGAGCAAGTAAAGGAGTTCATGGCTGGTAGGTTGCCTGGGGTTGGGTTGCTTACAAGGAAGAGAACAGAACAACACCATAGACATGAAAACAGACACTCCAACAATAATTATCTTAGGGAATCATTCATTCCACTCACTCTCTTAGATGACACTGCTCTCAAGGCCAGGCAACGCCTCCACAACAAGCTTGCTAACTTCTTTTCCTCCTACAGGTACTCTATTTTTTCTTATTACTTTCCCCCCACTCCCATTCTACAACCCATACCTTTCTATTTAATTTAATTTAACAACACCACACAATATTACAGAATAAGGGAATCCATAACTATGAAACCTTCTTTTTTTTTTTTTTTTGCCTAATTCAGGAACTTTCGTTTTCCTATTCAGAGTGGAAGGTATGCAGATTACGAGATTCACACGACTTTATTAATTTGTTAGATTCTATATGGTTCCTCGGCCATCAAACTCTAGCTAGCTATGTATAATGAGCACTATCCGAATATAATAATTTCTTGATGCAAGTGATGTCGTCCCTTGAAATTCAGGATAATCTTACTTAGTTTGATCAATTTAACAAAATTTAAGAATATTTTATATGTAATAACAAGAGAAGTTATTGACCAATACGATTTATATTGTGTGGCTATTGAGATAGGATCCCTGAACATGGTGTTTTAGGTTACTAGCTAAACGTATGGAAAGTGTGAGTGGGTAACACACCTTAAGAATATAATGAATAATTAATTATCCCAGTTGCTTTATAAAAATATTACAGGTTAAGTGAGAATCCAAAAAAAGAAGGAAAAGTGAGGCAAAGCAGTGAGCATAAGAAGGATGGAGGAATAGGTCGGAAGTTACTAGAGAGTTCATGGTTATTGCGTGGCAACAAGTTAAAGAAAGAGAGAAAAGTGTGTTCTGTTTGCCTAGAAGATTTTGGGCAAGAACAACAGGTTATGAACCTTTCTTGTTCTCACAAGTATCATTCAGCATGCCTTCTTCCTTGGCTTGCAGCACATCCCCATTGTCCCTATTGTCGAACCCCAATTCACCTCTGATCTCATATCATTTATCATATGCTTGCTTGTTCAATGGTAACCCTTTATTTCGCTTGCAATATGGTGCCTGCAGAAAGGACAAAAATATTAAAGCATTGCATTTTATTTGCCTCACATTTATTTCAACAGGTTTCTTATTATTCATTGCCTACTATTGGTGGATTTCCCCTATTGTAATATATGCTCGTGAAAATATTTAAATTATTTCCTAGCCCCAAATAACTACCTTTTCTAACGTCACCAATACTACTGGTGAACGCCGCTTCGTGGGACTGAGGGAACATCTCTTCTCTTTATTACTCCTCCTATTTTTCTTATAAAGGATAATTTGCACTGATTATACAAAAAAAAAAAAAATATATTTATTAGTTTTATTAATGATTAATTTTGGTCAATAAACCTGTTTAGTCACTTTTAGTTGAGTTTATTCTTTTAAATATATTTTTTATTTATAAAATTTGAATATCAAACTTTACTTAAAAAATTGTGTAATATTTTTTTAAAGAATATCAAGTGATTTTTATATTTTAAAAAAAATCAAATGCGGTTAAATATGATAATTTGACTATATATATTTTTATTTATCTCATTTTCATCACATTTGTATTTTATTTTTTTATTTTTCATCAAATTATTTATTACATCTCTTTTTTTTCTTTCTTTTTTTTTTCTTGCCTTTATCTCTCTTTTCTTTCCTCTCATACACCTCTCGTCACATTATATATACTGGTTTCTTTACATGTCATCATTCTTCTTAAATTAAAAGGATTAAATATGTGCATTTAAAAAAAAAAAGAAAACAAAGTGAAACCGAAGTTTGTTAAATCTGAAATTTTTACCTATGAATTGGTTTTGACTTCGAAGAGTGCAAATTAAATTTCGTTTACAAATCATAATTTAACATAATTTTGAGTCTCAGATGATAGTTTAAATAGAAGTAAAAAAAAAAAAATCCCCTCAATTGAGTTAAATTATGGTTTGACAACTCTAATCAAAACACTAATTATTATGTTTGCATTAACGTCTTGTTAGGTCATTTTGGTGCAGTCGAAGCAACCTTAGAAGCGTATACGAATCATTCTTTTGTTTAGAAGATTGGTATTCGATGTAGACGTTAGTTCTTTAATTAGCACCCAACCTTTACAACTATCAAGAATTTGTAAATTTGTAAATTTGTAAATTTGTATTCATTCATTCTGAACAAAAATTAATTGCTGAAAGAGAAAGGACCATAAACAGCCAAGAAAAATTTTGCCGTGTTGCTGTGGGTGGGTGGACGGACTTCTTCAACAAGGAAAAATAATACTTCACAGATTAAAAACTCATTTCTAAATATGTGAACTTGAGAATGTGTTTGTTATAAGTTTTAAAAAATATTCTTTAATATTATTTATTCTCAAGAACATAGTGATACCATAATTTACTTTATTTGTATTCTAACTCAGTTGTAGTTTCCATTTTAGCTCTTCTTTCTTATTTTAATTATTTTAAAATTTAAAAAATATTTTTGATAACATTAAAATTATTTTTTTCAAAATAATATTCCTAGTTATAATATTTCTAAAAATATAATTTATGAGAATGTGATATCATACCAAACGCCCTAAGGGTTTCTAAATATAAACTAGAAAATAGATACCAACACGACATGCAAACCAGTACACTACACCCCCACAAAATTCTATTTCTAGGTCTTCGGTTCGACATAAATAAAATGGTTTGGTTTTGATTAATTTAACTACTAAAACTAAAACTATCACTTCTTAATGCGCTCTTCAATTATTGAAAGAATTAGTCTTTTAGCGTTATTCTTTATCATCGTTAAATTATTTTAAGAATACGACAGCAATTAATTAAAGAATAATATAAACTACAATTGAATTGAATAAGAAACAAAGAAACTTTTTTATAATTATTTTTTATCATTATCCTCTAATCATATGTACTAACAGATCATTAGATCCATATAATTATGACTGCAATACTGATTCAATTCAAATCTGAGATGTACTTGGACAAAATTTAAAACCAATATTGATGGAGGATGTAGTACTTATTTTCTTAGATTGGACCGCAATCAACGTTATTTGTCCATTCTAGGGTGAAACATGATACGTGACATCTTCATCGATCAAATTGGCCATGTCAGTGCGTGGAGTAGAATAATTGGTTGGGTCAAAAACATAAACTAGAAGATTTTAGTGCAAAAAATTCTCCTAAAGACTATTTGATACACCATAAATTCCTAGGTTTCAAATAGTTAACTGTTAGATAGCCACGATCTTCATGTTCATGGTATTGTGACTCTCTTTTCTCTTTCTCTCTTACCGTCGGAGTTAAAGATGGCCTTCACAAGTGTCATTGCTTTTCTTCTTCTGCAAACTCTATCAGCTAGAAGTGATTTCCTATCTCCTATGATCTCTCCATTATATGGTTTGTGAATGTGACCCTTTTCTTTTAGCTACTTTTTTTTATTGGATTTCTTTATTGGGATTCTCTATTTTGTCTTTTGATTCACGGGCTTGAGGTTCCATGACTTTTTCGCCTTATGGGTCTTCTCAAGTTCTCTTTCTCTTTCCTTTTTTTTTTTTTTGTCTTAATTGATTTGTAGCTTAGACTTGTCAATTTGCTTCTGATTTCCTGTCCTGTTTGCAATGTGAGTTGAGTTCAGAGGATGTTTGCAAAGAAGTGGAATGTGGAAAGGGAACTTGCAAGCCTTCTAAGAATAGCACTCTCTTTTTTGAATGCGATTGCGATCTAGGTTGGAAGCAAACTCTCTCTTCTCATGATGAAGGCTTCAAGTTTCTTCCTTGCATGGTTCCCAATTGTAAGAACTTTCTCTCTCGTACAGAAACAAGTTTTGTATTGGCTATTACTTTGTTATGTATTGTTCTCTGCTTCATTTAACCTTAATACCCTTAACACTGCATTTGTTACAGGATGCTTGCTTTCAGTAGTATACTAACACATTGAGAGGTGCGATTTTAGGCATCACAAATTGTTGTGTAGTACGTTTGTTTTGGTGACTATTTTTGGCTGCATGTGGTTGAAAAAGTAACGTATTTAGTGAAATTATTTGCTACGTTACTATGTGAAAGTGTCTAAATCACAGAGTTTTGAAGCAATTGACTTGCAACAAAGGAAGATAGCAAGATAACTTGGTGAAAACTTAAGGGTATAGTTTTTCTTCGCATACATGGATCTTTCATAGTTTGTTCCTTGGAGTAAGATTGTAAAGTAATATGAAAGCAAAGAACTTTAAGTCATGGTATGTCACTCCGGCATTGCTTAAATATAAAGATAATAACCCAGTGTAGTTCCACTATGAAGTTGTGAACTAGAGTACTAGTACTATTATTAGGTGATGTTATGTCCAACATTTTTAATTGGCATTGAGAGGGAATCAACCTGGACCATTAAATCAAAATGCAGAATAGCAGCACACCACTTAAACAGACACTAAGAAATTGAAATAATGATTGCAGCTTTGTGATCGGTACAAATTACTCAAACCTGCAATATGATGCTTGTGGCAGATTGTTTTGAAGTGTAATCTTTTAACCTTTAGCAAGTGTCAAGTGAAACAATTAACTTATGCATGAACCAAAAGTATGGTGTTCATATTGCAACTTTATCAAATTAGTTAATAAAAATTTCCACACGGATTAAGATTTCAATTGTGATTGTTTAGAACAGTTCTCTAGTGTTCTTGAAAACTATTAAAAATATTTTTAATTTAACAGATGCTGAAAGATTTGCATGATCCCCAATGTAGGTACTCTGAACTACTCTTGCTCCAACGCCCCTGCTCCTGCTGAACAAAAAGAAAGAAAAGCTAATGAATCAATATTTGATGGTAATTGATAGATATAATTATTCGCAGTTCATGTTTAAGTTTTTGCTTGTTTTTTTTTTCCTCATATTTTGTAACACTTTGGTCATGTGTTTATGTAGCTTGCCACTGGGTTGATTGTGGAGGTGGCTCGTGCAACAAGATATCCTTCTTCTCTTATAGTTGCAATTGTGATGCTGGCTATTACAATCTTCTCAATGCCACTGCCTTACCTTGCTTCAAAGAATGTAAGGATATAAAATCTAAATTATAGTTAAATTCATTTGTTTTGGGGAGTCATATATTTAATCATTGGATTGAAAGTGGAAAAATTATTTACTGTATTTTCACTGTTCACAAATTAATCCAATATAACTTTGAGATTTTAAATTTGTCTTCTTCAAGGTGCTCTTGGTTTGGGTTGCTCTAACCTTGGAATATCAATGGCAAACTCATCCACCGCTTCCCCACCAACATTGAATAAGAATGGTAAGAATAAGTGTAAAGTCACAACTGGCATCGGTAGTTCAGTTGGAAAATCAAAATCAAAGACTTCGGTTTTTTTTTATTCCGCCTCACACCAAGCTGGTTTCAAGTCTAACTCAATCTCAAAAGTTAGCTTAAGAAGTGAGGATTGTTTTCTATTTATAAACTCTTTTCATACTCTATCTTTAGTCAATCTGGGTTTTGGGTTTCTTTTCCCAATAATTGTCTATGCCTTTTATAATTGACTGTAAATTTTTCTTGAACCATATCCATGCTACAATCCTTTTCTCTTCTTTTTGGATTCTCAGCTAGCTTAATTCTACGAGGAAGCTCCCCTTGGCTACTCATGCTGATTATATTCATAGCCAATATACAGTTGCTGTAGGAAATTCGGCGCATGGTTCTTGCAATATCTCATTACATGCTTTTTAGTGAGAATTGGATTTTCGTGGTCGTATAACTATAGGGAAGCAGAGAGTTCGATCGCATTACAATTAAGCATTATGTGGCAAAGAAGAGAATATGAGTTTTGACATCTGCTACTCGTGTTTTTTTGTCGTGATATCTCATTTCCTCTGTACAAATTATTCAAAAAAACATACTGGTAGTGATGTTTCTTTTCTTTCTATGATCAGAGGTAGAATAGCGTTAATAATTGATGGCTTTATGTTCCTCCTCCTCTTTCTCCTCTAACTTTATACTTTTCTTTTTATTTATTATGGCCCTAGTACTGCTTAAAGGACCCCCAAGGTGGGAAAATTAAAGAAAGTTGTCCAATAAAAACTAGTCTTTCCCTGTATATGCATATGGAGAGCCAAAAGAAACAAAGTAGAGCAGGAAAAGTATGTCCGATCCCCCAACATAACATTTGGTCAAAAGTCAGTTGTCATGGCTACATATGACCTCAGTGCTTACTTACTGTACAAGTACAACTGTTTAGTGTGCTTCACATGATTTAGGAGTAATCAATATGGACACTTTGAAAACACTTCATTCACCTTAGTTTTTTTTTTTTATCACATTATATCATCTATTACATTTATATTTTTTCTCTTTTTTCCTCTCTTTCTTTCTCTGGGTGTAGATGACCACTAAGTGTCCATGGATTATTTGTGTTACTTAAAATAGCTCAGATGAGTAGTTTGTTTAGGTAATTTCATCATAAGCTTTACGTATCTAACTATACATACATTCATAAATATCTCCTATGTAAATATAACAACAAAACTTGGAACTTGATTCTTTTCTATTTAATCAAGCATTATATTGATTCTTGGTTTGTCATGTTTTAAATATAACGAGTACACAGCCGTTATAATTTGGGCAATTTCTTGCACAAGGTGGGGTGATATACCTTTGAAAAGTTTGAATATAAGAGCTGTCATGGCCTCTCAAATTGTATTTGGATTATGAACGATGTGAAACCGTAATGTTTTGTGTGTGTACAACGACAACAAATAAATTTGAATTTAAGATTTTGAACAAGCATGTATCGTCCACTGAAAACCTTACTGGTAAGCAAGTGCAAAAACTTTGGTTGTTGGACACGAGCTTCAAATCGCATGACACGTGTTTCGAGCCTACTAACAGAAGTTGATGAGGTTGCACCTTGACCTGTTGGAAAAAATGCAATGGAAGTAAAGGAAGGAACAATAATCTTTGTCAAAGGATTAATTTTGAATAACACGTTATATGTGCCAAAGCTTATTTGCAATCTTATTTCTGTGTCTCAACTAATACATGACTCAAATTATACAGTCACTTTTTCTAATAAATTGTGTGGTACAAGATTGTATTTTGAGGACAGTGGTATGGGTGAGCAGGTGCATGGGGTCTACTATTTTCGTGCAGTCACGTATATGCAGACACACAAAGCAAGTGGAATTGATTCTTTCACCTTGTGACACGGACGTATGGGGTATCCTTGCAATCAAGTAGTCTATTTGTATTCATACTGTTGAGAATGATAAGCATGAACAAATATGTGTCATATCTGTTTGAGTGCTAAGCAAACAAGAGATGATTTTGATTCCACTCATAATAAAACTACTGAACCTTTTCAATTGATTCATTGTGATGTGTGGGGTTCTTGTGGTGCTTCCAATTTTTTTACAATTTTTAATGATTTTTCTCGTGCTATAGTTGAAAAGAGTGAAGCAGGAAACATTCTTCAATTTGTTTGTACTATCGTGTTCACTCACTTTAATAAAAGGTTTTAAAATTTTACTTTGCTGAACATGGAATAATTCATCAAACCTTGATGGTTGATACCCCTCACCAGAATGGCGGAATTGAGTGGAAACACAGGCACATTCTAAGCGTAGCTTAAGCTCTTCGCTTACATGCAAACTTGCCCATTGAATTCTAGGGTTAGTGTGTCCTTGCATAAAGGAAAGAGTCCTTATTTATGAGGTATTATTTGGTCAAGGTCCCACCTATTCTGATATTCGAACTTTTGGCTACCTATGCTGTACAAGCAATAAGGATAAGTTTGATGAACGAAGTGGGCGAAGTGTATTTGTAGGGTATCCCTATGGCAAAAAGGGCTGGCGTCTCTATGACCTTGAAAATGGTGAGTATTTTAACTCTCAAGATATTATGTGAAAATGAATTTCCCTATATTATATTGTATATCCTTCTACTGTGCAAGATAATTCATCTACTTTAACAAGCAATTTGTGAAATGAAGGATTACCTTTAACTGATGATCCTAGCACAAGTATGCTTGGCATAGAAAAAAAATTAGACAGAAAAGGAATGATTGGTCTGTGAAACTTGCTACTTCTATCAAGACTTATGGTTTCAAGCATGCTTACTTATCACTGTAGCAATGTAATATAACAATGTGATTTTCAATAAATGTTGTTGGAAATTCTATTTCCACCGGTGTAAAAAAAAATTTTATATGGGAAACAACCTTGTCCCTTATGCATAAGTTGATTATCTAATAAGTGTAAGAAACAATGAAGAGGTCTTTGGAAGACTCAAACAATATCTTAGTAATTGTTTTTACACGATAAGGTATTTCTTAAGCCTTAAAATTGTGACAGGGCTCAAAGGAATATTTTCGTGTGGACGATATTATTTAAAAAATAAGTTTGTTGGGAGAAAAACCTACAAGATTCCTCCTTAAACAAAATCACGGATTGGCCTTAGCAACTGGAGTCAAATTTGAGGATCCCGAAACATATTGGTGACTTGTCGATGCATTGGTCTATTCGATCATTACTTGACTTGAAATTGGCTATTTTGTTCATGTTTTTGTCCACTTCATGCACTATTGTAAATAGGAGCACTAGAGTGGATATTTTAGTTAGTTATTTAAAAGGGCATCTAGGACAAGGAATCCTTCTTCGCCTCGTAATTTTCTTCATCCGAACTTGAATTAGTGTCAGTTATAGAAGCTGGGCTAGCACTTTGAAATTTGATGGGTGGTGGCGCAGGCCCATGTACGAGAGTAACGGTAATTACAATGAAGATGTGAAGCTACACCTACTACGGGCTGCAGGGCCCATAGAAGAAAGTTGGGCCATAGAGTAGAAGAAGTAAAATACAAAAAAGTGTCCCATCGAGAATTCAACTTGAAATAGTAGATGGCACAGGCTGGTTGCTTGGAATTATTAGAGCTATTAATGTGTTTGGTGGACTCTATCTGTGATCTTCAAATTCAGATCACAGAATCCTCACCTCCAACACCCATCTTCCCTGTCCCGGTCCCATCCCCACCCCTTCAATTCTAATCTAATTGACCACTCCATCCTTTTCACCTTCTTTCACTCTTTTCTTCTTTTTCTATTTTTGGATAAATACTTCTCCAATTATTATTATTATAAGCTGTATCAATCAAATCCACATTAATTGAATTACATTTTTTTACTCTCAACTCAAATTTTAACTCTTTCAATAACTAGCCAAAAGGATAAAAAATATTATATATTGTGGGCGTAAAAACAGCAAATTAAATAAAAATTATTATTGATATAATTATTATAAAAATTAATAAATTGATTATATAATAATTTATAATTAAATAATAGTACTAAAATTTTGATACCATGGATACATAAATTATTGTCGAAAATAAAAATCATCCATTGTCGAAAATATGAAAAACGAAAGTAAAAGAGAAATATAGGGTGTCCAAGTATTGTGTGTAGAGTGTGAGGTTCCTGACCTAGAGCATGCAATCCTGTACGGTGAAGAAGTAGGTAGTAGGTATAACTTAAAAGGAATTGTATTTAGTGAGCTCAGTTAACCATTTATATCAACCCTGGCTGTCAATCACTTTTTTACTTTTATTATTTATATTTTTAAATATTTTTTTAATCTAAAAATATGACATTTTAAAAATAATTTTATTGGTTTAGTCCTTAAATATTACAAAACTTAGGTATTTTTACCCTCTAGTGATGATTGTCAAATATAAAGGTTAAAAATAAATAAATATTGAATCGAATATAAAATAAATATATGACATATTTGCAAAGATTAAAAATACATCAGGAAATAATGGTTTACTTGGATTGTTTTGCTTTTTAAAATAGAGGGGCAAGCCACAAATAGACATCAGGAAATTAATATGTTTGGTAAACAAAAAAAAAAGATGGAAAGAATGAGTGAGAAAGAAAAGATAAAACAATAAGTAAAACATTGTATTCCTTTTAAAATGAAAAGAAAAAGATAAAGAAGGTGACCTATGATCAAAATATATTTATTTTATATACATATTTTTTTAATAAATAAATTATAAATTATCTTATTAAAAATATTTATATTATTTTATTTTTATTTAATAAATACTTACAAGTTTACCCAAAAATATTACAATAAAAATTCAAATTTATTATATAAATGCATTTCCTCTTATTATATTGGTGAATGTTATGAGTATCTTTTTTATTATTAAATAAAATTTATGTAAATCTTAATAAACAGTAAATATTTTAATTTATTTTTTGTCTGCTATAAAAAATTATTAACTGAGTCAATTTATATCTTTTAATTCAATGATTACCTTTTAATATATATTTTTTGCACTCAAACAAATATTCATTATAATTTTAATAATAGAAACATCATTTTCATATTATGAAAAATGGTCATTCCAATGATAAATTCGTGAAAGTTTTAGCGTTCCTTTGTTTTAAATTTTCATAATTTAAAAAAAAGAAATACTTGAATGTAACATTTTAAAAGAGAGTTGAAAATAATTAATTTGATTTAATTATTGTAATAAAAATACTTTGAAAATGTAGATGATGAAGGTAGATAATAAAGAAGAAGGCACTCTTCCTTGAGTTTGAGAGGTTTTGTATTTCCTTCAGAAAACACATTGATTTGAATTCACTGAAGAAGGCATCACCAAATAAAAACTAGAATTCTGAATAGGCATCCACATCAGCAGGTAGCTAAGCTAATAAAGCTAACCTAACCTAAGCTAAAGCAAGAGAAGTATTTGTGTCCCATCTCATAAAGTGGTAAGTTGCAAAACCCTCCACCGCCATTAGCCATTGTACGGCGCTTCCTCTCTCGGCGGCAGATACGTCCTAAAACTAAAATGATGAATCGAATTAGACCCTCTAGCTAGTGTGACCCTCCACTTTGTGTTTTAGTTCACTCAATGCCAAAAATACTTACAATTTCTCTTGGTCCACTTCACTTGCTATATTTATTCCAAAAGATAAACTTGTGGTGCCGAGTACTTTCTGCTCTTTACTTCGCCTGAACCTATACATACTATCTTCGAATGTCGTGCTTCAATTATTGTACCCTTTTTCTTCCTCTTCGCAGACACACCCTTTTCTATAATCGTCTTTCACTGCCCTAAACACTTCCCTTTGTTTGCGTCTACTTTTCTCCTAATAATTATGGTCCACTGTGTAATAAGGATTATAATGTCTTTGGTTAGATTAAACTTTGTTTTTCTTTAAAACAAAATTAAGTGAGTTAAGTTTTCGAACTCGCGATAACTACAACAGGTCTCATGATTAAATAACATTTAAAGAAATAATTCATAGATTACCAACCAAAACGAACCGCAATTACGTCTAGCTTACATAATTAATCTATCGTGATATAATAAATTAATGTTTGAGTGATCCTGAAATGATGTATCATGTTTAGTATTTAATTATGTCTTGAATATGATTGTATCTAGAAAAAAAATACATGTAAAAAAATATATGATACTCGTGCAACAATTTTTATAATATTTTATGACTCTTGTTAAATAAATTGATCTATAGATAATATTTTTCTAAAAAGAAATAGATTATTCATTATCAAAATTTGTATATCAACCGTGAAATTCACATTTTTGTCAAATATAAATTGAATCTTTGTGGATTAGATTAATATTTGTTTATTTTGATTAAAGTTTATACGTTTTAATCTTCATTGCTATTAGATATAAAACTTATATTAATATATATTAGAAAATAAAATATACTAATAGCTGAAAATTAAAAATAAATAGTTAAAATTTATAATTTATAATTATTTTTAAACTTATTATACATGTATTATTTTTATTAAGTTATCCATTTAACCAATAGTTATAAATATATATTTTATTCTTTATATTCATTTTCGTCAGAAGAGATGGATTGTTATTTTTTACAAGGGAAAATTTAAAACCTGAAATTAAGCTATCATAAGTTTATTTTAACAAAAATTATATTTAAACAATTATTTTATAGTAAAAAATTAAATCATGTGTAGATGCTCTTTTCTGTTTGGTGATAGAAAAGGGAAGGGGATAGGAAGGAGGGAGAAGTACATGCAAAGTGCTACTCCAAAAACGGGAAAAGGATAAAAAAGTTGTCAAGAAAGCGACATGGGGAAGCAGGCTTGGCAGTCTTGTACTTCTTAATGTGTCTCGGGCAAGTGTCGCTGAGATAAGGAGTCGTGCACCTCAGGTTGAGTCATCTCAGTCCTGCCATCCTGCGAGAAAGTTGGGAGCGTGGGAGACGCGACGATCAAAAAAAGAGAGGAATGGTCACCACTGCATTTAAGGCAGGACCGTCACATTAATGAAAAAGAATCCCTCGAAGGACACCGCGATATTAAATGGACCTAGGAGAGAACCACCGTATTAATGGTGGAAAATCTCCCCGGAAGATCCTGGAGGTGGGAAGTGAGTCTATAAAAGGCCTTGAGCTTGAATGGAAAACGATTTGGAAAATTTTATCACAAAGCCCCAAGAGAACTAGAGAGTAAGCAAATAGTGAGAAAGAGAGAATAGAAATGAATCCTCAAAAGTAAGGAATACGTTGAGAGGATAAGGGAAGTAAAGACGTATCCACCATTCAATAGACAGCCAAGAGACAACACCTAAATATTAGGTGAAAATCACAAGAACTTCCCATTGTGCATATCTGCTTAGTAATATTTAGCTCCTAGGCGAACACCTTTTTCAAGTTAAATAGACCAGGGATATATACTCTTATTCATGGGTTGATTCTGAATCAGTCCCGCCTTAAGCTATAACCAGAAGTCGAAATCGACCAAGAGTTGATGCTCGTTGGTTTGGCCTGGAAACGTTTCTCACCTTTGGATTACCCATACTCGTCGAGTCCAACTCGACATGATAGCCCAGTTGACACCAAGTCGACACCCTCACTTGATCGAGTGATCTCGGCCTTTCCCATCATCTAACCCTTTAAGTTTTGGTCAGAATTACGTAAACATTGACTTCTCTATTGTAGTAAGAAATACGTAGGAGCAAGAGGTGACTCTTGTCTAGTTCAGTCAAAAAACCAAAATATCCCTCATTCATTTCCTGTAAATATCCTCCATTCCAAGAAAGGTGAAAGTTGTAGTGTAAGAATCATGTCCTATTTCATGCACCTAGTTAGGATAACTATCTTTCGATAGACGTGATGAGATATTTGATGATCCCTACACGTAACTGACTCTCGGATATATATTTTGATTCCCAGACCGGCCTCATCCAACCTTAGGTTTCCCAGTATTTACCAAACTTCAATCCATTCACCGACTTCGTCGCGACTCAAGTTGCAACAATATGTTTAAAAATTATTTTTAAATATACAAATAAAAACATAATATAAAGTATTAAAGTAAAAAATTAAGTGTGATAATAATATTATTACTAATAGTTTTTATAAGCCTACATAATAATAATAATATATTTATATATTAAAATAAATTGATTTATTAAATCCAATAATTTATTTGACTTATTTAATGCCTAATCTTTTTAATTAAATTGACATTTAAAGAATATTAAATTAGTTATCTAATACATGTGTTTGACATGGCCTGAATTATAAGCGTCGAAGAAACAATTTAGCCTATATACATGCACTCGTGCTAATGGCCCACGGAAGGATCAAAATGGTTAGTTCACAATTAGCTACATAATTTGAGTTGTATTAGATATATCATTAGGTCTTATAATTTAAATTTAAATCAATTTAATCTTACAATAATTAGTAAATTTAAGCATAAAGTGATTTATTATATGTCATCCTTTTTAAAACAAAAACAAAAATTGGCCTCTTGAATCCGATAACGCTCCTATTTCTGTTTTGACCCTTATGACGTTTTCTTATGAAGTTTTCCATTTTGAGATACGATGGCATATATCCTTATCCGGTAATATGATTATGCCTTCTTGGTTTAGCAAGCTAATCAAAGAAAATATATACACGGGTGGTATAGGCCCCACCGCATCATAGATTAAACAGTGAATATCCATTATGTATATATATATTTGATTGAAGACTAATCCTAGGTTAGCCTAGTACGTGCCACAATAATTATATCTCAATTTGCCACCCTCAACACTTTTTTATTGCCTATATGGAATCTCTTCTTAGCAATTGATTACACTCGTGGTGTAACTTGCAAGGGTGTCCTCAACTATCTATCTATCAACAATAACGTATCCCAGAATAATTAGGGGCATATTAATAATTTGCTCTGATGGAATTCATTTTTGAATTTGTTAACAATTAGTTATTATTATTTATATCAACTAATTTTTATATTTAGAAGTGTTAAATAAAAAATATTTTAATATAACTTATTTTATTACAACATTTTAAAAATATTACAAAAAATATTAAAAACATATTATCAATTAATTTGTAAATTTTAGTAAATATTATATATAAACAATTTCGTCATACGTTATTAGTAATATTTTATATTTATTAAGTATTGTTAATTAAAATATTATAATATTTTTATAATAAATGATACTAAAAATGATATATATACTAGTATTTACATCAATTGATTTTTATAATAAAATTAAAAATGGTATAAACTTTTATATAATAGTTGGTTTCATATTTGAAATAAATAATAATTAATGATCTCTATCGCAATCTAGATTGCGATGGGGTGGATGAGAGGAGGAGAAGGAAGTTTATTTTACGAACTTTAAGGAGCCATCACCTGTGTTTTTAAGGGAAACGCGGAAAAACCTTTGACATGATAAGGCTGGTTTTGGGAACCTAAGTTCAGATTCTGGAGTCGATTACCCGTAGGGATAGCTTTGGCATCCCATGACATGACTTTTGGACTCTAGTTTTTACCTTACATATGTAACCAAAAGTGAGTATTTATGAGAAAAAAAAAAAAACGAATGGTATATTTTTTGGGGTTTAATGAACTTGACAAAAGTCGTCTCTGACTCCTACACATCTTTTAATCCAATGGAAAAATTAAAGTTTAGATAGTTCTACCTGAGGCTTAAGAGCTAAATGGGAAAAGCCGATGTCGAATCGATCGTGAGGGGATGTCGACTAAGTGTCGGCGAGGATAAGGTGCTGAATAGAAGTCGGTGATGATAAGGTGTCAGTCATGTGTCAATGAAGAGGGTCCGGGTCGACTATGTGTCGGGTGATTGAGACATCTTAGTTTAATGTAGGATTGACTCAAAGTCGATTGGCCGAGTGGGGTGTAAACTGAATCCTACACTCAGGTTTAGTGTAACTAAGAATTAGATTTGAATAACACAACAGTTTCAAAGTTTAAAAACTTTTACCTAGTATCCAGGTGTTTCATTGTTGTTTTAATGATAATGGATCTTGCTCTTTCCCTCTCTTATCAACACCTTCTCTCTCGATTTTTCAAAATATCTGCTCCACAAAGACCTTCTTCACCCAAAAAATTTTCAAATCCCTTTTCCTTCAACAATAACCTCTTTTACAGGTCAGTTTCTCCTTTTTACAAACTTTCAAGGAGATCTTTCACCATTAATGTGGTGACTTCCCGCAAGACTTCATTAATGTGATGGTGCCCTTTGCAGGGTTCCTCTTAATTAATGCGACGACATTTTAATTAATGCGGTAATGACTCCTCAAGTGCCCCTCTTGTCACTATGGCGGAAAAGCCACTTTTTGTCGAGGATTCAAAAAAGGGGGTGCTTTTCTGAAAAGTAAGGGAACATTAAGGAGTTGTCCACTATCACTCTCAACTTGAGATAGATCGGGAAGCATGAATTCGTTGGGATACTTTTCCTCTACCCCGTCATCAATTTTTATTATTATTATTTTTTTTTGTTTTGGAGATGCATGCAAAAACATATATCCACGATATATATCATGAAAAAAAAAATTAGTAAACAAAGTTTTAACTTTGAGCTTGTTACCGTAAAAACAAACTAAGGTTATAATATGATTTTCATAACTATTACCAAACAAGACAGAAAAGTTATTTATAAATATTTTTAATGAAAAATTATAATCTATATTAAACATATTATGTTCCTCCTCTTGTCAATTAAAAACTGCGATGGTTTTGTGAGAAAATGAAAATCTCATTCATACACACAAAATAAATAAAAAAAAGTTTTAAAAGGGATTATAATATAATTATTTAATCTCCTGTCAGCTTGTACCGAAATGTGTAGCACTATGGAGTGGTTCTTTAGTTCTGTTCATTCCCTTAATCCTTGAAAACTTTTCTCCTAAAATGAAGATAGTGTCGTATCTGTAACAAATAAACCCCTGCACGCATGGTGTCACATTTGTTGGATGCGAAATTGGAAAGAATAGAAGGGCACTTTAATTAGGAGTCAAAAACTACGTGATTGATGTGTCATGTTCAAGTTCCGCAGCGTGTACACATTGCTAGCGTTGGTGGTCTTAATCAAATATTCCACTAAAATCTTGTTTGAAACAATAACAATTTGCGAATCTCTGAAATTGGCGTTTCACCACCTTTAACAGTAGGCCTACATGTCTTCCACGAATTAAGTTTCCTATTCTCATCCTTCCCTTCCCTTCCCTTCCCTTCCCTTTGCTTGCTTAACTATTCACTTCTGTTGCAAAGCATGCAGTAACAGGTTTGTAGATTTGACCCATAAAAAACGGGGTAACTTCAAATATAGATAGCACAAAATTTTGAACCTTTTCTTCTATTGTCCTTTTCTTTTATTATTATTATTATCATCATCATATTATATTATATGTCTGAAATATTTAAGACCCATCTTTATGTTGGAGTATTGGTAGCAATATAGAAGAAAAAAAGGGTGAATTCTGAACTTATTTAAGGCACAAGTCTTGCTTTTTGGAATGAATGGATAAAGCAATTTGCAACCTATACTAAAAACTGAGTGCATAGCATAGAGCACACGTTGTGATTAATTGTTAAATTGAGACGAGGGGGGTCAAACTGAAAAGGAGAAACGTAGTATCCCATTGTTGATTTTCTTTTTGGCTGATAATAATTGCGGGGTGGCTATCAATCTTCTACTCAGTTGATGCAGTTCTGTCCCATCTCATTATGTCCCTTCCTGTCCTTCATCTTTCGCACGATTGCAATATATAAATTAATTGCACCATTGTCCCACAAGAACTACCTATTTCCATGGAAAGGTTGATGTATAAGCATAACTGTGACCAACAACATTTTAATCAAAGGTTATCTCAGGCTTTTGACTTACGAGTGCAGGGGCATTCATTGATCGAACGAAGGTCGTTTCAGGATTCAAAACCACAGAATATTAGAATTGGGTATTGCGAAGAACCGAAGAATTAGTATCCTCATTTCCAAAAGGTTATAAAAAGGACGGAAAGGGAAACAATTATATCTCTCTTTTATTTTGATAAATGAAAGAGATTCATAAAATGTTCTCGTGAATCTCAATATTTTTATTTTTCCCTTCATCAATAAAAAGAAAGTGACCTCTATCCAGAGCTTAAATGCTCAGGCTCAGGCCAGCTCACTTGCTTCATTTCTCTAATCATTACTAGTAAATTTTTTTGTTTTATTTTTTAGAATAACCATCTTATTTTTAAATAATTTTTTATCTAAAATTAATCTTCTTATTTCCGAGGACAAAGATAATTCACTTTTCATTTGAGATAAGATTAAAAAGACTATAAATGCTTCGCACTAACTCACATTAAATACATAATTTCTCCAATTGAACCAATTCTCAAACTTTTTTTTATCTCTTGAATGTTCAAGTCTTTACAAGTTGTGTTTCTTCTCCTTTTTTACTGTCTTTTTATTACGGACTCGCAGGTTCTTGAGAGGTACTGCTTCGTAACTCTTGAAAGAAGAACCATTACACATCCAACAAGACTAAAAGACGCGCAATTACTATTCTTGGATCATAACGAGACAAGACCAAACTTTTTTTAACCTTATTATAAATTTACGAATATTTGTATTTATCTATATGTTTTCTATTTTATAATAAAAGAAAATAATGGAAGAAAATTTTCAAAATTTTAAGTTAAATGGTACGTACTACTAAATAAAATAATAATCCTTTCATTTTACATTACTATTGTATTTTTCTTTTCTTCTGTTTCTTTCGAAATACCCAAAGAAGCCATTGAGTTAAAGAAGGAAAGGAGGTCCTTGTCAGGTGGGACCAACCTATACACACAGCATTTAATGAGTTTAATCTCATGTTTGTCACATAGCTCCTCTAACTCGGTGACTGTTCTGTGTCTCTACTCTGTAGTAGCTGTTCATAATTTACTGGCACTACATTTTGTTGCAAATATATGTGGTTGGCCTATATTCCTATTCCAACCCTGGCCCTAATCATGGTACTTTTGTTTCCATGTTCAAAGACCAGCAAAGAGACTCGAGTCCTGTACTAGGTGTCAGTGTATCCGGGTGGAAGCAAAGATGAACAAAACTTTTAACCATGAATTACGGATATTCTACCAGTAATATCTGCTTAGTCATCAATACTTAGGACGATGAGATAAATTGAACAGAAAATGAAAGAAACTTTTTGGGTCCATCGGCATTAATATTAGCACGGGTTAAATGAATTGATGTTCAGTTGTTTGCCCGTCTCTTTTCTCATCAAATTCATGTTGTGATGACCATCCTAATAGTTCCGATAAAGGATAGCAATGAACGTGAACCAAAAATATCTCAATCTATCAAATTCAAAACATATCTTTCACCAACATGATGTACGTACGTAGAGAGAAAGTCTTTTGACCAATTTATTTGTGCACACCAAAAAATGCCTTAAATCTGAGGCATATAAATTATAAAAAAAATAAATATATGTGCAGCGATTTAATTAAAATTTTGTTATATGAAAAATTTTAAATACATTTTTATGGTCAAACTATCTATTAAAATTTATATGCAAATTATGTTCGATGTATGGAAAAGAATCAATAGATTTAGTTTGAGTGATATATTTATTTAAAAAGGTTAGTAACATATTTTTTTAACATTTTTTTATTACTGGTTACACTTTATTGTAAATTATAATTTTTTGTGAATTTTATTTTATTTTATAATTTTTTTAATTTTAATAAATTTTAATTAATAATAACATATATATTAAAAAAATGTGTTAGATAGTATAATATTACTGGGCTACTCTCATTCAAAATACTTTCATGCGGCAAGTTTAGATCTCAAGAGTTATATAGATTTTGTTTTCGTTTATTACTTAGATTTACTTCTTTTATATATATAATTTTAGAAGTTACAAAAACTCAATCTAATTCTAAACTGTCAAATTCACAGATTAACCAATACAATTAGTTGTTCTTGAATTCAAGTTATGAATTTCACCTGCCATTAAATACTTCTTAGAAAACTTGATTATCGATCATATTAGCAAATTATTTTTCATAAAAAATATCTATGACTTCATAAAAAAAACTCAATCTTAAATTTGTTAAAATTATATCATAATATTTTTAGTTTATGAGTTTTCATTTATATATTTTTATATTTAATTTAACTCACTAATATTAAGTTTGTTCTCCAACACCATTTAATAGAAGTTTAATTTACAGAAATAAGAAATAGTACGAAATCATCAAGGCAAACACTATAGTCTATAGATAATTAGATATACACTTCCCTGTTTTTTTGCCAAATTGTCCATTTTTAGATTTTTATTTTATTTTATTCTTATCCGATAAAATTTTAGACATAGTATGTAATGTATATCTCAGAGAAATGGTACCACCCCAAACACCCTACTAGGATTAGTGCAACACTTGGCACTTTGCTTTATGAATCCGTAAGGTTTTTATTACTAAGTTCCCTTGAGAACATTTGGGGCAATTTTGGCGACATTTATAGAAACTAATGCTAAACCTACTACTCGTCCTAACATTATGGTCTACCACTCATTTTGAACCACAAAATTTGATGACCCAATACAACATATTACGACACATACCAATAACACGTACACTACATAAATGCACGATTTCCGTTCAAAAATTCCAACCATATATGAGTGGACTACTACCCCGCGTGCACAATCAAAAGGGATCACAATCACATGCTCTTTCTTACTTAGCTTGATATTATGTCTATACAATTTATATGAATTTTCATCAAGGCGAAGTTGCATCAAGATGGATACCATACGATTCCCTTATCCTCCCGACATTTAACATTGAAATAGTTGACTGTGGACAAATTAAAGCTAGCTACCACGTTATTTTTATATGGTGTAAGTCCCATAAATGTTGCTATTAATTGAAAGAAACCAAGTACAGACATTCTCCAGTTATTTCACCATTCACACTAGCTGTATACAACCCCACATACTACTAATGGATCATAGAAACATTCCTTGCCATTTCTTTCATTTTTACACTAACTTTTAATAATTTTAAATCTTTTAAGACACCATTTTTTCATCAAATACCCAATATAAGTATACTATTTATAATTAAAATTAAAGTTATTATTCCCCTTAGTTATTATTTTTAGGATATTAAATATATTTTTAATTCACTTTCCAAAAAAATATAATATTTCTTTAATAGTTAAGTAAATTATTAAAATTATATTATAAGAAGATTTAGAATTATTAATTTAAAAATAAAGAGACAGGGAGCAAGGGTAGCATGGGAAGTAGGAAACGTGAGAAACGAAGAAAGGAGACAAAGAAAAAAGGTAAGTGCAGTGCTGCAATTGAAAGTGTAAGAAAGAGAGAGAAGGTGAGATCAACCGAGGAAGATGATGACGTAGCCAGGCACGCCAACACGCGCAATTTCGAGAACCACTCCCTACAAACCTCGGTTCAAAAGAATCACGTGATTGTCAATAAAATTAAAATCCCAGACACTGCCTCTGTTCAAATCAGTAACTATTTCATTCAATATTTATATCATCCTCTCATTAAATATTTTTTCTAATTATATTAATAATCATTTTTAATTAATTAATAGTATAAATTATTTATACTTATAGGACATATCTATTTAAACTAATTCTTAAATATATTCAATAAAGATCAAAGATGATGAAATATTTATGAATTATTGATAAAATAGTATCCTATTAATTAAAATGATATTCAAGATTTTTAAAATTCAAATTTCAAATAAGTCTTATTTTTGTAAATATACTAATAATATAAAAAATTTATATTATCGTTCAATCATTATTTTATGTATGGTAATCTCTAAGTGCATGAAAATTAAGTTCATAAAAAATATTTTTAATTTTTAAAATTTTATATTTTAGATATATGTTACAAGTATCCATCTAATACATGACGTACTTGCTAGTTTATATTACTAGTGAATATATACTTTTTAAATGTATATATTCATTTTTTTAACTATGTTTATCAACGTTTTTTTATTAACTGTGTGGAATGTTAAAAGAAAAATATTAGCCTAAACCTTGTTTTTTCAAATATCAATAACCCCCCCATATGTTTGTAATCTGTCCTTACGATAGTTTTGTTTATAAATATGGTAATAAAATAACAAATCGATTGTTCTGATAGTCAGAATTATTTAAAAAAATAAATGATAAGATAACGTTGTAAAATATACTAGTAATAGTAACATATAAAGCAATTGAAAAATGATATTGTAAGAAATTGTGTAAATTGATTAAAATAAATGGAAAGGACCCACCAGAGAAGAGAAGAAAGGGTGGAGGCTGAAGATTTTGATAGGGTGGTTTGTGTCAGTGACACTGTTCTAATTGTCTGCCTCTGTGACGAGCAAGAAAACCTGATCCACTGACCTTACTGCCTCCGCCAACTCCTGCTATTGTATTTTGCTTACGTGGCACTTCTCCTTCTGCTGCTAACAGTACTCCAGTTGAAACCAAGCCAGGAAAACAACCAGAAAGATCAATTTTATATTAAAAAGTGTTGAAATTTCTTTATATTTTTATTTCTTAAAGTTGTTGTTTTTCTTTATAATAGTACTTTCTCATTTATATTTTCTTCTTCTGTTTGAGTTTTTTTCTTTAACAAAAAAAGAGTATAAGAGTAACTTTACTGGTGCTACACGTGGCTGCTTAAATTTACTTTTCTATAACTCTGCTAGTATAAATTATGCCTTTTTTGTTTTATATTACTTAAGCAATTTTCTAATAGTACTATTCTAAAAATTTAATGAATAAATCACACAAGTTACTCTAAAATTTTAATTATCATTTTTATTTTAACTCGTCTTTATTTAAATTTTTGAATAATAAAAACATATAATATATTATAAAAGTACCAAATTAAATTCTACTATTTTTATGAAATTATTTAAATTGGGAAGACTAAAATGAATGAAAATACAATAATGGCAAACTTTCATTGATTAAAATATATCACAATATACAATACATTACACTACCATGTTATATTTTTCTCTAATCATATTTGTGAGAACTGTTGTTTTGAAAACATTGACTTTAAATATCGTATTTAAGAAACTAATAAGTAACTATCAAATTTAAATTATTCTAATGTCATTTAGATAAACTGATGTAATAATGTAGCACAATTTTGTGAAAAAGATAGAAATAATAAAAATTTTAGGACAGAATAGTAACATGTGCGACAACAATCAATAATGAGAAGGCTTAGCATTACAGGGTCGTGTTGTTAGTTTTTTTTTCAATCTCAAATTTACATAAATCCTAATTTTACTTCTTCAGATAACAAATTTTCCAGTTATTATTCACAAATGCTGGTTATGAATTACAAAAAGAAAATTCTTTTGGATTAATTCCCTTTTTAAAAGAAATTTAACCCAGAAAAAACATGAAGCACGAAGAAGATGATCCACAGAAATTAAATTAATCCAATTGAAAAGTAAAATTAAAGTTTGATTATACATTAACTATACACTCAACTCTCCTGTAGATTTACTTATTAATTGGGATACAATCTTCAACACTTATTTATTCAAGCACGTAAATGGTTATCCATTCTTAAAATGAATTAAAGTAATAAAATAGTCTATTTCATCGAAATATATAGAAATTTACAGAGAAATTTTCAATCATAGGTTAATTTAACAATCGATTACAGAAAAAAAAAACTAAAATTACATAATAATGCATTATAAAAAATGTTACATTTGAGATCCTTGTACTTACTCTTACCGTCTTTCTTTCTTCAACTTTATCTCGTGTATCGATTTTCAAAAGGAAAGAGGTAAAGAGGAATAAAAAAAAGAGGGTTCTATTCATTTCTTTGCGTATTTATAAAAAAAAATTGAGAACTAAGGGACTGGATCAACAAGCACGACTACACACACAAAAAGGTGTTGATTGAGTCTTTGACTTAAAAAAAAAAAAAAACCTAACTATAGTATTTTCAAAAATTAAAAGATTTAATAATAACCATTAAAAAAATTCAGAAACTAGATTTAATAAAAAATTCTTAAGAGATGAAATTACACGTTTTGTCGCAACAGAGAAACTAAAATGTATAATTAAGCTAAAAAAAAAAAAATTTATCCCATTCTTATTTTATTGTGCATGTAAGATATTCTCATTCGACAATTGATAAACAATTCCTTCAAAACATGCCGACCCTTATTTTTTTAGGAGCGAACTTACCTTTATCTTTCTCAACAAAGTGTTTTTATATTTACGATTAAAATTACTATTTTAAAGACATCTTTTTTTTTTTTTTACCAAGTGACCATTTCACCATTTTTCAGTCTTATGCTAATTACCTCCACCGAAAAAAAAGATCTGACAGAATCCAATTTTGTACGTGTACAAAAGTTGTCCTTGAAGTACATTAATTAGTATTCATGCATGTCAGAATTTAAGTAGGTATTGCTACTAGAGACCCGCGCTGCCGCAACCGAACTGCTGTCGGTGACCAAGTTCAGTAGTGTGGTGTTATTATTGTCCTATTTTTTATCTGTACTTTTTATTTTTTAATAAAATAAGCAGAATCAATATAATTACTACAATTTATAATGCAACACTATTTTTATTAAAATTAAATTAAAAAGTAATATGTAGTTGAAGGATATCAGTAATAATCGAAGGATAAAACCAATTATAGAATGTATAGATTACAAGTTGAGATCGTATTTATATATTATTATAGATTTTAAATATTTATAATAAATATATTTAACAATTTAAAAACATAAAAAATAATTTATATATTTTATATTTATTAAGTAAAATTAATAAGTATATTATAAAACAAAATTAAAAATAATCACTCAATAGTAGTTTGTTTGTGTTTTTTTTTTCTTTTTACCGGACACAAATACACAAATATAAAATTTTACACGAAAAATTAAATAAAAAATTAATGTGAAAGATTTATTTTATTTGAGCATTAATTCATGTGTATTGTTTAAAGTAAAAATACGTAAATCCATTTATTTTTATGTTTAATATTGAAATTTATATGTATGGAAATTATAATTAACATTTCTTAGTTTTAACGCTTAATCATATTATAAGAAATTAATATTTTACCAATCAAGTAGAAGGATACCTTTAAAAATAGAAAAATTATTATGTAAACGTTAACGCCTCTTCATTTAACACTACATGTATATAAGAAACATGCATTCCACTTTTTTTTTTATGAAATTTTAAATATCCTAATTATCATTTTTTATGTTGTTAATTTATTGTCAAATTTATTAATGCAACTATAAGATGGTTGATCTAAGTAATAATTCGACTTATATTTCTAAAATAGTGAATCGAGTTCGAGTGTTATTAGTGAAAAATAGTTATTAATTTTTTTTTCTTAAAAATGGCTATCAATAAAGTTGATAAATATTTTTTTCAAAAATAATCATCAATAAAGTTGATAAAATTTTTTTATATAAATCATATGTATCCTCCATAAAAGATAATAATATTTAAGTAAGATAATACTAATTATAGGTGATAGTGTTCTTCTTCTACATAGGACCAATTAACGACATCTACGTAATAATGATATTTGCTTTTGATCTAGATAGAAAAGATGCAAGTATTTATAATGTGAAGAAAGTGTTATGTGTCATTTTTACTTGGAAATTGCCTATCATTAACCTTAACTACTATAACGAGCAAAACACTTGTGTTTTTTTTGTGTGTTTGGATTTTTTTTCTAACTATAAATCCTATAAAACATTAGCATGATGAATTTGTCTTTAATATATATTTATGGTATTGCCACCAACATAATCTTAAATAAAATATCAATGATTGAGCATAAGACATTACTTCGCCTAACAAAAAAATCAAAACAATAGTTAGGCATGTGTTTTATCCAACTCTAATTCAATTTAAGAATAATAACTTCTTCATCAATGCCAATGTTTTCTCTTTTTCCACTACTATTACATCTGGGTTCATCCCCCAACTCTCAAAATTGGGTGGCCTCAACTTTGTCCTCACAATCCAATACATGTGTAGGCGCTTATCATAATTAATACTTGGACCTCCTCAACCTATATGATGGAGGCAACTTCTTTAATCATCTATTTGTAGTGAAATTTGACATTATCCAAGATTTCAAGTTTGGTGACATTGATGACAATCATGTTACTGTTAACCTCAACGACATGACATCTAAAAAATCAATTGAATCTTTGTTTTTCTACAACAATTCAATGACTAAGGAAAACCTCAATTTGTAAAGTGGTAAGGTGACTTAAACAAAAGTTGATTACAACTCCTCAAGTATTTAATTGGAGCTCCCCATGCTTTATTTCAAACCTATTTATGCAATTTTATCATATTAAGTAAACCTCTTTTTGATTATCTTGTATTCCATTTACATTGGGCTTTCTTCTCCCATAGAGTTACTTGCAAGCTCACAACATATATTGGTTTGAACATCACGATAAATAGAAATGCCAAAACCCTATCTTTAAAAAAAATATTATTATTTTCTACATTTAACATTACTCAAAAGTCCTTAATATTAGGACTATCTTTTTCGCTTTGATTATAAAACTTGTACCATCGCTAACATTTGACCTTTTATAGAAAAATGTTTCAAGTTATTGTTTAAAGCCTTAATTTAGTTTCGAGGTAAATGTGCGTGAACAAGAAAGTGATTTTTCAACGTGAACCAACAAATAAAGGTAACTTGGGGTGGATTACTTAACAAACATTTTTATTTATTTATTTATGACATGTAATGTCAAATTGGCATTTTTTAAGTGAGACACAATACTGACTTTTGTTATAATTGGGTATAATTGTTGTCCCATGTACTTTCTTGTAAATGAGAAAAAACTATCTTATGTTTGGACAAAAAATTTTAAGAAAGTAATTCATTTTTTGGGGGAATTTGAAATGTTTTGTAATGAAATGTGTTATTTGGATAGAAAATAATATATATATATATATAATAATAATAATAATAATAATAATAATAATAATAAAATAATAATAATAATAATAATAATAATAATAATAAAAAATAATAATAATAATGATAATAATTTATGAAAATATTTTTATTACAAAAAATTTTAGAATTTCAAATTTTACAAAAACATGAATTTGAAGATTTTCATTTTCACATTCTTTTCTCATATTTATGTCTCTTCTCTCTTTATTCTCCCTTCTTTCTCTTATCTCTTTCTCTTTTCACACTATTTTCCCTTGTCCTCTCTCTTATCTATCTATCTAGTTACACTCTTTTCTCCCTTCCTTTCTCTTCATACTTTTTTTTTTATCTCTATTTGATATCCATCTCTTTACACTTTTTTCTCTCCCCTTTGCTTGTCTCCTCCTCTTTATTCTCGTTCTCATCTCTCTTAAGTTTCGTATATCCCTTTTCTCTCTCTTATTATTTTCTTCATATTTTATTTTTGCTCTCTCCCCTTTATTTTCTTCCTCTTCTTCTTTATAATTATCGATGTAGAAAATAAATACTTATATTTTTAATTATTAAATATTTAAAAATAATAATATTAAATTTAATTTTAAAATATATATTTAAAAATAAATCATGTATATTATAAAAAATAGATTGTCCTATCTAAATTAAGAATTTTAAGTTTACAAATTTTAGATTAACTTATCCAAATAAAACATTTGAAATTGAAAGAAATTTAAATCAAAGTAATTCAATTCTCAAATATTTTAAATTTATTGAAAATTTAAATTTCTCATCCAAATATAACCTTAAAAATTGAATTGTTACAAATAAAACATGAGAAATAAAAAATTTTAAATTGCGGTGATGGTCGTAATTTAGTCGCATTCCTTAATTTTGCATAAAATTGGGAAGAAATGTCATCGTTGTGATCACAATGACGTTGCAACCTTGACATTGCAGTTATAATGGCCATGACGATCTGTTTTTTTAAAACCTTAACTGTCAGTCTAAAATATTTTTACGCAAACATTTAATAAAAAATTATCTGTATAATTATTTTTTGACTGTATATGGTAATATTTTGTGATAATTTAATCGTAACGTTAAAGAAAAATAAAAAGGAGAGATAGTATTATTACTTAATGGGATGCAATAAATGGCAATTGTGTGTTAGCATTTTGGTTATATAAAAAAGGAAATGTTAATTTGAGAAGGGGAGGTAGTTGGAAGGTCATGGTCCTAATGGTCTTGCAGCTATACATGTTGGTTCTACGTAGCTTAGCAGCAGCATGTGCGAATGGCCGATCTGGCCATTATTTTGCCTGTACGCGGTAGCCATGTGCTTTATAGGCAAATTTAACAGCTTCACTTTTAGTTTCATAGCTCTCCTACATTTCAAACATGCATTGTGGGTTCCATCAGGTTAATGTATTGCGTTTTATGAGGGTATCAATTGCCCAATTGCATCTATTAAACAATAATGGGTTCCACTTAAATTTGTCTAACTATGGAATCAATTTAATGGATCCATATCATTTGCTAAAATACATTCATATTTATTACTAGATAATTAACTAACAAATCATTTCTCACATTTTCAAATTAATAAGTTATGATATTAGATCAATAATAGTCACATGACCAAAAAATTATTACTTGTTTTCTCTTATCAAGAGAGAAATTTTAGATAGAGAACTTTTGTTGACAACTAAAACAATAGTTTTTTAATATATTTAAAATAAATTAATTGAATTTTCATCCGTGTAAAATTATTAATCGATGGATAGTTTTTCTAATCAAGCCATGGATACATTGATTTTGTAATATATTTTTTAACAGATTATAAATGAATTATTTTTATTCAATTATTTTAATTGAATTGAAATCTATTTTATGTGTTCATGCAATAATGGAATAGATAATTTGTCTCCATTTTTAATGTACTATATATTGGATGCAAGATAGATTTTCAGTTTCGGACGAATTGGGTTCATGCATAGGCAGTTGTATTGTGTAGGTGACGATGTTTTACTTCAATTCGGCTATTGAGTGGCACATATCATTTGAAAAGGGAAGTCTATAATTTCATGAGTCATATAATAACCAAATTAAATTTAAGAAGGGTCTTTGAGGTATTATTTTAGTTTTAATTTAAAGAAAAAGAAAATTTAAATAATTTAAAATATGTTATTCTTTTTATTTTTTTACAAACACTATTAGAAAATTTAAATTTTGATATAAAATAATTTTGTAGCTAATTTTAAAATCTATAGTTATCTTGTAGCTAATTTATAATAAAAATAATTAGTTACAAAATTATTATAATATTGGTAGTAGTACGAAATAAGTAGCAAATTAACTAAGAAATTAATCTTAATTAATTTATAGTAAATTTTTAAAATTTGTAATTATTTTCTAGCTAATTTGTAATAATAAGAAGTATAAATGAATATAAGTTAAATTTAGTTAAAAAATAATATTCTAGTTAATTAATAGTTAATTAGTTAAGATTTAGCTACTAATTTAAATAGAAGGTAAAATTAGTAATAAAATAAAAAAAATATCGTAGTGAAAATCACAATTTTTTTATAAAAAATAATCTTATTAAAGTTAAATAATATCTTATTAGTTAATTTACACATTTGATAATATATATATTAATTTCATTTTATTTCTTTTTTTTTTTTCAAATTCAGGACTAAATTAACTCGACGAAATACAGATTGTTTTGGTTAATGAATTTAGTTTATTAAGTTTAATATATATGTTGTTATTATAAAAAGTTAAAGAAAAATTCAAATTAATTGACACAAACATTGATCCCTTCTAACCCAATGTTATAAGTATATATATAAATTAAATCAAATTGAATGACAGAATTGATTCGTTCAAGTAATTATTTCAGCTCCACTAAAGTGAGAGGAGTGAATTTTTAGAGAAAATAAAAATAAAACATACTGTAGATTAGAAAATTAACGGTAAAAAATATTAATAAAATCATATATATATATATAATTATAGTTTTAATAATTGATTTTTTTTATTATTATTTTTTATTTAAAGTTGGCTCTCTTCACTTTAGGAATTAAATATTTTTTTCTATGATAACAGATTCTTTTTTAAATCAAAATATTTGTATAAAAAACAAATTTCTTCATTTCATCAAACTAATAGAAAAATAGTGTTATTGTGTTTTTTAACCTTTAAAGAAAATGACTTTTCAGCCAAGCAAACATGGTTACCGTTAATTCAATATTTTATACGAAGAAAATTATCTATAAAACGTGTGTGTTGCATTAACACTAATATAGCATATAAGTACTATTTTCCGAATGAGTTTCTATTTCAGTAAATCTAGACTAGTGTTAGTTTTTGAAATTTGAATGCGACGTTGATGTTGGAAATTTAGTTGTCTATTATGTTACCCTTTTTTTTACCAAGCTAAAATCTTATAAACCTAAATAACTCCACATAATAATATCTTATAGAAAGCGAAAACCCGTAGAATAATAACAATTGTGAGAAATTTGACGGCAAAAAATAATGGCAACGTGTGAGAAAAATCCTCGGTGAATTTTTATCTTAAAGAGTAATTTTTATGGCAAAAAATAAAAAAATAAAAAAAATCCTGGAGTTAAGTTGGTAATGTGTGAGAAATTTGATAGACGGAGGCTCCATGGGCATATATATGTGGAAAGCGTGAGTCCCAAATCCCAATCATTGATAAATTTTAATTGATGGCTTTATCTCTTTCGAATGTTTCCTCCCTAAAACGTTAGGGCCCATCTCATTAAATTCTCCAGATGGATACAGATCACTCACCACTCCTCCCCTTGGCTCCAAATACCACCGCCATTATTTATCTCAGATTATTTTCTTATCTATATGGAGTACTACCTAATAGTACTCATTTTGACATATTTCTAATTATTCTTATAACAATCAACAATAACTATAATTTCAATTATTATTTTCTAGTAACCATAGGGTGTCAGCTCCTTTTACTATGCACAACAGTAAACTTTATTTTATCTTCGTTGTGGATTAACTTCCTCTCTTGAATAGTTTGTTTATTTTTTGAAGTTATAATTCAATAACATAATTTTCTAAAAAAAAAGTAATGACGTGTTTAGGATCATAACTGCTAATGTAATACTAAGAAAATTTTAACGAATTTAATTAAAGTTATAAGTTGGTTAGATAAAAAGAGAATGTATATCTACAAAACAAGTACACATTCCTTTATTTATTTATCCAATTCGTTTCCTGCTCCGTTTCTTTTTCTTAGACACATTTTATCATGCACTTTTCTTCATCTTAATTATATCTATCACTTTTTTAGTGGATGGAATCATATAGTACGTCTCGAGAAAATAATTACAATGGAGTAGAGAATAAAGTTAGAAAGAATGAATAGTTGTGATAAGAAGAATCTCATGAATCTACCAAGATGCGCTGTCCCCGGGGTTTATGACTTGTTTCCATCTCCTCCGAATGAGCTCAACCTCAACGAGCTTGCAGAAATGAATATCAAATAGTCACATACCATTCTTTCCAGCAACCTTGATAGTAACAATTCCTTGTTATTATTGTTCATCAATGCTAATATTTACTTGTATAAACTTTATTCATTTCATTTTCATTGATTTCATTTTCTCGTAAGCTGATTTAATGCAATATAGCTAGTACCCAAGCAGTCTTATGCTTGTTGAAAAGTGTCCTTCTCCATGCATATTAGATTTGCACTTATAATACAATGAAAACTTTAAACAAACAAGTATTCATTATAATCAGAACTACTCTGCTATTTATCTAATTGAGTATCATCACTATATTGCTTACTATTTCAGATGTATTAATTTTTTTTTTGTTCTAATCCAGTTTTACTATGAAGCTATGCATGAAATTATAGTCAAAGTTTTTTAATGATATACTGATTAACAAATTAAATTCATCGTAGATAAAAGAAAAACATAAAAAACTAAATCATTTAATTTAACTTGATAAAAATAAAACTAATAAAGTGATACAGCATTTTTTTATCGAATTAACTACCACTTAACGACATGGAATATATTACATAAGAGTCATACAAATTGTCTAGGAGATATTAATTATGTGTAACGCTTTAAAGATTAAATTTACGTACAATACTTATTTAAAATGAAATTAGTAATTTTTAAATGAAAAGGATATAATATATTTATTGTTGAATTTTAAGTAATAATATTTTTATATACATTTCAAATGAAATAAGAAACAATATATTTTACCTGTTTATTTAAATATGATTTTACTTTAAAAGAATTCCATCTTACTTTTCATAATGAACCCTAAATGCTTTAATAGGATACGTTTTTCATGAGCGGATTAATGTTTATAGTGTAATAGTGATTCAATTCATCACCTCCTATTGAAAATGAGCATTTCATTGTTTTTATTTACTCCTCGTTACATTTTATTTGTAGCTGTCTATATATTTAATTGTTATTTTATATATCAATGAAATATTAAATATTTTTAATCACTTATGATAGGGTGAGAAAATATAAAAAAGTCTAAATTAAAAAATAATTAATATAAAAGATATGAAATATATTAAAAATAAAATATTAATTATATTTCTTAATTTCTGTATAAAAAACATCAAACAAAACGTTAGAATTTCAAAATTCAGCCATCCAAAAAAATCTACTACCATTTGATGGTAAAAAAAAAGGGATGAAATTTAGACATTCCCATTACAATTATGACGTATTGACCAATCTTTGGAAGTTATTTGAATGGAGATCGGCTCAGATTCAACTTGAAGCTTAATTTAAAAAAAAAAAACAACTTGGTGGTGAATAATCAGTATTTTTGAAGCGGTTAGACTAAAAAATCACAACATTGTTTACTAAAAAATGATAACATTTCATTTCAGAAGGAATAAATAAGAATTAATTAATGCACTATATCATTAATTTTGAGATGAACATAATTAATAATCTTTGGATTTTACAAGGTCGCAGGTTTCTGCTTTTTATTACATCTCTTAACCTATTTATGTTACTCTACCTGAACAAATATCTATTTATTACAAAGATGAATTTCAATCAACCTAATGTCACACATCATCAATCTCAATTTATGGCATGTCTGATTAAGATTGAATTTAGAGAAATGGTTTATTTTAAGAATAAAGAAAATAATTATAAAAGCAGAAAATGATTTTATAATTTTCTTGAATGCATGGAAGCATTTATTCGCAGAGAAAAAGTAACAAGGGGTGTTGCGGTTTGAAATTTAGAATAGAAGGAAGTGGTTGTTTCTTTAGGTGGAGGAAAACGAGGGATCGAGCAGGTATTTAATTCGCAAGAAACAGGAAGAAAGAGAGGGAAACAAGTGTTAGTGGAGCTAAGCTTTATGGAGTGTAGCCTCTTCCAAAATTCATTTCGAGACTATCGTACCATTTATTCCGTGGACGTGGACACCCACGTTAATGTTATTACGTATCTCTCACCACTCCTCTTTCTCCATTTTATTTTTTCTGTCATACAAACACATTGCAAAATAGAAATAAAAGCAAATGTGTCATGCGTGTATAAAACCTGTACAATGTATGTATTTTTAACTTATATTATACTCTATTTGGATTTATGTTTAAAACCTCCAAAAACAAAATTCCATAACTCAAACTTGTACACAATTCACAGTTTTTAAAAGTTTCATGCCAAAATGCAAACACTCAATACATTTTTTCACAACTGACATCCAACACACTCCTTGCACAGTCATTTAACACATGTAAGAAAACTAATCATTTTAATTTGTAACAGAAAAAAATATGAAATCATTGTTCAATTTGATTTTTACCAGTGAAACAATTTTAATTTGTTACTATTAAATAATGTTCCCGATCATCCACTTGGGATAAAAACCTTACTTTCACTAAAGTAACTAAGCTTGCAATTATAATAACACGTGACCGTTAAAAGAAAACAGAATACATTATATATTCAAGTATGAGGGAATGATTATCGCTAATCGCTAACACAAATAATAAAGAGATAAGAAGACAAGAAAGAGAATATAGAATAGCACACAAAGAAAAATGAAAAAAAGAATAATATTACTCTGAATGAATAATATTAGACAAAAATCTAATTGAAGTGGATGGTCATTCATTCCTATAATCATGTGATCTAATCGTGATCCTTTTTGTTTTTGTGGTTTAATACATTTTGTTGGTTTGTTTTTTGATGCAAAATTTTGACCTTTTTATTACGACTGAGGAAGACTGACATAGAATACAATCGGCTGCTTTGTCTCTCTTGTATAAGTTTTTCTTTTCTTTTCCACTCGCTGCCCTCTCTCTTTATAAACACCGCACCCCACACTTTCACCACACTTCATTTTTCTTTCTCTCTCTCTCTCTATCTATCTATCTATCTCGTTTCATTTTCCTTCTCTTTCATTCTCACTCCGAATGGACAAGTTCCAAACCGAACCCTGGCGACCCGACCCGCTCCACGCCGGCATGTTCCGGCCACCGGAGACGCCGCGCGAGCCCATGGAGTTCCTGTCCCGCTCTTGGAGCGTCTCCGCTCTGGAAGTCTCCAAGGCACTGTCGCCGGCGCTCTCCAAGGTCACCCTCTCCAATGGCGCCGCCGTCGCCATACCGGAAGACGTCGCCGGCGAGGCTGAAGAAGCTGCCTCGGCCGTTTTAGGGAACCCCTTTTCATTCGCCTCCTCCGAGACGTCTCAAATGGTCATGGAAAGAATCATGTCGCAATCCGTAAGCGCCCGTTGGGAACATTATAGTATTATTATTTTATTTTTTTCCATGTCAGGGTTGAATCCAGTCCCTACAAAAAGAAAAACACCTGAAAGAATAGACTGCAGTGTTGTTGTTGTTTGTCAGTGGCACAAACAAAGGCATTTGGTTTTTAGCTTCCCTTGTCTTGTTCTTCACGCGTTTTGTTTGTTCTGTTTATTGTTTAGTTCACTCTGTTTGATTTAAATTTAAACGGTTCCGTGTGCGTCAATCCTTCGTTATATTTATATCTGAAACAAAAGAAGAAGGCTAACAAGGCATTTATTATGCTAAATTTCTCAGCAGGAGGTATCTCCACGAACCTCAGGGAGACTCTCTCATAGCAGTGGCCCTCTCAACGGAACGCAAAGTTGTGGCTCCTTAACCGATAGCCCTCCTGTTTCGCCTTCTGAAATCGACGATATCAAGGTACTTGTTCTTTAACTTTCTACCTTCTGAGAATAACACCATCACTCCGTTGTTATACTATAACCAACCGTGTCTCTCACCTTTCTCTACAACCAAAGCAAAGCCCCTTTTATTTATTTAATTAAATAATTTTTAATATGACAATTTAGGAATGATTAAATTTAACAGAAAGCGTGTGAAGGTTTAATTGATCCTCTATTTTTAGGCTTTGTTCTATTTGGTTACCTAGTCCCTTTCCCCTGTCAAATTCGTTAGAAAACCCACGTTGAGCAGCACCTAATAACTGTCCCTGCAAATCCAAATTTAGTAACACAAAGCGTTCTACGTACCACTTATCCTGCACAATTAATGTACATGCGCCGGTGGGGAGTTTAACGTTAGGTTTTCCAATGGCATTAAGGTTGTACAAATAGTTAGTTACAACCTTTGTTATCCCTCCGGTTAAAATAAAATAGTTTTGTTGGACGCAACAAACTAATGTTTTAAAGATTAATGTGTTTTGCGTTTTCTCTTCTGTTTTATGTCAATGGCTCCCATGCAATCCTCTCTGAAGTACACCCGCGCCAACAACATCACCACCAGCTTGAGTCTTAATTTGAGATCCGCCGCTGCGCCTGGCGCCGGCGCCGGCGGGAAGACCGTGGGGAGATGGCTCAAGGACAGGAAGGGGAAGAAGAAAGAGGAGACCAGGGCCCACAATGCTCAGCTTCACGCGGCGGTGTCGGTTGCCGGTGTTGCTGCGGCGGTTGCAGCGATTGCCGCCGCCACCGCTGCCTCGTCCGGGGCGGGTAAGGACGAGCAGATGGCGAAGACGGACATGGCGGTAGCGTCGGCGGCGACGCTGGTGGCGGCGCAGTGCGTGGAGGCGGCGGAGGCTATGGGGGCGGAGCGCGAGCACCTTGCGTCGGTGGTGAGCTCCGCCGTGAATGTGAGATCCGCGGGTGATATCATGACTTTAACCGCCGGGGCTGCGACAGGTACGGTTGATAATGAAGTGTGAATGACAAGTTAAAGGAACATTCTGTTTTGCGAAGTTTGTGTGAATTTTTGGTGGAAAATTTGTGTGTTGATATTTTTGGTGTTGTGCGTATTTTTTTGTGGTGTGAAATTGAATTGCAGCTTTGCGTGGGGCTGCCACATTGAAAGCGAGGGCCCTGAAGGAAGTGTGGAATATTGCAGCAGTGATTCCTGTGGAGAAAAATTTGGGAGCTGGTGGAGCTAATAATAATGGTACTAATGGAAATTCTAATAGTAGCTTCAGCGGCGAACTTGCATCAGAAGAAAATTTCTTGGGCATATGCAGTAGAGAATTACTAGCCAGAGGTTGTGAGCTCCTCAAGCGCACACGCAAAGGTATGTTTAATATTTGTGACTCACTCTTAATATGTTTTATATTTGTTTTGGATACAGAGAAATTTCTTCCAATTTTTTTGGCTTGGCTTATGATACTTTTATGTTTATGATTGGTCATCATTGATTTGATGAGAGAATTGTGTGATGTGTGCAGGTGATCTTCATTGGAAAGTTGTGTCTGTGTATATAAACAGGATGAATCAGGTGAGTGTATTGTTTTTTGCCCCATGTTCCAGAATGATGTACTTTTGATTTCAGGGGATAAGTTAAGCACGTAATTATTTGGGCATCAATTAGTATTAAACTGTTAATGATATGTGTAAACATGATTGTGGAAAAGTTAAGAGGTGGGGGCCTTTTGGAATGATGAAGTGAAGGGATCTAGCTTACTTTGGTTCCTTAGAAAACTGCAAGCTTTAACTCTTTGGAAGTTCTTTTTGTGAAGGTTATGCTGAAAATGAAGAGCAGGCACGTTGCTGGGACCATAACAAAAAAGAAAAAGAGTGAGTTTTCATTACTTTTGTCTTGCTCCAAACTAATAATTTAACAACAGATTTGGAGGTGGGTCTTATTCCGTTTTGGGGATTTGTGAAAGTCGTAGGTACTAGTACTACTAAAGTTGTGAGAGATGAAAAGGATTGGTTCTTGTTTAATTTTTGTTTTGAATTCATTCACAGATGTTGTGGTTGAAGTCATCAAAGATGTACCCGCCTGGCCAGGCCGCCACTTGCTGGAAGGTGGTGAGGATCGGCGCTACTTTGGATTGAAAACAGTGATGCGTGGTATTGTGGAATTTGAGTGCAGAAATCAGAGAGAATATGATGTGTGGACTCATGGTGTTTCGAGGCTTCTCTCCATTGCGGCAGAGAAGAACAACAAAAACAGAATATGAGGGACAACAAGAAGAAATTTTGGTTTTGCCAATGGGGAAGTATCAATCAATGGTGATGCCATTAAGCAAGCATTATAGATGTTTTGTACATGGTTGGTTTTGATCATTGTAAAAAGGTTAAACTAAAGGTAAAGTTAATGCCATATGGGGTCACACTTTAATGTTGGGGATGTGGATGTATTTTTGGAATGGGAAAGCGAAACATTTGAATTCATGTGAGCCCAATGTGAACCAATAGTCCTTTTGTTCTTTCATTGTTCTGGAAAGAAAATGAGTATCTTGGACTTGGGGGGAGGGGTAAGTCAAAAAGAAGAGGAAAGAATCATGTGGGAGGGAAAGTATAATGTTTGAGGACAAATGTACCCTTGTTTGATCTTCCTTATTTGTACATTTGGGTTTGGACTTTATTAAAAAAAAGTGGTCAAAAGTCTACATTTTCATGTGATTATTACAATAAATAATTTCTGGGCGGAGGCTCCTGGATTGGATCTATGGAAATTCTTTCTAACAATGTTCTTCCACATCGAGAACCATCATTGTCTTGGACTCCCACTTTGTATATTTTATTTTTTCAAGTGCATCACAGAATGTGTAATTTGTCAAGAGCAGTAAATTAAAATTGAAACGAGTATCCTTAGAAGAAAGGACGGTAAGACATAATTTAATTAAAAGTAGGTTAACCTATTCACTTGTTTCATGGTGTTCATTTTACATTTTAATTATTAAATAAGAAAATTGTAAGTTTTAGTATATATATAATAAGGTAAGTTTTGATATCAATAGAGAATGAATTTAGCCGGAGGAGGTTGGTTTCGTTGTAACGTAACAAATCATAGTTTAAATTTTAGTTTGGAAAGATGTACAACATTTAATAACTAATTGTGTTGCGAATAAAATTTTCACGGATACGTCATGCAATCCAAAAACCAGTGAAGTTTGTCACATTTTTATTTACAATAATAAATTGCCAAAAAAAACTCCCGAAGGATTACAAATTATAATAGTCACTTGAACTAATATTTTAAATTTTAAATAAAAGACAATTATCAAGTGAATAGTTATAGTGTCAAATGCATAGATTTGTTTACAATTGTAATTACCTCGAGTTCTTAAGTTTTTCTCATTTATAATCAACTATTTTTTGTGTGATTTTATTTAGACTTAAATATGATTTTATTTGATTTTAGTCATTTTAAAATTTGTTATTATTTTTTAATTTTTGATATTTATTATTATTATTTTTAGTCCTTATCATAATTAGTTTAGTCTTCATTATATTAATTAAGATAATAAAAATTATTTCAAAATAAAATTAATAAATTATTTTTAAATACATAATTTAATTAATTAATATATTTATTGTTTTATATAAATATGATAATTATATATAATTTATTTTATAATATATTATAAACAATAATTTTATTACTTTTAATATTATTTTTATTTTTCCAATTCACTAATTTATTTATAACATTATATTTCTTTTAAAAATTTATAATTTATTTAAAACTTTGTAATTTAATTATAATATATTATTTTTATATTTCAATTTATTAATTTTGATATAATTAGACTTAAAGAATTTGATTTCATTTTCATTACAATCAACCCCTTCTCAGTAGACTTGGGTACATTTATATACATTAATCATATTATACTTAAATAAGCAAAGCAGAAAACTCATTCATATATACTGAATTTGATGATTTGAGCTTAGTTTCGACTTTATAGTTTTTCAGTTCTTGGAAGTCAATATTTTAGAAGATAGGCGCGTTTGATTTTTTTATTTTGGTTAATATATTTTTGTTTATAATTATAAAAAATTTACGTTATTTTTATAATTAAATTAAACACATTAATAGTATATATGTTTTTTACATTATTATTCCGTCATACTTTGTCATATATAACGAAAATGTTAAATTTTGTAATAAGTATTCTAAAAATACTTTAGTAAGCACTATCAGGTTAACATTATAAATTTTTTTTATACAAGTACTACATAAAAGTTAAACTCTTATTTTCTATTTGAAGTGTTGTGAAAAAAATAGTAACATCAAGATTATGTTATATTTACTATTTTTAGAAGTTAAAACACGATGATATTTATATAGTTATTGATAAAATAACAATACTTAAAATAAAAACCAAAAAATAAATAAAACACGTTAGTGATTATACAAATAAAATACCATTCAAAATTAGAGGGATCATTAAGCTATAACATATAAAACTTTAATAATTAATTGTTTTAATATACTAAATGTTTTTATATTTCTATTGTTATATCTTTTCTTCAAGCTCCTACTTATATTATAAAGCAATTTTTTCAACAAAAATAAAATTATAAAAATATCTATCTAGCACGCAAACTGAAAACATGTTTTAAAAATAGTTCACGAGTCAACTTCAGTCAAATATCTTAGTTTCTGAATATTTATAATTATTTTAAAAGTTGTTTCTTGTAAGATGATTTGCCTTGCCTTTTAAACTTTTCATGGGGGAAAAATAAACAAGCAAACAGTCTTCCGAATTGTGAGAATGTTATTCTAAAAAACATTGAAAGATCCTTAAGAAAAAAAAAAGTGAATGGGTGTAGGGTTTTGTCCTAGTGGAAATGGATGTACTTCATTGATTTACAAAATCTTCTATCTATTTTTATTCTAAAATAATTCCTTCACAATCTCGATACATTTGTATTGATAAATATACATATTTTTTAATTACATTGTGAATAGTATATACAAAGATATTTAAAGGTAATGTTACAATCTTCCCAAGACTAATCATATCTAATTACAAATAATTTTTTCTTTAACAAAAATAAAGTGACAAACTTAGCTTAAAAAAAATGGAAAAATCTAGTCATGCTTTTATTGTATCACACCAATATTAGTTATTGTTATCTAACAAGGTGACAAAAACATAACAATAGACAAAAAGAAAAGGAAATAACACAAACAAATAAATATGAAAATAAGTATTTACTTGAGGCATTGGGTGATAACAAACAAATAAATGAGCCTAATCTAGCATATACTTACAATAAAAATAACCACTCATGCAACACACGTCCAACTGAAAAGATAGACATAACATTCGAATGGTGAAAAATATGTCATAAAAGATACCTTACAACCCTTAGTATGTAATGTGTCTCATACCACATTCCATAATATGAATCTTGTATCGTTTGTCTTGGCATATGTAAGTGATAGAATGCATAAATGCTAACTTGTGATTAAACTTAATGGATGAATGCATAGATGCTTACTCATCTCTATGAAGAACTTTTCAACAACTGAATAATTAAATCAAGAACTTGTAGACCATAATCACCAATAGTAGATGTTGAGTACATGACAATACACTACATAGTGATTTGTCAAGGATGCTAGTGCGTAATTTGCCTTGACCTCGATCTAGAGTCATGATGCTCCATTCATCTATGATGACATGCACTGAATACCCTCAAGGTCTTTTTGGCCTCCATTATAGGATGCACACCTTATTATATGGTGTAGTTACTCTGAGATTGCAAGTTTGACAACAATAATATGATTTGAATCAATTCTATTGCAGTTGATATCCATTGAGAATTTCACTAGAAAAATTTTATTTTTCTCGAAAAAAATTTCAAATTTGTTCACAAACTCTCGTAATAAAAGATAATAATTAATTGTCTTTACTTGATATCAACAACATAAAAGACTAATTATTATTCATATGACCGTTAAAGCTCATTACATAAGATCAACAAGTTTTTAATTAAGTCATGAATAAATTCATTATGTATTGTCTCTCTCACCTTATTTTCAGGATCCTTAAGAAGTTTAAATTTCACACTTTTTTTTTGAACTTGATTAAATTTAATGACAAAGCTTTCTCTTGATTAAATAGTTCCAATGTTAATTTCTTTTAAATATTATGGAAATGCTCACCTTACTCTCAATTATACATACTTCATTTTATTAAAAAATAATTAAAATTTTACTTATCATTATTAATTATTTAATTATTATTCTCAAAATTAGCATTCTCGTTAATATATTGATAATTATGAATGTCATGAGGTTTGTTTGAATAAATTTTTTTGATAAAACATGTTAAAAATCAAATTTTGGAAAAGTTGATAAGTGAAATCTTTTACAAATTAACTTATGCATAAGTTAATTTTAATAAACAAGTTTATTTTATTTTTTCTTATCATTTGTATATACAGAAAAATCTACCAATTTTTTTTTTGAAAAGAATTAGAAAAAATCTCACCAAGTCAATAGGTATTGATAACTCATGATGACCACTTTTAAAAGAAATTATTCTCGATCCCTATATTTTATTTTAATTTAATCTAATATTTTCTAATGATGATGAATTATGCTATTCTAAAAATAATTTTAAAAAATTACTCTCCGTTTTTATTTTTTTAATCCAACAATTTTAAAAAATTATATTTGATCATTATATTAAAAAAATAACTTGAGGGTAAATTGATCCCTTGTTTTATGAGTAATATATTATTATTATTATGTCGTAGCTATGCGCGAGCCAACAAATGGTAAAGGCTTTTCACCTCACGCATAGACAATGGTCCCAATTTTGGCCAACACTATTGGGTTAGCGGTTACCAAAAACAATAAAGGTAAATGCCATGGACCAATTTTGCAGTAGAGAGAAATTCCACTTCTGCAAGAGTCTCCGCCAAATGTTCTTCTCGAACATGTTCGTGAGTAATCTCACATCAAGTGTGCCAACTCCTGTCAAACGTTAATACTTCAAATTTCTTTCTTGTCCAACTTCCAAATTCAGCCTCAACCAATAACAGAGGAAAAGAAAATTCCCCTCCCGTCCCGTGTTAGTCCACGAACCCGCGTCAACCTAAATCCTACGGCTAGAATTTCTTGAGCTGTCTACGCCACACGATTTCACTTATTACGCTTCCGGGCCCAACCAGGAGAGGGAGAGCTGGCCGACGAGTTGGGCTTAGAAGAGCTTAAATGGCCCATCAGAAGTAAGGTAAAACGAAAAAATACACTGCAGATATTGGGCCATATGGTTATTGGGCTTTTTTAATGAGAAAAAATATATATCACTTACCCAACTAATTTAATAATAACCAAGCTAATCTATTGCTAATCCTCTCAACTACTTAATTTAATTCAAAACTTTCCTAATTTTTTTATAATTTATTAATTATTTTCACACATACTATAAATTCATATCTATTTTTTTATCAATTATTTTATTATTTTATTTTAATCTACACACAAATTCTTAATTTATTTAAATTCATAATCTTTTCCTAAACTAATTAATATGATTATTTTTAATTATTGAATCTTAGTCAAAATATAATTTTAATGCAATTATTTAAACTATCACTCGAAATAGTAGCAAGCAAAAGAGGTTGTTACAGTACAAACCTCACCTTCTACAATTTTTGAAGTTTTTCTCTTGTTACTCGTCAACCGACCTCGATTCACACATAAGATCATATTTGAGGATCATTAGTGCTACAAATTGTGTGTATTCTAGATTGATTTTATTTAGCTTTTTTTTTTTTAACAATTTGATGGTTTTTTTAAGGGTTTTCACTTACAATTCTTTCAATTTCTATTTTTTAACTGGATTATATACTTAACAGTTATTTGTTGTCAGTAATTTTTTATTTATTTCATTTTAGTGTTTATGAGTCAAGAACTGTGTCTAAGATAGAAAATTGCATGACTCAGTAGCTATGCTCTGTCATTTATCGTTACATTATTTTCATAGTGCTATCTTAATATGGTTTCATATTCATGAAAATATGTTGAGTTGTTTATTATATTATTTCCATCACACTAGCTGACCCATTTTCATCAAGTCCGTTACAAATATTATATTTTCTCTGTTCATATCTATGAAAAATTATAGCCACAATGTATATTAACTTATCTAGCTATTTACTGCTAATAAATATGTCTATCAAATTAACCTTTATTTTTGGTAAATTTGCTCCTTTATCTGTTTATTTCATTCACCGCCAGCTGCAACAAAATGTTCTTTTTTCTGGTTTATAACCTCTTATGTAACTAAAGATAGAAAATTATTTTCTTTAATTGTAGGTAATTCATCAAACTTCTTATTAATCGGCACTCATATTTTTGTGCCTTGCCAAAAATATTTGTAATCGAAATACAACGTGTGAAAGACAATACGAATAAATACATGTTTTATGGTCGTTTGCACAAATGTGATAAAATTTAACTGTTGCATTTTGATGAAAAGCTAATTATATTCGCTTTTTGAGTCCTTTTTGGGCCTTATTGTGTATAACTTTGTTGTTTTCAAAGATTCTAAATCTGTAACTGACACCATTAAAACTTTTGGATTAGGCTTAAAAGTTACCATTTCGTTGTTAAATTTGGGCTGGCCCGAAAGAGTTGTATTATTTGCCTTTTTCATACCTACTGACTACAACTTAACCCTGTAACTATAATAAAACATATACTATCATTTAGTTAATAATTAGTGCATTAGTTGATTTTACTTTAGGAAAGAAGATCAATTTAATTTAATATACTTTTTGTTTTATTCTCTTATTAATGCTTAAAGAAAAATTTATTCAAACATAACCCGTAAAAGACATTTATTATCTTTCAGTTAAAAGGACCCTAAGACCCATGGAAAAGAGTGAATGAAAACTGGAAAATCAGAACATAGAAGGTATATTAAATTAGGTCTGAAAGAAGGGAGAAAATATGACTAAAAGAAAATCAGAAATGTTTTAATTTACAACAATGGAGGTCCAGATTATGAGAAATTGTACATAATCTTTAATTAGCAGGGTTTTGGTACCTTCAATGCCATAACATTCGGACTTGTGCAAAGTTAAAATGAAGTCCTTTATTTTTAGATTAGTTATAACTAAATTGTTAACCCTAACAAATATATCTGAATGAGTCCATCACTGAATCATATGAATTATAACTTCGAAGCTGAATTGAAATATTTGAGGTGGTGAAGAGATAGAGAAGGCAAGAAGACACATGACTGCTGGTAAAATGAGTTACCCTACCTATTACAGGTCAGCTTGACGTGGACAACAAGTTATAACAGAGTAAAAAAAAAAGTTGTAAATTTAATTTAATCTTCTAATTTAATGTTCAAATCTAGTCTTACATGGGTTGTGGAGTTTTTAAATTGACCTGATTTTTTTTTTGTCAAAATTCAAGAGTAAAAATATTGAGATAATTACTTTTATTGATATATTTATTTTAGTGTAATAAATTATTTTATTCTATTATTATATTTGAAAAGTATTAAAAAATGATACTACGACGATTATAATAATGCATTGGAATGTGGCTATGGAACCGTCCTAGTGGGCAATGTTAGCAATTGTTTTGCATGCAGGAGAAGATTCCGATAGATTGATGAAGAGAAAATTCCAAAGGTGATTTAACTAAGTGGGGTTTCGGCATGGTCCATAAAGAAACAGAATTTTGCAATGGTTATCAACTCTTGGCAGATTGATGACAAGTGACAAGTGTTCCTAGAAACAAAAGGAGTGGGTGCAATGTGATGTTTCAGTGTGTCAGAGATGCTCTATGCATACAGAAATTGAAGTTACATGTTCTTAGATCGTATCCTATGTAAACAGTTAGTAAAGTCGGCAAAATTAAACTTGTAGATTCTTTTGCCCCTTAGACATGCCTAAAGGATTGCTAAGTTGTATTGAAATTTGAACGTGAATGAAGAAGATCTTGCCATCTTGTTAATTCAAACAATAGTCAATAGCACAAGTATGTTTACTATTAAATTGTGTACATCTTTAGCTGAACAATTAATACTTTTAAAAGCACAAAACTTCTTTACATTGAAATGAAAATTCATGATCAATAACAAGCAATTGGTTTTCATTAGTGCATATAAAAAAAAAAGTAGCTATCTATCCATGTTCCATGACCTTATACAAAGATTGACAGCCCAAGTACAGGAAATCAACTGATGAACTTACTATTTAGTAGTTAATAATTAACCTGGGTGTGGCCAAAATTGAATGGCGTAAACAATATTAGAAAACATAAGTATATATAGTTTATGCATGTATATATGTATAATTATAGAAACGTGTATGGGTAGTAAACTTGAAACCTATCCAAAATTACAAAATATAAATTATATATAAATATATATTGTTGGATTATTTTTTAAATTATGTGGATAAAAGTCCAATATTCTTAAGTCTGCTAGGTTTTTGTTTATAAGAAGAGAAGGGTCAGATCAGGACATACTCACAGAGACACACAAAAACACAAAGATTGAGAGATAGTGGATTGTCACAGCCAAAAGAGAGAAGAGAAAGAGGAAGAGAAAGAAAGAATTCTACTTTCATCTCTGCTCTGCACTGCACATATCAGCACGACGTCAAAATTACAATATTTTCTCCGTTAACTATTGTATCAAGCTAGAAATTTGACAGCAGGTTCAACATACATAGTTCTTCATCTTGACCGTTCGGATCTTGATTTAGAGGACCGTGGTGTGAGACATCATGCTTGTACAATAGTACGATTTTGTGAATTTTTCATTTTCTTATTTATCATTTCTTGCTTTCCTTTTGCAATTTACAAGTTTTGTTACTTGATTGAGTTAGTTGGTTGTATGCACAAATTTGTTTTCTTTATTGAACACTCTTGTACTCTTATTTGATTATAATGAATTGATTTATTTGTTCTACACGAATTATAGTTTTTACTTCTCACCTTACGGAATTTTTCTACTTTAAAAATATTTGTGTCTTTTGTGTGTGATTCTTCTCATTATTTGTATCATTCTTATTTATGATGACTTCTTAGAAATTTTTACAAGTTAGAAAAATTTATGTCTACTACGTTTCTACATCATTGCATGTGCCATATTATTTTATCTCCATCATATATATATATATATAAAAAGCAAAGGCACATGAAAGAAGACAGGAAACATGGGCTGATCGGCGACGAAATCGTGCATGCACCAAGGCATGGAAGAAGACAGGACCCGCGTCGAAATCGTGCAGGCACCTAGGCATTTACTTTGCTTCCATTTTATTTTCACATATTATTATTATATGTCATTATTACTAATTAAAAGTTGAAGTTTGCAACATTAATTTGAACTTGAAAAATTGCTTGTTGAGAGAAGGAACTTAAATAAGAAATCAACAGTAGTATATATTAATTGCCTCTTCTACCGTTCTTTTCAAATGTAAATGCTAAGAGCATTAAGAAAAGTGTAATTACCGGTTGATATTATAAAATTTTAATATTTGAACTTCAAATTTTCTTAATTATTTCATTGTTTTATATTTTTTTTGTCTATTGTTCATATTTTTTTTAAGAATTAAAAGTGAATTATGTGTTGCAATAACAATTCAAAATTTTCAACTAAATATAAGTGAGTAAAACTGTAACAGTATTTTTTGTAAATATTGAGGGTCTATTTAAATTTATTCTTTTAAATTGATGTAATTTTTTTTACATTAGTTATTTTTATAATTATGATAAAGATAATTCAAATTCAATACGTAATTTTTGTATTCAGATAATATTTTTTAAAATCTCATTTTTCAGTTATTAAATCTATTTAAATACTTCTAAAAGCTGAAATATTATCTTCTTTATTCAAAACTTGTTTCTTCTATAAGAAATCTCATCGATTTGAAATAATACTCATTCGAAATCTCATTGATTGAAAACTTCATTGATAATAGTCTCTATCTGTACCTTCGTTAGCATTATCATCTTCATTGTTACATTTTCATCTTCTCCTTTGTTCATCATTTTTGTTTTTAATAAGATAATATTTTTTGTTAATTCTGTCATTTTTTTTTTAATTTCAACAGTGTAGATATACGAGATCTGCAAATGTTACATCATATTTGTAGGATGTGTGAGATCTATCTATTATACAAAAATGAAAGCATAAATGTAGGATATGAGACAAACTCACATAGCTTCCTGCAAACTTTAAATTGTTGGAGTGAAAATGGAAACATATTTGCACCATTTAAAAAAATAAATTTTTTACATTTGTTATATCTATAAATGATGTCAAAAGTGACACTTTTTACATCGATCATAAAATAATTGATGTAAAAAATGAGACTTTTTACTTCATTTATTTCTACACTAATCATGAAATTGATATAAAAAATAGATTTTAATTGATATAAAAAGTCTTTTTTGTACTAATAATTTTAAGAGATGGTGAAATGTATCTTAATATTAAGAGAATTTTACCATTGTAGTGAGAAGTTAGATAGAGATGTTAGATAATTAAGATTCACTAAATTACATTCACAAATTACTGAAACCCTAGAGGTTTACTGTATAAAATAGTTATGTGAAGGGAATGTAACATCTCAATCGAAGCAAGCTTGTGTAAGAGAATTACTAATTATATCAAGAGTGAGTTATTATTTATTATAACTTGACTGAGGTTATAATTTTTGTATTTATATTTGAAATAATAAAATAATTATGAAATAGTTTTAAGAATATAGTTATGTCAAATCATATTAATTATTGTATTTTTTATATATTTTCTTTATAATGTATATGTGTGTTTCGTCCAATGAAAGTGAGTAAATTCATTGACATATGTGATTCTTTTTTCAACAAATTAATATTAAAGATTGCTCATGATAATATTTAACATCCAATTGAAGTTTTTTTACATTAAATATTTTCTAAACTTGGTCAAATTATCTTGAGATCTAGTTTGAATAATTTTTACCGTGTGAAATCTTTTTTTTTTTTTTTATTTGAATAAAAAATGTTTAAAATTTTATATGAAGATAAATTAAAAATAATATTGTATTAATTTTGAAAAAACTTAAAGATTTAGTAAATTAATGGTATTGATTTATTTTCAAAATATGAAGTATTGAGTAGTGTATGTTAAAAGAAGAAATTAAGAAAAATATTAATAACACTCTCTCTAATATACTACTCTTTTAATAAATATCTTTATTTTTTAATTATATTTATTGAATATTATAAAATTTTATTATTTTTATTTTTTATTTAATGAGTCATCCTCATATTTTTAAAGTTTTTAATAAATTAAAAATATTAGAAAATAAGTTGTTAACGTTATAAAATCATTTAAAAAGTTATACTATTTTCAAAATATATAGAAAGACAATATTTGTCACCATTAATACAACTCATTTTTTAAAATTAAAATTAAAATTATTTAAATTCTATTTAATATTTAATAATAGATAAGATAGATTGTATGAATTAAATATCTTATTTATTGAGAATGAAATCTCAAAATCACTTAATTATTAATTTTTTATAAATAATTTTGTAGCTGAAATGACTATAAAAAATTAATTTAAAAATTGATAATTTTTATTATATTAATTCTCTAAGAAATTTATCTTAACCCTAATTTTCTAAGCACGGAGACCATTAACACAACATAATTTTGACAAATGAAGAGAAAACTTAACCCTTAAATTTCCAAGCACGAAGACATCTTAAGATTTCCAAAACAACTGCAAACAGATTATTTTGGATTTTGCACAACAATCGAAGTTGGAAGGGGAAAGTAAAATATCTCAACTAAAGAGCATACTTTATGAGGACCCCAGAAAAAATTGATTACTTTTGGGTATAAAAAAAAAATTACTATTCTTCAGAAGTTTTCTTTCGCATGTTTCTTGCACATTGAACTATAATAATAATAAATAAAATTGTGCATTGTATTAAAATTTAAAAATAATTTTCTTTTAACTGATTAAGTGCATCTAATAATAATAATAACAAAAAAGACAAATACTCACAACTGATTAAGAAATGAAAATTGAACTTATTCTAATGTGTTTTTAATGTAATTTTACTTTCATTTTTAATGTAACTCAGCATAATTTTTTTTAAAATTACTTATTAATTTTTTAAGGACTGTAATTAAGACCCTAAAAAAATTATGCAACATGATTCTCTTCCTATTTATTTACTTAAGTTCACGGTTGTTTATGTGATTTCAAATAAACTTCCTTATTTTAATTTAACAACATTTCATTATCGATCAGTAATCATTTTCAAAATGCCAAAGGATGATTTTGAACGTCTTTAATTCTAGTCCCTTGTGATTTTGTGTGGCCATGATCATACGATCAGGACTTGGATCTTCATTTCCTGCTTCAAGAGAGAATCTTGTGAGTATCAACCGGTTAATTTGTATATACACAAGACATTTATTTATAACTGTATGTTCGAAATGACAACCTAGATCGATGTAATGAGGAAATATTGTGATTTTTTAGTTTGAGTAATTTTCCTTTCCATGGTAACTGGAATTGGACCAGTTAGTTTGATGGGTTAAGTTAGAATTAGTTGTCATTAATTCAGACAACTCAAAGAATTGATAGAAGAAGGAATTGGTCAAAAAGAAAAAAACTGATCGTCAAGAATTAGTCAAAATCCAGAAAACTAATACAAAAAATTGGCTTCAACTGTTAAAAAGACATTTTCTTTTATTCAAACTTTTATCCTAAAACTTTTTTAAATAAAAGCCTCATATGCATCAATTACTATTAATTAATTAATTACTATAGTTTTTATCTTATAAAATATATATTGTAATTTTTATGTTAATTTAAAGTTTTAATTAGTGTTATACATAATAAGTTTGTTTATTTTTATAATAATTTTTTTCAATAATTATAAAGAATATATAAATCAATGTGTTTTATCATTTTAACCATCGATCCAATATTTAAAACATTTATCTTCTTCCAGTGAAGAGGAGTGGTACACCCAGAACAAGACCAACGGAGGTGCGAAAAGATGAGTATAAGAAAATCGGAAGTGTTTCAATTTGCAAGAATGTGGGTCCCTATTATACATGGAAAGAGACTCTCATTACATTTCGTGCAGAGTTAAGTTAAATCTAGAAGCCTCACACGTATGGGTCCAGGTGCTGCTAAACCATCATTATAGGGACAAGTATATACTTGAATTTTCCATTCAATAATTTAGACTTCAGAGCCATGATACTACTCGTTGTTTGTGAAGTACAATAATATGCAATTCATTTTCTATGTATTATTACTTTCTTTTCAATGTTATGTTTGCAGACATTGATCTCTACCAACTTTATCTTTTTTGGTGTATCCAATACTTAATAATATTGCTCATATTTCTGGCATTGATTTGTATCAAAATTTCAGGACCCGAATCACTTCACATGTTGTCTGATTATTCTTTTGTGGGTCGGAAGGCAATACTATGTCCTGTAAGGCTGTAACCTCTGTATATATTGACTAGCACAGCCTCAATTGAAGAAAAGAAAGAAAAAAGTAAAATTGAATTAAAAATAAAATAAAAAAGCACAAGCACTATCTATTTAAAACTGAACATAGTGTGCATTCACTGCATTGACATTGAAATTCCTAGAAATAACATGAGCAGATGAAATATCAAACATGTATGGTCGATCTCATAAACTGAGCTGAGAAGGTGATGAATGGGAATAACGATGTGAGTGTGTTGAGGGTCTTACTACTTACTTTCCCAGTTCACTGGCAATCCCAACAACACTGTCAAATCACAAATCACTTCGTAGCTTATCTCTCCCTCCATCTTTTTCAGAAACCTAACCAAACTTTGTTGAAGGTGGGGTGCTGTCATGTGTGGTGTAATGGGCATCCTGACTAGGCCTTTGGATTTTGAATGTCAATTTGAAGCACCCATTGTCAATCTGTCTTGTCAAACCCCTCTAATTAAATCACTATATACATGTTTTTCTGTGGGACTATGACATACTATATCTGCAAGAGAAGAAAAAAACAAATAAAAAACAACAACACTGCCACGCCTCGTGAAAAAGCACACTTCTTCTGCTGCTGTACATTACTCTGTGTATCCGTGCCAGCTATTCTTTAAAACTAAAATGTTATATATATATATATATATATATATATATATATATATATATTATCTCAATCAAACAAAACAGTAAATATGTTAACTGATAGTTTCAAATTTAAAAGGAGAATTCTATTATGATAATAATTGTATTCGGTTTGACTAAAATTGCTTTTTGTTGAAGATTCTTATGGTATATTCATAGATATAAAAATAAATATAGTAAGGTAAAGAAGAAAAAATGTGCGCACGTAGTTGTGTACCTGTTAATAATGATCAAAATAGCACATTGGTATTTGGGGAGTGGTAAGTAGTGAAAGTGTGAAGTTTGTGTGGGTAGGGGGGACCTGTTACGGTGACTTGTTGCGTTATTTTGTGAATGGGGGCTTTCTTTTGCCAGTTTTTACTTTTACCTCATTTGATACAAGCAACACTGACAGCAGGGGTAGCTAGCCAAAGCAACTGTATATCTCTGTTCAACCCAATTGCAGAGGAAGGAGCTTTCACCCCCTCGTGTGTGTACTGAATTTTTTGGGGGGAGGGAACCCCAACTCTCTCTACTTTGGAATTGGAACACATCACCACTTCTAACACTCGTCACTCACATGTCACCATTATGTATCCATAATTCTTCGCCCATTATTTTCTTCTTCTTTTGGAAAATCAAAGCTTCTTAATCAAGGCTCTAATTAATTAGGTTCATTATTTAATTTCCTCTCAAAAGAAAATAAGAGAGAGAAGAGAGAGAGAGAGGATTTGTCCTCCATTCCCACGTTCGATGTGCATGATTAGTCCATACTTCAACCTGTTTATGCAAAGTTTCGTTTCGTGATTCATACGGTGGAGGGAGATGCATGGCGTTTTCATATTTACTTAATTTTGAATCATGGGGCTGAGGTTCATTAATTGTTTCGTGTTTCTATTTTCTAATTCTATGAGGTCATGTATATGGACCCTCAAGACAAAAAGAATGCAAGATAAAATAAGAAATATTGGTTCCAAGGTTTTAAATTACCACCGTGATGTGGATTTGTGAAATTTTGCAAATATATGCTGCTTGTGAAACTTCAATGGTGGTTGCAATATAGTTACGGTGATTCTAAAAATCTTCTTGTTGTGGACATTTTTAAAAATCTTGATTGGTTCCATTATTAATATAAAATTAAATCTTAATTACTATAATTGAAAATTTTGAAACCACAGCATTTCTAACCATGGGACTGAGATTTAGGAGGCGAATGTGTTATTATTACAAGATTAATGTAACACCGGTTAATTATAAAATGCAATCAGCAATGCGTAAATAGAGAAAGAAAAAAAACTAACACACACCAACTAAGTACTCTCACTTGAAGCATAAGGAAGGGTTAAGAATAGGGTTTGGATATAAATGTCCATTCTAGCTAGTTGGAAACGTGAACTAATGTTTGAAAATAGACAGAGAAACCGAAAAATTTCCTTAGTTAGGTTAAATATAAAGATATGAATGGAATTTGAACAAGAATATATAACATAGAGGAAAAGTGGCAAGGTGTACGGACAAAAAACAATGACTATCATCCATTATCACAAAGAGACTAACGAAAAAACAAACGACCCCATAGAACTAAGTGTGTTTCATTTGTTACTTCATTCTTTCTCACCACATAATACATCACTCTGAACTCGCTGCGTCAAACGTTGCTTTCTGCAGAGGTGAAAACACCAGTTATTGGCATGTGCACATTTAATGGAAAATGAAAGGGGGAAGAAGGGGGAACCGGCGCGTGCGCATGTAAACAACATTCACCCAGCTGAGCAGAAAATAAGTAAATACTAAATATCTAATCTGCTGCATAGAAAAAACTCTCGGGCGAAGGAAACAGTGAGAGTGATGAGACAAATCACGTTGTAATAAATCCCCAACTGTACAGAAACCAAACAGAAAAATTAAGAATACAACCTCAAATACCTAAATGCCTTAAAACAATACTGAGGTAGCATAAAGCTTTCAACCTTACACATGGAATTAAGCACGGAAAATAAAGATGGAATTATGGAAATTAAAATGATGAGAATTCGAAGCTACTCATAATTACAATTTACAACCTTCATTGTCTTATAATAATAGAGGGTGGTAAGTGGTAACTGGTGGGGTAATTAATGCAAGGTGGCACAAACATGAACAAAAAAGAAAATGAAATCATACTCCTATATACAAATAGAGCTAGAAATAGAGAGAAGTAGTACTAGTAGTAGTGTAGTGTGTGTTAAAAGCAGAGAAAGGTTTAAGATATTCCTCTCGGTAATCACACCTGAACATCTTACATTCCCAACACTCCCTTCTCTCCCTCAAAAGGTTAACCCAAAAATCAATACTATAAACATAGTACTCATAACCCAACCTCAGCAACACTAACGAGTGCATGAAAGGCACTAACACTGAGATAAAAAAGAAAAAAAAGAAAAAAATCCAAAAGGGGAAAATTTAAGATGGCTGCTGCCTGCAATGTTTTCCTGTTCGGTTCTGGCAACGTTTGTGTTCTTCTTTTGTACTAGGATTTTGTAGTTTATAAAATTATATATACTAGTTTACTACTGTCACGGCATAAAAAGCTTGTTCCCGCACTTGCAACGCCACGCTTCTGGGTAGTACTCGAGGCGAATGATTAGACCCGGTTGGACCGGAACGTGAACTGGTTCGCAAGGACTGCACCACCCGCACTTGGATCTGCACGACGGCGGCGACGACCCTGGTCCGCCGAACCTCTTCTCCGCCGCCACCACTCTCTCCACCGCCGACCCATTTTCCTTCTCTTCCCCGTTAAGGTGCGTCACTGCTCCACCACCTGAAAAAAATAAAGTTAGAAATGAAAACTGTGCAGAATTGAACCGCAAGGAAGTGGGGCGATTGTGTGCACTTACTGGGTTGTGGGGTGAGAGTGGTTATGGCTGAGGTGGAAGAGAATAAGAGAAAAGTGAAGGTGGTGAAGGTTTGTAACCAATGGAAGTGGTGGTGATGTTTGCTGCGGCGCATTACGCCCATGGGCGCAGGTTAGCAAGGAGTAGTGTGAGTTGAGAGTTGAAGGGAGGGTATGTAAGTATGTGGTATTATTGTTGCAGAAGAGGAGATTGTTGGGTGAGAGAGAAAGTCCAAGTCAAAAGAGAGGAGATGGTGAGGGAGTGAAGTTGTTTGAGTATTAGGGGAAAGGGCCCAAATGGGTAGGGGGCATGGACCCTACTAGAGTCCAGAATGATTGTGATAGGGTGGATTCCAACTTTGTGAATTCTATGGAGTGCCTTCAAATAAGCCTCTCATTTGTCAAATGTTTGTGTTAATTTCATCCCTGCTAATGCCATGCTGCACCCTATCACCTACCTACCCTTTTCTGTTTTTCAAATTTAAACTAACATCATATTTTTATTATAAATTATTATTAATATAGTATGATTGTTTTCCCCCTTCTAAAAGATATTCATTATATTAGATGTGTTGCAGATATAGACATGTCAGAGGTATAAGTAAACGTCTTATCATTTTCTGAGAGGGGCAGCCAACAATAAAAGAACAAAACAAAATCAAGAAAAATAATATCGATCCAATGCTCTCACCCACTCATTTCAAATGGTCGAGCTATTTTTAGTTGGACAGATAACTGATGTAAAATTTATTGTTAAAATCAATTTAAATACAAATTTTAATTATATTTTGTAATTTTAAATTGATTTTATTCAAATTTAGAAAAAAGGGATACTTAACTCACAAGCCAAAATATGAATTTGTTCATTTATGCATGGTTCGACATAATAAATAGTATTTCCTCTAAAAAAGAATGATATTTTATTGAAATATTTCTAGTTAAAATAATAAGATGAGACAAAAGTTACTTGAATTCTATTAAATATATAGGGTTTGTTCCCTTCTTATCAAGATATCCTTAATTACTCAGTCAAAATATCCCTAGGACAAAGAAGCGGAAAAAGAGGAGACCAGCACTTAAGAGAACAGTATAGAAAGTGGACTTTAATAGTATCCTCATAAATTAGCGGTTTTTCGAGTATTTAGTTTTGAAATAAAAAAAAAATGACACATCATCTATTTTATTATTTAGTAAAAGAATTATTAATTTAATTTATTTCTTAACTATTTTAAGTGATTTTTTCAATTTGAAATTACAACTATTTCAATTAAAAGAAACTTAATTACTATTTTAAAATATTTTAATACCTTTCATCATCAGTAATAGTTAATTTTTTATTTGAAAAATTATTTTAAAAATATTTTTGTCATTGGTCTAAAAATAATTTTTCCAAAACCCCACAAATTCACATGGATACCATAGTATTTGTCATAAAAAGTGGCTGACTTCTCAAAATGCCGTCAAGGATTATTGGACTCGTCTTAGATTGTGGCAGCTTACTTTTATAATTAATTTCACATTTTGTGAAATATATTTATCATAAAATATTTAATTAAAAATTATTCAAGTATATATTACCATTATATTTATTAATTTAAAATTAATTCTATTAAAATATTAAAAATAAGGTTTCAATTTAATCATTTGAATCGTTAACATGATTACTTTAGTCTTTGACTTCATTAAATCTTTTACTTTAAAAAAAAAATATATAATTTTACAAAATAGTATTCACTTTTTAGTTTTTCTAAAATAAAATGACACTGAAAATATGAATTCTAAGTATTGAGTAACTTTTGTATAAAATTAAAATGTAAAGTTTTACAGTTTGATAGTTATATAATAATAATAATAATATAAAATAATTTATATGATTATTCAATCACAAATTATAATATATATAATTTTTAAGATAATTATTATGAAATTAATAAATTTATTATATATAATTATCTATTTTTCATGATCATGGTATAGTCTATTTTTCACGAAGTTTGATATAGTTATAAATTTAAATCACTAACACTTACATTAAAAAAAATGTTTCCTTACGCACTTAAGAAAATATCAATACTTTATTTGTTCAGTTAAAATGAAGGAGAATGAAATGAAAAAAAATAAAATAAAAATTATAATTTAATATTTATTCATTAATTATATAAAATAATTTTATAATATCATTTGATAATAAATAATTATTTATATAATTTTTAAGATAATTAATGTAAAAATTAATAAATTTACAATATATGATGATTTATTATAAAAAAATAATATAAATTTACTTTATGTTATATGTGCAAAACCTATTTTTTTATAAATTATTCAAAAATATCCTTATAGATAAAATAAAATATTATAAAAATTTTAAACTTACTCCAGAAGCAATATGACCAATATTGATATTGAGTATAAAAACTCTTCCTCGTGCACTCCTTTTGGCGCAGGACAAAAAAACTACCGTTAAAGGTCTTTTTCATTTCTCTGAAACCCTAAACCTATTATCAGAGAACGATAAAGCAGTAATCATTCTTGTCTGCTTGTGCTGAGTAGAAATATTAAAATTAACTATTTGTTTAACAGAAGAAGAAAAAAAAGTTAGTTGTATGTATTCCCTCCCTATATGACATGAAATATAAGATACTTGATTTCTTTAAAAAAAATTATAATATAATTTTTAAAAGATAATAAATAATTTTATTTTATAAAAAATACTAAAGTGGACAATTAAATTGTTTTAATTATTATAAAAATGTTTTTATATAATTTTTTCACTATCCAAATAAAAAATCCACTTCTTTATTTTTTATTTTCATCCACTATTTATTCTTTTGTATTTTTTCTTCTCTATTTCTCAGATTAACCCAAATAAAAGATAAAAAAAGTTCTTTATTCTAAAACAAAGTATGCTTAATTAAGAAAAAAAAAAGGAAATAAATGACACTGCATTTTGCATTGCACAACCACTTTTTAAATTTGTTCGTACTTCTTTTGTTTTGCACCAGTCATTTGAGTTCGGTCAAGCAGCTTCACTCCTCTCTTTAAGTTCCTAAACCTTTCTAAGAGTACTTCCGCTTGAGGAAGATTGCCTTGGATTGACTCTCGGTCATGTAAAGTTTCCTCCTTCTAACGCATTCTTAGATTATAGAAGAAGCTCAGAGAGTTGAATTCCTCTACCGGTCTTATTCCCTCTCCCTTGCCTTCGTTACTTCTTGTCTTGTAATAGGAGTGAAGCTGTATAGCAAAAAGTGTGTTAAGGTCGACCATTGTCAAGACTGGACATTGAGGGACCAGAAAGAGAACTCCATACATAATGAGTTCAATTTTGAAGTTTGTATTCTTATCTTTCTAGCTATCCTGTATAGTATGAAGCTAGAACCAGGGATCTATAGGAAGTGGGATTTCTTTCCTTGTATTGATTTTCCTATGGGCTAAGGCAGTTTTAATCTGTGTCTTTTATGATTGGAGCGGAGTTTACTAAATATGAAAGATGAGTCCCAATCAAAAGATTAGACTGTTTTGGGGAAGTCCTCAACGGAATGACAATCTACTTAACTGCTTCGGCTTTCCCTTCTCCGGGATTCACTTTTGATTTTAGTTAACTTTCACTCTGGGACTTCACTTCCATTAAAGAAAGTAACCAAAACTGTAACAATGCTTAGAATATTCTAGTCTGTATAGACCTAGGTTTCCGCCCTCGGACACTAATGCCGGTTTTGGCTCATTTTCTTTAACACAGGTCCATTTCAGCTTGACTCATTAACCTTAAAGTCTTCCTCCATCAGGTCATCTTCCGGAGCCTTCTGAAAGAGGATGGGTTGAAACGTAAGTGCGAGTTTCCACTATCATTGATATAGTTTCTGTAGCTGTTGCTTATCCCTGGGAACCTATGGGAGTTTCCTTTTGGAGGTAGGATATGTCCCGCCTTCCTTTATTGAGTAAGTTATTGGATTTCCTTCCTAGGTCCGAGTCTCTCCGGCTATCACCTTGAAGCCAGTACATCACCACTAAGTGGTGTGTAAGTGTGAAGAGAGGCCAAGAGGCGTAATACCCCAACGGTTGTCCAAATCGGAAGCGGATAGCCTTGACGGACTTCAGAAAGGGAACGTGGCCAAACCCGGAAAAGGCCGTATGGGTCGGGGAGCAAGAAGCGAGATGCGTGCGCACGGGTGAGAAAGAAGAAGCCGTATTTCAGCCTAGTGGAAAGAAGACACTCGGTGCTAGCAGGAGTACTCTCTCGGATATGGATCCTTTTTCTAGGTTTGCTGCCCTGCGACACGTGGCAGAAGAGGACTCAAGGACACATGCCAGACCTTGCGTAACTGGATCAAGTCTATACCGGCACCCGACATCAGGATTTTTATTTTCTGGAGCAACCTTTGAGAAGAGGGAGACAAGTGGTTTCAAAGCTAGCCACGTGGCTAAACCATCATCGGGAGTCTGGTCCACCACCGGCTAGGATACAGGATTAATCAAAAAGCTCTTTACTGGATTTTTGAGTTGCTGAAAGGAGTTAGAAAGGAGTTTTAGAGGGCAGCTAACCCTGGTAATACGACAAGAGAAAAGAGAATAGCCTAAACAACCGGGGTAATGAGCTGTAATGGGCTCTTTCCGGGTCAGGTAGCTCCTGTTTTTCCAAGGCTGAAATTCCCACCCCGAAAGGAGGGAATTGAATACAGCCTTGACCGACTTGTAGCTCTCAAGGCCCAAATTCCTGGATTTTGAGTTGCTGAAAGGAGTTAGAAAGGAGTTTTAGAGGGCAGCTAACCCTGGTAATACGACAAGAGAAAAGAGAATAGCCTAAATAGCCGGGTTAATGAGCTGTAATGGGCTCTTTCCGGGTCAGGTAGGCCCCCAAGGCTGAAATTCCCTCCCCGAAAGGAGGGAATTGAATACAGCCTTGACCGACTTGTAGCTCTCAAGGCCCAAATTCCAGACCGGAGGGAACCGGAGGGAAGGAATTGGATAGGCCTTGTCCTTTTAATGAGCTACCGAGGCCTTCATTCCTGACTCAAATCAGGAATGGAGTAAGGCCTCGACCAAATCTGGGAGTTCTCAAGGCCGAAATTCCCATCCCAAAAAGGGAAGGAATTGGATACGGCCTTGACCTCTTCTCTTTTCTCTGCTTTTTCCTTTTCTAACTCGACTTTAGCTTCTCATCGTCCGAAGAATTCTTAATGATTAATCCTGTATCCTAATCTAGCCGTATGGAGCCACCTTCGTCATCTGCGCGCTTGACATACGAGCACTACACTCGCAGGGAGGGTACCGGCGAACCCTACAAGCGACCACGGTAGTTTGAGATGCCAGTCTCACTTGCCGGATCAATGTCCGCCTTGTTGTCGCCGAGTTGGTTTCAAGAGTAAGGCATTTTTAACTTTTATTATCCGAATAAGCTTACTTACTCGGTTTGGCTGAAGCTTCCCCTGTTAAAAAAGTCCTAAAGGGTAAAGCACAGTAGTACAACCCAGCCGGCCTATCTCTTTTCCAAAATCAATCTGTTTTTGTCTTGTAGTTCATGTCCCCGTCCGAATCACCCCCGAAGGTTTGCGACCCATATCCAGATATAATTGAGTGGAACGTTGGTACTTCAGTCATTACGGGGAAAGGACTGCATCAGCTCGCCTACCCTCTCTCGTTTCTGCGATGGATGATTGGGACATGATTTTCAAAACAAAATCAATGGATGAAATTAGTTTCTTTACAATACAAATCATCGTACAGGTTAAATGGCAACCTATTTTTATAATATTTTATAATTCACTGCTTCTATTTTCTTACACCACCTTTTTTTTCTTGTCTTTTTTCTCTTCTTTTATTGTCTATGTTAAATGTAAAAAATTATTTAAAAAATGAATATATATTTTTTAATACTGTTCAAATCACGTTTCAATTGTTTTACGGAAAGAGCTTTATCAACATTTTTAATTTATATACATTTCTTATTTCTTCTTTGTATGATTGTGACACTCTGAGCATTTTTTAATCATAGTTTTATTTTCATTATCTTTTAGAAGTGGCTTCCAGTGACAATCACTTTAAAATAAGTGAAAAATTATTCTATAATGTATATGTTTGATTAAGGATTGAATTATCTAGATAGTGTAATTCTTGAAAATTATTATGTGCCACAAATGTGTATTTTCGTGTGTAAGTTAAAGATGTATATTGTGGTTGTAGTTCAAACACAATAACTTATTCAGTTCCTTAAGTAGTTTATATGTAATCCACGTAACTCTTTTTAGTCTTGAACTCTATGTTGTAATCCAGTTATTTCACATGAATATATGTTGATAATTCTCTATTTAACATGAAATGTTTTATAGAAAACATTCATGTTCTCTTATTGTCACACCTATGCATTTCTAATCAAATTAGATATAAAAAAATGATGCAAGGGTAAAATATTGACTATTAATCTAAAGAAAACTACAGTCATTCAAGGATTACTTAGGTCCCACATTAAAATATAGATATAAACTAACAATCACCTTAAGTGTTTGTCCTTAACCTTAGGTCAATCACATTTAATAGGAAATGTTTTACCAAAAACATTAATGTTCCCTAAGTGTCATATCCCTTTATATGTAAAAACATTAGTTATCAAAAAAGAACACAAGGATAAACCTTGACTATTGATCTAAACAAAATTACAATTATTTAAGAACTGTTTGCATCTCACGGTCTGTCCTAAGGGGTTAGGGAGCGCGACCACCAAAGGCTAAAGTCTGGTAGTCACAAAAAAAAAAAAAAAAAAATAATAATAATAATAATAATATATTATTATGTAGTCATTGTTTATATCTTTACTTCAATTTTATAAATAGTTAAAATTATTATCTTCAATAGGTTTACTTTTATTTATTTGAATTAAAATGCACAATGCGATTATAAAATATTTTTTGTTATTATTTTTTCTTCTAATATGTTATATTCGTAAATTTATACTAAATGATTTTTTAGTTTGTGATATGTGAAAAAATAAAGTAAATATGCAATATTGTTTATACTTTTTGTTATTGGTTTTTAAATAGATAAGAAACATAAACTAAATATGAAATTATAAAGAAATATATTTTCATATTATAAATTAAAATTTCTAACTTTAATAATGAAACTCTCACTCTTTTTACCCTCAATTAAAAAATTTTAACATTTTTTTTATTCTATTTGTAAGGTGCATTTCACATGCATTTACAATTAATAAAAAAAATATTTCTTCTAACCATCTCAATTTACTCTTAATTTATTTATATATACGTGTGCGTGTGTGAATATAGTTTTCTTAATTTTTATTTGTTTTAATTTAAAAATATATTTATATCATAATTTAAATTAATTTTATAAATTTAAAATATATTATATATTTATATACATAAAATATTTATTTATTATAAAATAATTATAATTATATAAAAACAAATATTTATCTTGAATAGTATGCAACTTAAAATATTAATTAAAACTAAGAGTTAATATTTAATAAATAATATATGTGTAAAATTTATTTTGAGACAATAATGACAATAACATAAAAGTAAACTTAACAATAAATATAATATATCTTCTTTTTCTTAAACTATGTTATTCATTTAATGTAATAAAACATGTCATTTTTAATAAAGTTATGTGTCTATTTCTTTAATGTAATATATATTTACTTTAATAAATTGTATTTATAAAGAAGGATCTTATTTATTGATTTGTCCATGGGAGCATAAAAAGTCAAGATAGGTCATGTTCACATTAAAATATAGATACAAACTAATAATGACTTGAGTGTTTATCCTCAATCTTAGATCAATCACCCTTATTTATACATGACCTTTTTCATGTAAGAAACACGTCATTTTCGTTTTCAATAATGCTAAAAAAACATTTTCATTTTCAATAATGCTAAAATAAAAAATTTCGTTTACAATAATGCTAAAAAAAACATGTGTTTAGGTATTTGAGTCTTATAGATAATATTATCACCATTTGTCAAACTACAGTTAGAATCATACTAATTTTCTTATTAGTTTGGATCAGATAAATTAAGTTAATGTTATTTTTAGAAAAATGACCACTATTTATTTAAAAAATATCATTGATATCTTGCGATATTGAATTTAATTTATTATTTTGGTATAGTGATTTTGTGCATGTAGATGTAAATGGGAAGATTTTTCCTTGTTTCACTTTTTTTTTTTATAAGTAGATTTTTTCAAGAATACGTTTGTTTCATATCATATTTTTCTCATCCAAACATGAAAGTAAAAAAATTATTTTTGTATTTATTAAAAATTTATAAAAAATATAATTATTTATAAGAATGCAAATTCTTCATATTTACCTATTTATCATTCTTATATTAATAAATGAGTATCTTATAATCTCACAAAAATAAATCACTTTCTTTATTAATTACCTCTCACCATTCCACTATTTCACTTGTTCTTTTATTTCTACTTTTTATATTTTTAATTAAGTAAGTTTTATGAATTTAATAATATCAAATAAACATTGTGATGAGAATTATATTTCTAATTATAACATTTATACAAATGTGATTATCGGTAATGAAATATTATACCTCAAAGCAAATGACCTATAATAGTCTTAAATTTTAAGAAAATTATAATTACTAAGATTTATAAGATCTGAAAATAATATTAAGCATTAAATTAATATATTTATATTTTAAATTATTTATCTTTCAAAATAATGTGTATATATCTTAAAAGAATTATTAATTACACTTCCAAATACATACAGATGACAGACAAATGTTTTAACTTAGAATTAGAGTTCCTAAAAATGTTACTGCATTAAAATTTCGAAAATAAAGTTTGTGAGATATAGTTCTATTGGACTGAACTTGAATTAATCACACATTCAATGTGATATCTAGATGTCAATGATGTTAGACTAAAAAAAATGTAGTCTAGATATACGTTTACACTAATTATTATGACAAAGTATATTTTTAAATAAAATCTCCTCTTGGAATATAGCTATAAATTGGTATTTTCAGATAAATAAAATTAATATTAAAAAGATTACTTTTTTTAAGTGATGAATATTTAAAGACAAATTAAAATTTTGATGTAATAAATACTTTAAAATATATCAAAATTTCCATAAAATCATGTATACTTGTGAATAGCCTACCAATAAAAGAAACTATAAGCAAAAATCAAATTAAATTTAAATATTAAAACATTTTTGTTGATGGGACGAGGCTGTCTCCTGTTCACAAGGCACGAATGCCACAAAAGCTTGACCCTATAAGATATTTTTTGCCGGGTCCGACTTGGACCAAAAGTATAATCAGATTAGCCCAATTCATGGTTCCATTTATTATTGGGCTAACCCCACCCACCAAAAACGGCTGAGTTTTGTTTTCTTGAGATCTGTTAGTACTTTTGACATGGATGGCTGTTTCGGTCACCGCTTCCCAATTTTGACTAAGTTATAAATTTATAGCTAATCTTTGAATATAAAGTTAGGTTCGTTAAAATCATTTGAGTCATTTAATTCAATGTATTAAGCACTTTTAACTCGTGTATTTTTATTAATAAGATCCTTATTATTCATTGTATATAGTTTTGCCTAAATTGTTATTTTTTTCAAATAAAAATAGTTTTGTTTAAGTTGAAAATATCAATAACATTGTGAACCTAGTTGGAAGACCTTGCTTAAGAATAATTAAATATGTATCACTTGAATTAACTGTTTATCGATGTGTATTAGACATTTTTATACTGTCAATTAATTAAAATTTATTTAAAATATAAATTTAAAATTAATTACTATGAAAAAGTCAACAGAGTTTAATTATATTAAAATTTATGTTTAGATAATAATGTAAAAAAATGTTACACTATCTTTGTGTTCTAAATAATTCTTATATAAATAAAATATGAGCTTATATTCTTTTGCATAAATACCACTCTATTTCAAAATTAATTAATGTATGTTTATTTATCATTTAAAATCAATTTTAAACAGCGTGACACATTTCAAATTAAAATTATCAAAATTAATTTCCCTAAACATTAAAACAGACGCACACAACCAATAAAAGTCCAACGTAGTTGATAAATAGCAAGTCTCCTATATTCAAAGTAGGTTAACAATAATTTAATTTGTATTATAAATATAAAAAAATATTATCAAATAAAATCTATTTAGATAATTTTTATTTAAAAAATAGCATTTTACCTTCAAAGATATTCTTGGTGCAAATAAAAAAAAATGCTAGGTTAATAACAACATTTTTGTCGTTATAGTTGCAGCATAAAACAATTATTGTTTCACAGTTTGAGCACATGAGAAACGAACCAAATGATTTGCTAGATAACTTGCAGACACTAAAATAAAACGTTTTAATTCGGTTTCGTTTTGTCTGTGAATTTGTAAGAAATATTTGTATCTAATTATAAAGTTCAAGATAGTAGTATTTGTTACTTTTTCAATTATACCTCTATAAAAGAGATAAATAAAAATATGTATAAATATTAAAGAAATAAAAAGAGAGATGAATAATTTATTAAACAATTACATCAATCTTAAACAGCAGATAACAAGAGCTCATATTGTTAAACAAGATTTTAAATTTATAAAAAAAAAGAAACTAAAAGAGAATACTGTAATGAAACTAGTTAATGAATGAAGTAAATTCCTGTATAGATAGGGTGGTTGTTAAGGTGTCATGGTAAATAGTTAGTAGAAAGTTGAGTAATATGGTAAAGAAAAAAGGGGAGAAATAAGAAAATGTTTTACAGTATTAGGACAGGAAGGATGAATTTATAGTAATAGAGCAGAAAGGTCCAAAACAAAAAGGCTAACAATAAAAGGGGTGTGCAGGTGGATGGCAACAGCACCCGTGTGAATGTGTATTAGACAGGGTTGTGTCTTGTACGGGACCAACATCTGAACGCACTCAAAGCCAAAGCCACCATTATTGCTGCTATTCACTCTATCACAATCTCAATATAACGTGGGTGAATCCTCAGCCAAAACGCCCTCATTAATTCCACTGGTACCCACACCACAGAGAACAAACGCCCCAGTCATTTATAGCAACATTAATTACTCTCATTTTCAAAAAAGTAAGGGGAAAGGAAATCAACTTGTGGTTAATGGACCAAAAGCATATCATATGATCTTTATGCAGGTGCAGCAGGCCTATCATAAACCTACCACTACCCACAACTCAATTTTTTTATTTTTTTTTTATTTTAAGCCTATGGCTATGCATGCCACCTTGTGTCATTCAGGACCAACCTCGTCTTCTGGATTTTCCATGCTATAGCCTGTCACGTTACTAGTCTCATCTCTTTGCTTCAAGTAAATTATAAGTATAACAAAATCTAGTTTCGTGTTCAGAATCTGTGGCCTTCTGCCATCGCCAGAAAAGAAAAATCACGTTGCTTCAATTAATTAGATAAAATTAGGTCTGAGGTTTTGGACGAGAATCACCGATTTGAAATTAATAAAATGGTCAAATCACTATTATAAATTATCAATTAATTTTGCTTTTAAAAATATAATAGTCAGTTTTTAAAATTTTTAAAAAGAATAAAATAATTTCTGAAATTATATATCATTAATTCATTTAGTCTCTATTTAATTATGCATGCAGCACATAATTAGGTTTTAGTTATTTATGTATTGACATTTTCTTAATAAATAGATCAGAATATTAATCCAAAACCAATGGTAGAAAAAAAATAAAGATGTGTAAGAAAAATTATTTATTATTTCATTGATATTTCAAACATTTTTTATCCATGTGATGTGACAATCAATCACATCTTGTGTCTGGTTGACTGTGACTTGCTAAATTGGTTATTCGCTTGATTTTGGATTATTAATTTTTGTCATGCTATTAATTAGTAAACTTAATTTAGTGGTTGAAATATAGTGACACCGTCATACAGCCATGGTATTGATACCGCTTTGTCGAATAACTCAGTGCAATCAATGGTACACAACCATGGTATTAATATTAACATGATAGGGTTGGAATCTTGTTCTTCGTTATGGAAAAAATTGTATTGCGAAAAATATATCTATCGTTTGTTAAGTTCAAATTTTCTAAAAATATTAGTTATTATTTTTTACTGTATACTTTGTACATATCTCAGAGGTAAAAAAAAAAAAAAAAACTCTATTGTTCTCTTATTTGTTTCAAAGAAATTGGGAAGAAAAATCATTGGGTTTGGTTGCTGGTTGACAGGGTTAGGTCTGTAGACTCGGGCCCTTTATGATGGTCCTAATGGGCCCATTAAGCTTCTGGGTTTCTGATTTTGGACTTGGTCAAGTACACCTTTCAAAAAAGTAAATCATACCATTACTTCTTATGACCATCGGAGTTGATACCCTCGCAGGCGCCCACGACTTCTAACTTTAATATTATTGTTTGGATTTACCAAAAAAGAAAATTATTGTTTGAATACTTTCTTATAAATGTTTATAAAAAATAATAAAATTAATTTATGCATTTCTACTTTAAAAAAATAGATAATAATTTTTTTATAAAAATTAAGTCTATAGATTAATTTTAATTTATGAAAAAATAGATATTTTTTAATATTTACTGTCATCGTCGTCATTATTATGATTAACATTGTTGTCACTTTCGTCCCGACTGTACTACACCATTATTGATGGTGACGGCAGGGACAGTGAAGGCAAAAACGATGATAATGTGGTGACAATCACAGTAGATACAATAACAATAACAATGATAATAATAGTATTGGAAACCATGACAATTTTAGTAGATTTTTAATGAGTTTTTTAATCTCAATCTTCTATTTGAATTTAAGAGTTGAAATTGATCATTTTCATTTTCACTTAAGATAATCATTTTCATAAGATACGTCATCTATATGTGTATATATATATATAGATGATAATATGTTAAGATGTCGATAAAAGCCCATGACATAACTTCTTCAAAACTTAGCTTAACTTGATCTCTCTAATATATATAAAAAAAAATAAAGTTTGGGCTTCTAAAAAAGTTTATTAAACTTAAAAGACCAATTTATTTATTTTTCTACATATAATTAAAATTTTAATAAGAGATTATATTTTTAGATTTAATATTTATGTATTCTCATACTAAAATAAAATAAAATTTTATTAAAAACGAATTATTTTGTATAGCCTATTTAAAACAAGTTTAGTAGTTCATTAAAAAATAAGTTTATTAGTTTATTTAACTTGTTGACTTATTTAAAAACTAATTTATTAACTTATTTAAATGTTTTAATATAAAATAATTTTTTTAAATAGATTAACATGTCAAATCAAACTTTTAAAAATGCTAGTTAAATCTAAAAAAAAAAATTAATAGATAATAAATCAAACTTATATCTTAATTTTATAATCTGCCTAACTTATTTTTATGTTTATGATCATATCTCTCATTATTATATTTTAGTTTATGCTCTCTTATGACCAAAGTATAAAACACGATATGATTTTAGGATAAAGCATATTTACTATTGTTAAATAAAAATTAGTGATTAAAAATTATGATAAAATTAAATATATAAAGAAAAATTAAAATTAGTTATAATTTTAACTCTTAATTGTCTAATTAGTCATTATTATTATATTTTATCTCATAAAGTTGCACTCCCAGAGAAGCCACGTCCCTTCACGTAACTATGTTCAAACTTACCAAATTCTTGTTGCTTGTAGGCCTCTTCTGATTGAACTCGAATACAGTCAATTAGCATATGCAACGGATTGTGTTTATCGCAAGCTTTTGCCTTCCGATGAATAAGATTACGTTTGTACAGTACAAGTATTCTAAATTTACAAAGACAAAAAGAACTATTTGACAGTATATTAAAAAAGATTATGATGTATTTGATTTTTATTTTAAAAAATAAAACCAAAGGGAACACATGCCTCACTACATGTAGCATCACTCCAGATGAAATCCATACCCTTAAGCTTTGACTACATAATAACAGAAGGGGATGAGAAAATATCTATGAGCTGTTTCTGTGTTTTTTTTAATGCGAAAGCTGCATTATATAGGATATGGTTTGACGCATGTTTTTTGTTTTATGGACACAGTTCCAAACATCCACTCCTTTTTGGAAGTGTAGTTATTTTTACTTGTTGTCCTTGTCCTTTACAAGCAACGGCAAAGTTGTAATTGAGGATGAGCTAGTGGTACTACAGTTATAACTTCAAGTTAGCTCCTACAAAATAATAATAATACACCAGCCACCATCATATTAGTAAAAAAAAAAAAAAAAAAAGCACTTTGTACCTCTGTGTTTTTTTAATAATTAAAAATAAAAATAAAAAAGTGATAAAAAGTTAAATAATAATAGGAGAAGTTAGGAATGAATGGTGAAAAGTTAAGATGTGAGTTGAAGAATAAAGGTATGTTGTAATTTTTTAGCATATGAAGAGTGTAAAAATATATAAAAAAAAGTGAAGACAAATCGGAGATATTTTATTATTATTTATTTATACGTGCGACATACACAATATAAGAACAGAAACCAAGGTTAATTGTGTCACATTTCTTTTATTGTAGCTAACACAACAAATAAAGAGGACTCCTAGTATAATAGTGGAGATACGTGTTTATTTGTGTACACATATCTAGAGACTTGACTCATTTAATTCATTTAGTAAAAAAAAAATATTTATTTCACTGCTTACTATTTTAATTTGTATCTTTCGTTTGAACAATACGAAAACAAATTATTAATTTCGGTGCATTGTCGCATATCTAGTATCCACATGGTTATAATCTAGTGGCAACAGGTAATAAAGAGAGCATTCATAAAGAGATATTCAAACGATAAGTCAATAATAATTTTAGAAAATCAACAACGTGAAGAGGCAGTATATTTGGGAGAGACCAGTTTCTTGCTATTTAAAGGCGTCCACATGGGTATGCGCATTTGTAATTATGCAAAACCACTCAATTATTTACTCAAGTAGTTATAGATTGATAAGTTTCTTAAATATGTTGGGAAAACTTCAATTCTTAATTATGTAAAAAAAAACAAATTATTTTGACTAATAGTTTTAATATCTCAAAAGAAATTAGTCTCTGATTTGGAGATATTTATAATAAAAAATGGTATCTTGACTCTTGATCTAGCTTGAAACTGAGGCAACGGTTGAGACCGCAAGTAGGTTTGATCTGATGATAACCAACTTGTTGGTTTGGAATCATCCCGGTCCACTGGTCCAAGATGTGGTGGTTTCGAATAGATCCAAATCAATTATTATAATTATTAGTAGTATGAAATACAGCAGCCACGTACCAAGTGAAAAAAAATATAAACTGATAACGGTACAACACTTTCCATTGCTTGACAAATAATGCAATTGTTGCTCCAAGATAGAAGAATCTTCCTTGTGCAGTGAGACATGGAGTCATTAGATGGATGAAGCTTTCAAGCACTGTACCCAAACCAGAAGGCATGCAAACCCACAAAGCTGAGCTGTTTGCCAGGTGACAGATCATAGGTGACATCCTATTCGTTTAAAAGTTTCATCACTTCGTTGGCTTCGTCCTCATACAGTTATTAGTTATATATCCAAAGTAACATTTTGGTTTAGCATCCCCAAAAAGTTATCTTTTTTCAAATTTAGTGAATGTTTAAATTTTAATTCCGAGATATTAAAAATACTTTTATTTTCAAAATATGAAAAATTATTTTGTGCATAGAAAAAAAAAAGATTTATCTATTTTATTTTAGTTATTCAGTAAAACTAATAATTTCTCATTATTGAAACAAATAGCTAATAGTCATCTTATTTAGAAAAAAAGTTTAGAGCTAATAAAACGAGTTGTTCTGAATCACAAGAAAATTAATGAGTTAACCTTATCTTACTCGAATTTTATATGGAACTATTTTTTTACATGAATCTTCTCCCATTTAAAATAAATAAAGAGAGTTTAATTTTAACATCTCACTATTTATATTATTTTTATATATTAAAATAATTAAATATTATAATTAATCAAAGTACGACATTTCATCCATTTCTTACAAAATTAAAGAAAATTCTCTCTTCAATTTTTTCATGGTTGACGATGATCTAGTGACATGTTGGGCTGAGTTACTTATTTCTATTTTTACTTTAAAATATTTTTTTAAAATACCGAATTAAATAAACCTAATAATTTTTTAATATTTTTTTCTGATCTGACTAGTCAATTAATTATGTCGAATCAAATTAACTAAGTTATATTTAAATAATCATATTTTATCAACCCTGCTGGATCCATCAAACCGAATTATTTTTGTGGTCTCTAATTAAAATTCAAAAAATGTTTTGAAAATTTCAAAATATTCTTCAAACTTCTATCTAAACTTATCTGCAAACATAATTTTTTTTTCTTTGAAAATAATTGAATCTAACGAAAAATGTGGAAATACATTTTTTAAAAAATAAACAGTGTTTAAAAAATGAATGAAAAAGTGAATAGAAATAAAAGAGAATTGAAAGAAAAAAAAAAAAGCAAACACATGCATTCTGCATGCAGCATCTTAGACGAAGAATTTGTTTGCCAAAAAATAAAAGTATGATAACGAAGGGACGAGGCTCAGGAAGGAAGATTACGACGTGACATTGAACACGAGACAGTGAAACCAGTAGAGTACATCTGAAAACCTTCCCTCGCCCCGAGGAGATCCAATGCTTAATGAATTCGTCGCGCATCAAATGCCATTCAAGTAAGTACAGCGGAGGAAATGGCACTTCCACCTTCGATCAGTACCAACTCTTAATGTCATATGCTATGTTTGGTTCTAGAAAATTAAATAAATAAAAAGTGAAATAATTGTATGGATTCTTTAATATAAATAAAATAATATAAAATAAAATACGATATACATATATATAATGACGTCAATAATTATAATGAAAATATAAAAATAAAGATATCTATCTAGTCTTTTTAGTTTACAAAAATTACCTTTCTTTCTTCTTTTCCTCCTAATTTGGACAAAAAGTTAAAATAGTGGGTTTTTAATCCTTCCTGTGCTTTTATAAAATCTAGATAGAAAGATGATAATTTTCAGACTTTTCTCTCCCACCCTCTCGTCTTTTTCCTATCCTTTGCCTTAGTGTGTTATTTTTTAATAAGGGTGAAAATAAGTTAAATTATTTGACAAAAAATTATAGACTAATCACATCTGGCCAGGTTAAATTAAGTGTTTTTAGGAAATAAATTGAGATTAGGCTTTTATAAAAATCTATTTAATTAAAAACATTATATTTCAGGTTATCCAAAAAGTTTTTTTAGACATAAAAGGTCAATATATTTAAATAAATATAAATAATATTTCTAGATACCTTGTTATAAAATATATTTTTGAATAAGTTTTCATAAATGTTATACAAGACATTAAAAATAAATATATATCATATTTAGATTTGACTATTGTAAAATTTAATTTGTCTATTTACACCTTTGTCTTTTTTATTTAAGTAATAGTGATTTTAACATGTATAGATCATGGTTTATTTTGCATAGAGTTTTTATTCATTCACTTATTAGCATATTACCCCATGTAGAGTGAAATTAAACCTATATATAAAAAATAAATATAAAATAATTTTTAAGTAGTTAACAAGCTATGCTGTGCTTTCAAATGTACTAGGTCATGCCCAAAAAAAAAAAACCTAAGATAGGTAAAACATCAAATTTAGACATTGAATATATTTAAATGAGTCAAACATATTTAAACAAAGTTTTTGTTTAACCTAGCCTGTTAAGTGAAGTATATTTCATAAAAAAAATTAAAAGAAAGAAACTATTCAATTCAAATAGAATTGTCTCAAATCCAAGATACACTTGTCTAGAAAATAAAAGTGAAGTAACTAAGTATATGATATAATAATTTATTAAAAATAAGGATATTAATTGGGAGAGATATTTTTTAGAAATCAACAGCAGCGAAGATTGGTGGTGGGGGCAGAGAGGATCACGCAGCTCCAAACTAACACGTTCCTACTCTACTTCTGTTGGATAGTAATTTTTATAAGTGTATTTCGGCTAACTTATAAGTTCAAAGTATATTTTATAAAAAAAATTAAATATACAAATACAATTTGTTGAAAATAAAAGGTATTAAATAGGAAAGGAATTTTTAAAATTTAACAAGGATAAAAATGAGATAAAGAAAACATACGACTCTTAACTAATTTCATATATTACTTCTACTAACCAACACTTTTAAACTAGTATTTTTTTTCCAAAAATAATTCTAACTAAAATACATCTGGTGTGTTTTTATATAAAAAAAATACATAACTAACTTGTATACTTCTCAATTATCTTCTCAAATTCACATTAAATATAATTAAATATAGTTTTAGAGTTTAAAATTTATACTATTAAAACAACTTTATACCATCAATTAATCATTAAAAATCATGTTAGAAGAATTTTAAATTATTTATTATAAAAATAACAAAATAACCATATATTCTCATTGATAATATAATAAATTTTTATACTGTATATATTATTTTTTCATATTTTTATATTATCATTTGAGTGAATTCACATCATTACATTTTTTTTAACGAAACTACGATTTTTTGTTTGTTAAAAAATAAATTCAGAGGTGGTGCAACAATTTCTTGATATACAAATGTACGTATATTAACAAAAAAATCATACTTTTCTAGAAAGAGCTAAAGCTTGGTTTAACTTTTCTTTAATTTATTTTCTCCAAAGAAAAAACATGCAAAACCTTATTTTAAATAAGTTATAAAAAGAATAATGTTTTTTAAGTAAACAAAATAATGAAAATAGCATTTCTATAAAAGTTAACTAGAAGACTCTTAATTTGTAAGGATGGTTTGATTTATAAAATAAGAAGAAAAAAAGAGGAAGGAAAGAAAAGTAACGGAAAATAAGGATATTTAATTTATAAGTGGTTGGAAAGAGAGAAAAATAAATAAATAAAAGTTGAATTTTTTATTTGGTTCTATACAAAAAAAATATATAAGAAAAAATATATTTTTAGAATAATATAAATATCCCCACGTAAAAAAAAGTGACACGGTAATGTTTCTCCTTTTCGTAAAACATAATTGTAGAAGAAATTTTATTATATAATACAAATTTTATCTTATTGGTATGAGATGTATTTTTAAAAAATCATGAAAATTAATTTTCTTATATTTTCTTTGCAAGAGTACTCCCTAAAATTTACTTTTTACAATTTATTCAAAACAAATGATGTAACAAATTTTAATATATATGTTTTTCGGTTTAAGATTCACATTTATTGATGAATGACCTAAACAAAATATATAAGTAGGAAAAATCTTCATCTTACATGTTATTTTGTTTAGTTTGGATAGGCTCTAACTCATATTCTAATATTTTAATTATTATTGTTGAGTTTATCGAACTACTTACTATGAAATTTCATATTAACTAGTGAGACAACCTAAATATAATATATAAATGAGAACAATTATCATCTTATAAAATAATCTTGTATGATTGAACTATGTTGAAAATCACATTTAAATATTTTTGTCTACTAGTTTTCTTTCTCAAATTCTCCCAACAAATAAAATGAAGACTTAATGAAAAGATAAATAATGAAAAAAAGTTGAACAAAATACATGTTATAAAATATACAAGGAAGATAAGTAAAGATAAAAAAAAAAATATCTCGTATCCACTTTTTATTTATATAATAAGATAAATTTGTATTCTTAAAAATTAAAACATATCTTTAATCACTAGTTGATTGTTATATTACAAGTTTAACTCCTTATATAAAAAGTGTTAGTATCTCACTATTATATTATAGGATATAAAACTTGAGTCTCACATTAAAAAATATATTTTAATACTAAATATATAAGATTTTAGATTTTCCAACTAGAATGACTCGTAGCATGTTTATTTTAAAAATTTTATTAGCCAATTTCAAAATCATATTCTTTAGTTCATTTGTTTTTGTTTGTGTAAGTTGGTATACTTTTGGTATTGTAGCTATATTTCAATCCATCATTTTTTTTTTAATAGTTTTATAATTGTTGATTAGCCTATTTATATGGTGGGAGTTGTTGATGTACAGGGGAATTGTTGATATATTGGGTACTGCATTATTTACAATATTTTTATATTTTATTTGATCATGACATATCTACAATGAGCAACCTAGATAACTACAAAGTATGAGTTTTAGAATACAAATGCAATATAAGAAACTTAATCTAACATGTATAATTTTATTTTTTTAGTCACAATTTTTTTAAAATATTGTTACTTAAATTTAACTTCAATTTAATTTTAATATAAAATTTAAATTTAAAAAATCTTAACAATCTATATCAATTGAAGATATTTTTTAAAATACTCTACTCCTATATTATAAATTTGAATTTTCGTCATTGAATGATAAAGTTTTTAATTATTATTAAATGAGAGTATTTTTTAGTTAGCCACAATTCTTATTCTAATATTATATATCAAGTATTTGATTTGATTTTTTTTACTGTTTTTTTCACTATATTTCTCAATTTTAATTTTAAAGTTAATCCAATTTAACAAGTACCTAATAAATTTATTTTTCAACTATCTCAAATTACCCTTCTTTTATTTGGAATAGTATATTTGATTTTTTCAATCATTTATATCTTTCAATATAATATTTTTTTATTTTTAAATTAAATTCCAATTTTTTAAGTTGTTAATCAAAAAACCTTTACCACATTATAATTGTTTCATCCAAAAATTCAAAATATAATTTATATTCTAAAAAATATTTCTTTATTATAAAATTTAATTATGGTGTATTTTATATATTTGAATAGTTTTAATTATTATACATTTTAATTATATAAAAATAAACATTATCCTGTATTGCACTTGTACAGAATAAAAAACTAATTAAGTTTTTATTTTATTATAATCTAATTGAAATTTAAATCTCAATACACTAACATTTATAATTTGAATTGGTTTTTCTTCTCTCTAATGATCTTAACCAACTTGAATTTAAATATGATAGGTGAAACTCAATATAATTTAAGTTTAATTTTAATTTTAAGATTTTGGTACATCATGCCAATAAAAGTGATTGTTTTGAGTCAAATAGTTAATTTTCATAATTTTTTTGCTTCATATTAAAATTTTATATTTTTAATTCTTTCCCACTAAATTTAACAAAATATTCATTGTTAATATTACGAGCATATTATATTATTTTTAATTTATCTTTGTTTAAAATTGCAAGCAATTAACTATAAGAGAATCTGGTAGCTATACTTTAATTTTCCTAACCTTTTTTTGAAATGTTTTATATATTTTGATAAATTTAAATGATTAATTAATTCAACAGTTCCTTTTTGTTATTTTCTTACAGTAATTAAGTTATTAAAAAATTTACTTTTCAATATTAACTATTATAAACTAGAAAACATATGTTGAAAAGCAAGACTTTGGCTCTCCTAACTTTCTTGATTAAATATTCTTAATATTCACTCTCTTCTTTTATTTTAATGTGTTTCAAAAATTATATATGCAATTAGTTAAAAAAATTATCTTTCAACGTATTAAATTACTCTCTTCTTATCTTTATAAGTATTTTAATTTTTTTTATCTATTTATCCATTTCAATTTTTCATTTTTCATTTTTCATCTTTAATTCTAAATTGAATTTCAATGATCTTTTTTAAAAATTAATAATTAAAAATAAATTGATATCAAAATTTAAATTATTTATTTTAAATATTAAATATATAATTTATACAGTTAAAGATATTTATTTAGTAGGAATTTTAATTATAATATAATTTATGTATTTTACAAATTATTTATTAAACATTAATTATATAAAATAAAATATTATATTGTGCCATACATAAACTAAAATATTAGTTAATTTTTATTTTCAAATTGCACTCTTGAGTTTTTTTTTATTTCATTTTTTTTCCAAAAGTTTAACTCTGGTACCTTGTCAGTAGAAATATTTGTACACAATAAACTACATTATAAATGATTGTAAATATACATTTTAAAGTAACGAAAATTTAACTAGAATGCACTGATGGTATAATGGTTCTTTACGTTGCCGTCCAAAAATACATTACGATGTTTAATAAAATGATTGACTTTACATAAATTGTATATGAAAATTAAACTTAAAATAATTGTTATAAACTAAAAAATAAAATTATATAATAATTTATTATTAAATGACAGTATAATAAAATTTATTTTTATATTATAATTTAATTAATTTTTTTATAATTTTGAATTATATTCTATATCAATCATGTATTGCATGTTTTAAAATTTTATTTAAATTTAAAATGCCATGTTACTTTTTATTAATTTTCCCCTGTTATTATATTGTCTGTATTTTAACTTGCATTGTAAAAGATAAATTTTTATTTATACATAATTATAATTATATGTCATTATAAATTAATATTTAAATTTATAAATTATATTATAATTCTAATTCATAATAATATATTTTACCAGCGAGTATATAAATCAAATCACGTGAGATTATTTTTATTTAACTAATAATCTCGAATTTAAATATTGAGTATATAAATGTGTTAAATAATGTACTTATCAACGAATGTACGAATTGTTTGGTTATTTTTTGACTTCCGACTATGTGGACAAAAGTTTAATATTCTCAAGTTTACTAGATCTCTCTTTATAAGAGGAGAAGGGATTAGATTGGGAGCTTGAAAGACAGAAATAGTGGATTTGCACGAGGTAAAAGAAAGAAGAGAGAGAATGAGAAAAAAAAGAAAAAAAAGGTTTTCTGTTTTCATCTCAATACAGAATAATCATGTCAAAATTGTGATATCTACTTCGTTAACCGTTGAATCGGGCTAGAAAATTGACAACAGGTTCAACACACGTAATCCTACATATTGACTGTTCAAATCTTGATTTGGAGGTTTGTGGTATGAGAAATCGCGTTCGTATAGTAGCTCAATTTTGTGAATTCTTTATTTTCTTGTTCCTTCGTCTTGTTCTTAATCGATAAGTTTTGTTTGTTTATTTGTGCTGGTTGGTTATATGAACAAACACTGTTATTGACTTGAATACTCTTGTATCATTATTTGATTATAGTGGACTGATTTATTTGGTTTGGACGGCTCGAGGTTTTTACCTCTCACGTTGAAGGGGGTTTCCTACGTTAAAAATATTGGTGTCTCTTACATTATTCTTTTCATTGTTGCTGTCATTTTTATTTGTGGTTACTCCTTAAAAAATTTTGCAAGTTAGAAAAATTTATATCCGTTGTGACATGACATTATTGCATGTGCCTTATTGTTTTTTCCCATCACGGATTAATTGACATGAGATTATTTTTATTTAAGTAGTAGTATCAAATTTACATAATGAGTATGCAAATATGTTAAATGAAGATATATAGGAAAATCAAATATACAAATAATATAAATAATGAAATAGTTTGATATCTTTGGGTGTGAATCTACATATTCTAAATTGTAGTACACAAGTAGATTTGTTATGTCTTCATCCATTTATTTATTTTTTTTAATTTTTATGTACATCTTTGTACTTGTTAGGAACATTAAATAATTATTTCAACTTATTGTAATTGATACACTAATGTAAAAATATAAAGAGTCAACTATATTTAACTAACAAAATTTGAAAGAAAAAACTATATCCTTGTTTTGAGTGGTGCCCATTTTTTAGTCTTTCGTTTTTAAACTTAAATTTGGATAAAAGAGCATTGAAATGAATTTTAAAATTATTTTAACTCATAGAAATTAAAAAAAAAGTTTTTAAATTACAATTTTAAGATATTAGAAGTTGTCTTGTATCCTTCAATATTTTCTTTCACTATTTGTCATTTCATGCAAACTTTTATGTCCCTTGTTCATTATTTGTAAAAGGTGTCAATAGATGACATCGACCAACAAAACATGAACTTATCTAAAGAAATGTAAAACTTGAATTTTAAATTTTGAATATGAGTTTAATCTATACCTTTTTTGTATGTTCTACTCGGTATTTTGGTTACGAATGTAAGTGAGTTGCAATCAACTCGCAAACTCGATCAACCCAGCAACAATTTAGCATATTGAATTAGATCATCTGGTTGGATTATGTTTATTTTAAATTATTAATTTATAATTGGGTGGAGTGTTGGGTCAGTAGGTTTCTAATTCATTTAACCCAGCCCAATCATCATATAACATTATTAGTAAAATCATAATTATTTATTGATAGTATTGGATTCAGATAGTTAGATTTGTATATTAATTTAGATACGTATTCAAGTCTTTGATAATGTACCTGGTTTTTTTTTACTGTATTTGAACTAAAGTGATATATTTGTGAGACATTTTAAATTTATTGCATGGTATACACTATCATTGTGATACATTATACATGATTATTGTTAGTTGTACTTTTGTATATTCTATTGTGGTGAGTTTAAATTACTTTAATTAATTAAGTACGTTATTTTTTATATTTTTCATTTATAAAATATATTATTATTTTATTTAATTGTCCCAACTACTCAAACCAATATAACTTGATTAAGGTGAAGTTGGGCTGGGTTGTTTAACAAAAAATCAAAAAACCCAACCCAATTATGTTTTACTGAATTTAGTTACAAATTAGGCAAAACTCGACCAAACTCAAGTCAATTACACCCTTAATTTTAGTATAGCCTTAACCCACAAAAGTTCGTACTTATCAAACTTTTATCAAGTTTAGTCTCATTTTTATAAACCTGAGTTATTATTTTTTTGTTTGACTCGTTATAATCTACTACTCACACTAAGTCAACAACCAATCTAGTTTGAACTCGCTTAATGATACATATGGTTTTTAAGTTTTAAATTTTGAGCATTGATTAAATTTAGACCTTTTAGTCAATTTTGGTCAAGGTCCAAGTTGCACTTAAACTATAAAAAAAAAACTTGAACATGATGGGTTTTCACTAGATTTTAGCCTTATCTTGGAATTTTGAATTGAACGTGTGCTTTTTGATCCATCATGTTATAGCCTGTAACTGCATCAAATATGTAACTAGTATAACCCAACTCGTTTAATGAAATGTTGATTTATGAGCACAAATTTGAACTTTTTTAATTTGATATAGACTTGTCCCGTAAAAATATAAAAAAATAGGTTGTTTTTATCGAACTTTGACCTCATTTTAGAAACTTGAATTGAATATTTTTTTTTCTTGACAATCTACGACCCATATCAATTTTATGATCAACTTGAACATAACTTGTCGTATGAAATCTAGAATAAACTCTTGTCATTTTAAACCCAATTTGATCATAGTTAAGTATAAGTTAAACTCACAAAAGTCTTGTATGCAACAAGTTTGAACTTCTTTTTAGAAACCAAAAAATTGAATTTAAGCATTTGACTCAACTTATTGTAGCTTGTTGTTGTAGCTTGCAACTAATGCCAAGATTGTGAATGCTGCATCTCAAGCTTGCTCAATGAAATAACTAGGGTATAACAAAATGTAATATGAATCCAAATTGGGCTTTTTTACCCACTACCTTACTCTAGGATGTTGTTTGTCAACTTTAAACATTTGTTTCAACTCACTATAACCTGCATCTCATGTCGAGATTGTGATTGTTGCATCCCGAGCTTGCTCGATGAAATGACTTTAGTTTAAAATTTTTTAATATGAATTCAAATTGTCAACTTGTTTTTGTATCGATCAGATTCTTTGAGGTACGAAAGTAGTTAAACTTCCCATTTTATTTTTCTTTTGAATAAGATGAAGACTCGAGCCTGTAGAATATATCATTTGACTTACACTCTTTGTAGTGCCTAGTCAATTAAGTCTTTTTATAAGACAAAGATATAATACACTTAGTTATTTATAGTTCAAACAAATTGTTTATAACGATTTGTACTATATAAAGACATTAATCTTTATCAAAATATAATCAATATGACTCATTTCATTAAGTATATATTATAAATAACGTATTTTATAGCTTAAGAAAAGAGAATTATTTGATTAAATTTATTATAAATTTGATGAGAAATTATCTCATTTTGATTTTTTAATATTTTAATCTTAGATAATAAATAATAAAAACTAATGTTAAAAAAAAAATAAAAAAAACATAAAAAATACACAAAGTTTGCTCTCTTTTAAGTTGAATAACACATGATATTCTAAAATAACAAAATCATATTTAAAGTTATCATGAATAATTTACATTTAAAAGAGTTAAGTGAGAGGAGATTCAAGATTTCTCCCCTCACTTTTTGAGATAGGTAACAATTATGTCTCTTTTATAGTTGTACAAGTAAAAAAAAAAAATGAAAAATTATGTTTCTTTAAAGATATATGATGTATTATTCTTCGTGTATAGTTAAATATCCATTTTTATTAAGATTAATTGATTTTTATTAATAACATGAAGTTTTATTTCAGTAACTTGTGTTGATAACATTTAAAGAATGAACCATGGTTAAAAAATGATTGATTTGTATGTTAATTAAAAATTGAATGTATGAATGAATTAAAAAAAAATAAAAATTATGATAAGAGGTAACATTTAAAAAGGCAATTGAGATGATTTTGGATGGACATGGAAGGGGGCGGAGTGGAGGGCAAGGGAAGTGGACAAAGGCAATTTATAGACCCAAGAAAGAGAAATAATTAGAAAGAGATGGGAACTCCCACGCACGGGAAATAAAAAAAAAAGAAGAGCGTAAATAATAAACATTGGTATAGTGAGGAAGATTAGTTGCTAATAATTAAGACAGAAACATACGTGGCAGCTTAGGGTTCACCCCAAGTCCTAAAAAAGCCCCCCCCTAGCCTTCCCCCATTTCCCCCCAACCCAAACGCTGCCAACATCAACAACAACAACACTTCCTCACTCTCTCTTCAAATTCATGGTCCCACCCACCAGCGCCTGGCGGAATCGGAGGCCATGAACGGCGGCGGTGCCACCGCCACCTTCCGATCCATCCTCGACAAGCCCCTCAACCAACTCACCGAGGATGACATTTCTCAGCTCACTCGCGAAGACTGTCGCAGATTCCTCAAAGAAAAAGGTCTCTCTCACTCTCTCTCTCTTCTCTTTTGTCCTCCTTCTGCTCCATGATTTCCGGCACCCCCAAACCTCCATTTTCCCTGCATTATTATATTCTATTTATTAAATTATACCCATTAATCGGGATGCGGATTATTTTAACTATTTTAACTCGAATCATAATTATAATAAAATAAATAATTAAAGTGGAGGAGACACGTGTCCGTACAGGGATGCGCAGGCCTTCCTGGAACAAATCGCAGGCGATCCAACAGGTCATTTCCCTCAAAGCCCTTCTCGAACCTTCCGACGACGATTCCCTTCCTCCTCCCGCCATGCACCACCACCCGCCTCCACCTCCACCTCAAGTGAGTTCCTTCTTCTTTCGCTTTGCTTCTTCCTCAAAAATGTCACCAATCGTGCTTCGTTACACCTTCACCGAGTCCTTGTAGGCCAATTTGAATCAACCTCCACCTAAGGCACCGCCTCCTGAAGAACCAGCTTTTCATGCTGCCGAGGACATTCAGAAATCTGCCTCTTCTGGGGATAAACCTACGGAAACTAATGACACCAACACCAACACCAACGTTGCTAGCCCCAGGTTTTTCTTTTTCTCTCTCTTCATGGTTTTTAATGTCTTGTTGTGAGACGGGCATGCATTTTATTTTAACCACTTTTTTAAGGGTTTTGGGTGTGGAATCTCGTCCAAGCTATTTGGATTTTTTATTTTATTTTTTGCTTTGTGAGGGAAAAATAAGTATGGTTGATGAAGTGTGTTTTTGAGGTTCAGTGAAGAGTGAGGTTTTGCGGACTAGAGGAAGTGATAGGATGATTTGGATGTTTAAAACGTTAAAGTTTGTATTTTTAAGTGGATTTTTTTGGCATTAACTTGGAAAGTTGGCTCATTGTTTTGTTATTTATTATTTTTTTTGTGAGGCAGGAGATGATACGGGCGGTGGGTTTTTGGTATCCAATTAATGTATGTGGGTGGGGAAAGTGGTGGAAAAGCTGTTAGTGAAGTGGTCTTTAAAGAAAGTGTGTGCTTTCTGTGGCGTTAACCGGTTTGTATATTCCTGCAGTTTACGGCTGTTTAAATTGTTGGGTGTATTTCTGAGCTATACTTGACGGGATCATGGGTTGGATCTTGCTGTCAGTGAGGTTAGAAAAAAGGTTTATGGTCATTTAGACCTTTTGGATTTTTCTGGGGTGTATTAGGTGGGTGGATTCTTTGTTTTTTTAGCAGGGTTAGGGGAGGGATGAATGATTGGAGAGTGTTTCCTTCGTTAAGCACTATGGATTTCTATCCAATTCCAAACAAGGACACCCTCAAAACCTTGACGTTGCAGCCAAAATCTCGGTCATGGGATTTTTTAAAACTTTGCCTATAACTTAAATATTGTTGTTATTCTATATTTGTTGCATTGTGTTTGCACTTTTGTTGAGTAATTAATGTTTAATTGTTGTTTTTTGTTTTCCATTCGTGTGCTAATACCATCAAAGTACTGACTAGATTTGGGTTTTCTGTTCATGCTGCTCCAACATAAAATTTTCTATTTAGATGTTGGTTTAGATATCTTGATTGAGGTGGAGACAAGGTTTATGCAGATTAAATATGTGGCAAATATCAAAAGTAAGAAGGGAAACTCTTTAGGTGTAAAAGTGACTTTTAGGTTTAACATGAACAATTTCAAGATTCAAGGAGTACAAACAAATAAGAGTGAAATTTCCATCCATAAATTTGAGTTGGTCTCTGTCAAGGCTTGTTTCCTTATTCCTAGCATCTAAACTAATGAACCTGTTTATTTGTGGATAACTAATAACCCTTTATTTCAGCCATGGATATGGTAGTAAATAGTATGTTTTGTTAATATGGAATCTCTAGGAAATTTTGCTTTCAGCTGCAGCAAGTGGTAATCATACCTAGCTGAAAAGAAGGCTGACATGGGTGTAATAATTAGGTGTTTAGAACCTGGACGAGAAAATAGAGAAAAGAAGAGAAGGTTTGTATTTCTTGAATAAAAATGATCAGAACAAAGGAGAATTAAATCTCCTCCAAGGGTTTCCCTTTTCAAAATAGAGCTAATGCTCAGTTTTCCAAATGATAACAAAACAGAATGAAGCCTTTTCCCTTGCATCCTTCTATTTATATCACTAACCCCTTCTTACTAACTAATATTCTAACTGTTCCTAACTAACTTCCCCTTCGCCTCTGTCCTAATGTTAGGTGTTCTAGATTTACTAAATTGTCTCCACTGATTCATGTTTAAAATAAAAACTGCTCCCATGCCATTCTTTACAAAAATAGGAGTCCAGGATAGTGATAAAGCGTACAAAACGTTCATTATATAGCTACTTTCCATATGAATAGAGCAGTTTGGTAACCTGAAATGTCAAATAGCTTAGATTCAATACATTTTGCATAAAATATATATGACTGGAGACAGGCCTGTTTTCCTTTAATGTATTGTCCATTCATGCTATTAACATTATATACAAATGTGATCACAGAGGGTGTGCAACTAGTGGATCATTTGGGCAAATGACAATTTTCTATTGTGGTAAGGTGAATGTCTATGATGGAGTCTCACCTGATAAGGTTGGTATTGATTCATCCTCTTGCATAAATACCTGGCCATAAATCCAATAAGATTTTACCTTCTAATACAATGGTATTTGGATTTTCAGGCACGAGAAATCATGAAGCTTGCAGCGACTCAGGATGATCCTTCAAGTGGAAATGCAGCAGTTTGGACTTCTCCTTGCCACTTATCAATGGACAAGGATGTCCTCATCCACGTTGATACAACAATCCATCAGGTTGCTCAAGCAGGTAGCAAGTGGGTAGAAAGATTGCTTAATTTTGCTTTGAAGTATTAGTACTCTGATGTGCAAGGGAATGAATCTTCTTCAGTGCTCACTGCATCAAAATCTGAAATTCTTCAAGGAATGATTTCATCCAATGAGCAGATGCAGAAAATTATTGTAGCCTCTTTATTAGCTTAAATACCAGATTCAATTTATTTCTTAAAGGAGGATACAGTGCCAAGTTGCCTTGCTTTGTCTTAATATGGAAAAAAAATCATGAAATAGAGTTCAAGCTAATAGTTGCTTTTTATTGTACTATTTCATGTGCCATGTTCGTTGAGTTTTTCAAACCACTGGTTGTTCCTTTGTTGTGCAAGTTTAAAATAATTGGATGTCCAGTCATTTTTACGACCCAATTCACACTGAATGCTGAATTTTAGAATTATAGCTTGAGTCCTTGTGTCTTGAAGATGGACAAGCACAACATCTTTGTCTTGCTTAAAATGTGATAACTTTTTGGAACTAAAGATGTTAAGATCCACATATTACACCTTTTGTGTTATTGATAACTTCATAATTGGTGTTCTGAATTGGATTTACAGATAAGATGATGGAATATCCTCTGCAATACAGAGAGAAAGTGAGCATAGTTCGTGATGCTGGTAAGTATAATTAACTGTGGAATTTTCAGCCTGCTAGAACTTTTCTTTGTTCTATTTTGTGGCAGATTTACAGAAAATTTCAAGTAGAAAATTAAAATCTCTGATAAACTACTGGGCTGATTTTGGATCCATGCTGCTTCCTTTATTGAATTTCTTTTAATATGTCCTCCCCATTTCTTGTCATTTGATTTGGCAAGTTTTTGGAGGTCCTTCTTTTAGTTTTTTTCCTAGGCATACCAGGTCATGATTTTGTTGTTATTGCTACTATTGTCCTAGAGTTATGTTATGCTGTAATTTTTCTACCTTAGTTTTGGATGTAAGCTCCACTTTGAGTGCAAGAACCTCCGGCACATATACAAAATAAAAGCTACTATTAGAATATGGGTCTATTTCTAAATTATTAGCTGTCTCATTTGTGTACTTTTAAATTGATCATGTACATATGGATATTGGTGCTTTCTGATACAATTCATCAATTGTGTTTTTCCCCCTAAAAATGATCCCATGCCTGTACAAGATACTGGTGCTCATCTAGGTATCGGGTACCTGCTCCATGTAAATACCTGGTTAACAGAACTTGTCTTTGTGAATCTAAAAGCAATGAAATATGATAAAATCTTGTGAGTATAAGGAAGATTTTTGTTGTAATGAATTGTTAAGTATATACAACTTTAATGACACATATTAATGCTCCAACATGGTAGCATAGTATTCATTTGAGATTGTGAGTATCTAGAGGTACAGAGAATAGTAGTTGTTTAAACTTAAAAAGCATTGTAATATTTCCAGGAATCAAATTCTTAGAACCCAAGTATTCATAATATATATTTGTGTTTCATAAGATGTAGAGGGTCAGGCAAGCAGAAAAGTGTCATTGCAGCGATATCTTGAAAAACGTAAAGACAGGTATTTGCAGTAGTGATCTGCCATTTGTTTATTGACATCAATTCCAGCCCTTGTGTTACAAGTGTATAGTTTTAGTGATAGCCAGCTGAATATTCTCTTAATCTGCCTTTTATGTTAGGGCAAGATTGAAAGGCAAGAAATTGACTGGGATAACTTCATCTAACTTAGAGATGTATTTGAACCTTCCAGTGAAGGTTCATGCCTCAAATGGGAATTCAAGCCGTAGTAGTACTAGCTCTCCACCACAGCCTAGACTGCCTCTAGTTTCCAGTGGTTCAGCTGACAACCAGCTAAAAGTTGGCCTTCCCATTGATCTCAATGACAAAGGTCAGTTGCAATCTTTTCTTCAACTGTTGAGTAACAAAATAATATATATTTTTCCTAACAAGAATGTAATTATTAGCCTTTCAAGCTTTTAGATCAGAGAATTATAATAATTGAAATAAATCTGATTGTCCTGCTTGCTGTATTGATATTTGGGGACGTGAGGGGATATATTTGTCGGCAGTGCTTTTAAGACAACCTTATAAGCCGATGTTAACCTTTTGTGATTAGTTTACGAAGTATAATATTTGTGGTGGTGATTGAAAACTAAATGAACCAAGATATTATGATAAATCGTCAGCATTAATGCTAGGTTACCTTATTTTCCTCACACTCTTGTGTCATAAATTTATGTTGTCTCAGTGTCTTTGCAGATGTTCAAGAATGCTAAAACTCAAACTAGATAGATTATCCAGAGTTGGGACTCATAGATGATTGAAGAAGAGAGACGATCAAAGAATAACTGAAGAGACCATAACGTCTAGGAGCCTACTGCAAGAATTGGGCTGCTCTTAGACCGGTCGATTTTAGTATCTTTTAACTGCTGGGCAAATTTCTTTTGTTTAGGATAGTGGAGTGTCCTGCTTACCCGATCAATTTTGTAATATCAGCCATCTAATTTCATCCTTCGGGAATTTCTTGTTACTGAAGTTTAAGGTTTTCTGAGTTGAAATGTAGAGCCAGGAGCAGCCATTTTCCTAGGAATATATGATATGTAAATTCATCGTGCTGCTTCTTGTTAAATGTTAATAGCTTTTGTGCAAGCCAAACTAGTCCCTTACTTCTTCTCTTATGTTTTTTGTTTTGATATTTTACTCTTCTCTTATGTTTGTTTCCTCAATTGTTGCTGATTTTGATTTTGTTTAAAGTAAGTATGAATGACTTTAATAGTTTCATTGGATGTTGGTATTTTGTAGGATAAATGTGTCATGCTATAATGTCATCCTTCTTCGAATTGACTGGAGAAATACTAGTTAAATTTATATCTTATTCTTAATTTAAAAATATTTTTTTGTGACCGAAATATGATAAATTACATAAATGTCTAAATTTATTTTGTCATGTGATGTAAATAAGTGATATTCTGGAATTTTAAACATTTCTCTGCGCCATAAAATCAGATAAAGTTAACGAGAGTGCAAGCGCCCCAAAAGAAACAATTGATAAAACGACGATGATGATATTTTTTGCGGGTGGAAACACCCGCCACATGTATGTACACGTCACGCCACGGAAGAAGAGATGGTAAAAAAATATAAAATATACGAGCCACAATAATATCATGTGGTTTTATAATTTAATTTATTTTTTATGTCTCTTGTGATAACAAATATATAATCTCAATTACTCTCGCGAGTTTGAATTCAGACAGAGAGAAGGAATCAGAATCAGAGTAAGAAAGGAGTGATTAAAAGTTGCGATTCATGGCGATTGAGGTGAGTTATTCTCCATCTCCATGTACCAATCTGAATCTAGGTCTAGGACCTTGGTTATTAATAAAAAATTGTGACATGACAGGCATGGTTGATGGACGAAAGCAATGAAGATCCAAGGCTTCCTCACCGTCGCAACCCCAACGAATCCGTGTCCTTGGACCAATTAGCAGGCAAGCTCATCTCTCTCTCTCTCTCTCTCATAATCTCATTTTACTTCATTGTGACTCTTGCTTTTGGTGAGTTTTGCAGAATTGGGGGTCGTGTACTGGAAGCTGAATCCAACTATCTACGAGAACGATAAAGAGTTGAACAATATTAGAGAAGCTAGGGGATACAACTACTTGGTAATATTGTATTTATTTATTTTTATCAATTTCAATTAGTAGTTTTATTCTGTTTTCTGTAATTAGATCATGGTGCACCAATTGTTACCTTTTCGTTGATTAACGAATGATTTCCAGGAGAATATGAATTGCAAGTTGGAACATATACAAGACTTGCTATATCCAAAGAAATTCAAGAGTTTTCATACAGATATTTTTTATACCAATAGTTTGGACTTTGGACACACCGATACAGAGAGTTTTTAAGTAACAATATCAAAGCCCTTAAATTTCCGAGATTACTATAGAATTTCTCTTTTTTGCCTGCTTTATGCTATCAAGAGTACACTTGCTTGACGCCTTAAATTTTGGAAGGCCCCATTTTTTTTTATACAAAATATTTTTAATTTAAATAATTAAATAATAAAAATATTATAATAATTTTAATAGTGGTAAAACTATATGAAAAGATTAGATTTTTTTTTTCTTTCTAATTACAGGTGTTGGATCATATCAAAAGATTATATTCATTTTTAGATGTTAATTACTTATAAAATGTTATTGACAACACTTGCTATTGATATTTTTATTAAAATAAGTTTTTTAAAATTAAAATTACTTAAATCTGATTTTAAATAAGTTATGTTATAAGATAGATTAAATGAATTAGTTATATTATTTGTTGAATAAAATGTTAGAACTATTAAATTATAAATTTGGCAATAATTTTACACCTAAAAAAAGTTAAAAGAATAAAAGGAAGATTAGTAATTTTTATTAGAATTTTGCCTAAAGTCATAAATTTCCCAAATACGACCCTGCATGTTGATTTGTTGTTCAGGAAAGCTTAAATTCTGATATATGATTATTTTTATTAGAAAGTTGATAAAAATAATTATTTCCTTAGAATAAACTAATTTAAACATCACACCTATCTCTTGTGATACAAATTATTTTACAATTATGCCAATTCTTTTGTGGCTTCATTCTACCATTAGATTTGTACGGAATACACTAAGAGTGTTTGAGTAAAACTATTTATGGAATAAGCTTTTATTAAATGAGAGCTTATTTATAAAGTTGATTGCAAGTATGTTTTTTTTAAAATAGATTAAAAATAATTTATAAGAAGGCGATAAGTCATTTTCATCAGCTCAAATAAGTTCTTTCAATTCCAAACACTTCCAAAATATATCTGTACTTTATGGAGAAGAGCATATGTGATTCCTTGGACAGGACAGCAGCGGTTACACTATACTGCTGTGAGACTGAGTCCATTTCTTAGTACTTTGTAACATATTTGCTAAGACTAAACATGTTCTTGGATGTTTAGAGATCTGGCAGTTTCGAGGTTAATTTATGAGTCCATTTCAATAAATGAAGGCGAATTTGGCAATCTTGAATATATTTGGATATGGTGCAGGATCTGCTTGATCTATGCCCAGAAAAGGTGGAAAATTATGAAGAGAAGTTGAAGAACTTCTACACTGAGCACATTCATCAGGATGAAGAGATACGTTATTGTTTGGAAGGAAGTGGGTACTTTGATGTGCGAGACAAGGATGATCGCTGGATTCGCATTTTGATCAAGGCCGGTGATCTTATTATTTTACCTGCTGGAATCTATCATCGCTTCACCCTAGACCCAAGTAACTATGTCAAGGTATGAAATTCTCTTGTCACGGCATCATTTTTGGGAAGGATGAGTAATCATTGTTTTGTTGTGTACACATATGTACTTGAGTGCAGTTAATGAGGTTGTTTAAGGGCGAGCCAGTGTGGACAGCATATAATCGACCACAGGAAGACAATCCTGCTAGAAAGGAATACATTAAGGGCCTCACTGAGAAAATTGGAGTGCCACTTGCAGCTCATTAGGGCCCTGAAATACACTTTTAGACATCACATTACAGCTTAAGGCTGGGTTTGTGATGTAATTGTTGCTATATTTTTAGTTTAGTTTTGCATTAAGAGAAGACCTGTCTATGAACCTAAACAGACCTAAGATACATACTACTAGCTTTTGTCTCTGAAGCTGCTATTATGTTTTGTAAACCCCATGTTCAGTTGTTTAAATCAAGTTTGTCCTTTGAGGAGATACCGGCGTATATTCACTTTTGATAGGCTTTGAGAAAGTTTGCGATTCATAACACATTAGTGTTAGGAATGGTCAATGATTAATACTTTTAGTTATAGGGTTGTTATGTTTGGTTTGTTTGCCCAAGGAGGAAGAAATATACGTGGAAACATGTTTTGTGGTATCATCGCATCCGTGTCGTGTTCCTTGTTTGCTTCAATGTCCACGCCTCCGCGGGTTTCTAAGGTAATATTGACGAATGTGTTAAAATTAGATAGAATGGAATATGAGTTCTATTTTATGTTTGGTGTGTTTCAAACATATAATGGAACTAAATTCTAAAAAGTAGCACAGTTTCGTTTACTAAAAAAATGTGAAACTGAAAAGAACAAGATAAAAGTAAACATTCTAACATGTCTCCGTTCACCAAACGTTATCTAAGTCTCATTCTTTTCTAACTATTATTAAACACATTAAAAATATAAGGGCCATTTATTTTGGCAAAATGTTTCTTGTTTTTACTTTAATTATTTTGGTTTTTGCAGTTCAATCAATGATTCGTCGATTTTACTCATTCACCTAGTATCTTTAATGAATTGATGAACAATCCAATTTTAATAACACTATTTTTACTTGAGATTTTAAAACAAGGGCGTAGATTATTATAAACTTCGTATGCAAATTTTGTAAATCTATAAAATATCCTATCAACAATTATTATAACATAAATATTTATTGTTCTGAAGTCAACAATGTTTATTACATTTTATCAGCAACAAAATTAGCCTTTGAAATATACAATAGCTATGTTGTTAATATTGTAGTATTTCATGATGCATTTCCAAAAAAAAAATGTCGTGATTGTAATGTTACTAGTCTTCGACTTAGTTCAGTCAGTCAAAATTTGTAAAAATGTACAAATAATTTTTTATAGTATTATCACTCATGATTACTTAATCATTATATTTTTTAGGAAATTTTCAATTGTTTTACATCAACATTCATTCTGTCCCCAATTTATATATTTAGTACATCATGCTGATAAAAAATATATTTATCTTTTTGAATGATTTAAAAATGATCACATTATATAAAATCTATTTTGGTTAAGAAAAAAAATAGAAAATATTTTTTTCATCATACTAAGACATTTGTATACATATTTATAAAATTTATTAACAACAAATTTAAATAGTTTATCAAATTGTATTTGAAACATATATAATATTACAAATAATTTTGAGACATGCGTAAGTACGAGTTTTTTTTTTTCAAATGATGAATCCTTATTTAGTTATTTTTCAATGGTTGGTAAATGAAAAAGAAAATATAGATTTGAGCATAACCTTAATTAGTGATGTTTATGGTTCCCACTTTTGATAATCCAATTAAATTTGAATTTACGAGAACTTGATAAACAAAATTTTGATGAGAAAAAAATGACTTTACTAGAGTTCGTATTTTTCTTGATTTGTAAGAGCAGTGCTGGGTTCAGTTTATAGGGTTTTTAACTGAAAGAACCGATTAAGAAACAGTAGTTGGAGATGCTCCAAGGAGTATTTAATTGATTTTTCAAAAAAAATTTGTTTGAAGTTTGGCTAAAGACAGTTAACCTTTAAATATTTTATTGAGGAAAGACCTCTAATTATTAAACTTACCAACTTTGTGAAAAATGATATCAAAATTATGTGTGTGTAACTATTATTATTCTATTGTATAATTCACTTAACTAATTGTAAAAAAAGTTAAACTCATTCATATTAATAAAATTTAGGACCTTAGTAATAATATGAAATTAGTATAATTTTATATAAAATTTAAATAATTGAGCATTCTTGTAAACCGTTAAAAACCTATTTTTAAATATGATTACATTAAAATGGGAAAAAAATGCTTAATTATATTTTTAATTGAGTAGATTTTGTTTTAAAATATATTAAATCTATTGAAATTTATTATGATTTATTCTTTCTCCAAGTAATAATAGTGACGCAAGGCCTATATAAAATGAATAAATTCAAAAGGAATGTAAATGTAATAAATATAAATATATAATTATTTAAATTTGAATGTACATTTTTGTTATTGCAAATACTATGTTAAAATATACTTGATTTTATGTATTTCTAATTAATAATTTATAAATATATTTATCATAAAAATAAAATTTATTAAAATAATTTGATTTTTATTAAATAGATATAGTTTCTAATTATTTTAAAAAATATTTTAAATCATTTTGAAGATATTAATTATAAATATGTGATATTACTAAAAATTTGAGTTGGTTAACCTGATTGTAACATGAATTGAACGCTCCAATCAATGCAGATTTTTCTATCATTAATATTGATATTATTATTTATTTATTATTTTAATTTTATTATTTGTTATTTTATATGTTTTAGACTTATATATTTAACTTTATAAGGATTATTTATCTATAAGAATTATTATTTATATTTTTTATTAATTTTTAATATTATTACTATTATTATTATTATTATTATTATTATTATTATTATTATTATTTTATTATTATTATTATTATTATTATTATTATTATTATTATATATAAAAATATTTATAATTTATTTTTTATTATTTTGCCTAATGATTAGTTTTTCTCAACAAACTATATAAGAAATGTTTATAATCATTAGACAAAAAATAAAAAATAAATTATAAATATTTTTATATAAAGATTTAAAAATATTTTTTCTATCTTATTTAGTTAATAATTAAATTAATTAAATTTATCAGTGGTCGTGCATGAACCTGATTATGAATTTTTTTTATCGGATTGAATTTTAAAAAAAATTAAACTGAATCCAATAGTAAATAATTTGAGTATTTTGATCGGATTACTTGCTCAAAACTGATTCAATTCAGGAATACCCATAATTATAATAAATCTAAGTCTCTTTTATAAATATATAAATCCTAAACCCTAAATCCTAGAATATAAATCAATTTGAACAAAATTAGGTCGTATACTGTACTGGTCGATTCTCACTACATCTCGGTCGGTTCTCATTACACATCAGTCGGTTGTAGGGCCGGTCTAGCTCTTAGATAGTCCTGTGCACTAGCCCATCGTAGAGTCAGAGCAGAGAGAGACCTGTCAGGACTTTGCGTGCACGACGTTCAATATCTAAACTTCCTAAGCTGACAAATCTAGATCCTTTTTCTAAGATCATGGGAATTCTCGTCACTGAAAGACAAACAACAACTTTATGCATGGAGGTAAAAAAGGAAGTCGTGGTGAGGAGGGATACTTTTGAATACGAGAACATATACTATCTTCCCTCAATTTTTGTAATTATTTTAACAATTGCGCTCTGTTTGATATAGCTGATATAAAGTAGAAATAGAGGAAAAGATGAGGAAATAAAAGTAGATTGTCAAAATCGAATGTGTTTGATTGTAAAAAAATAAACAACAAAGAAATATAAAATAGGTGGATCTCAGGATAAATTATTTTTCGTAATTGTTGAACACACTCTTAGTTTTGTAATTTAAATTGATGAACCAACTTAAATTGTTAGTAAACTTGGCTTAAGTCAAGTTGGAACAACAAAAAATGTTAATATCAAGTTGGAAGGAGACCGAAGCTTGGAGTTGAAACATTTGTTTCCAAATGAGGTGAAGAGTAAACCTGAATTCAGTTTAATTCCACTGATTTTCAAGTCGTAAACATGACATGTTTTGTACTACTTTTATTCTTTGCAAACTACAAAAGAATATTCCATTTCATTAAAAGACAAATCTCCGACTTGCGGTGGACCTTATTTAGCGGCATTTTTTGTTTTGTAATAATATTATTTTTATTTATTTTTAAACATGAGGAGTGGACACACAGCATTAACATATCTTGTTGGACGGTGATTATAAGGTAAGGCTGAGTAGTGGGTCCCACCACCGCTATTAACTTACCTGCTCTGCTTTGCTTCCACTAATGGCTGCTTTCTCTGTGACCGCCATCGCTCCTCCTTCTTCATTCCTTCTTCAACGACGTCGTTTCTCCACTCCTTCTCTTAATCTACATGTACTTCTCTTTTTTCTGTGTTTTTCTGTTTTATGCTATTTTCTTCGCTAATTTGTGCTTTTTAGCTCCATGGTTTTACGGATTATCATTAAATTTGTTGTCTTTCTATAATTTAGAGCTCACTGCCAGAAAATCGGGAAATTGGGATTTTTGGGATGCTGGGACTCGGATCCTTTTCCTTCAATTGGAGGAGGTAATATTCCAGGATTTACTGTTTGTGATTGTTTTTCTTGTCATTATTCAATTTGGTAAAAGTTTAGGGTTCGTTTCAACTTCTCTAGGGTTGGAGTCAAAGTGGGAAAGTGGAAAATGTCAATGTATCTAAAGTTTATTGTGCCCAAATAAGTTGCTATTTTCACTCATACTACCAACTGCCAAGTGTAGACCCTTAGTGTTGTGTTGTGTTATATGATATTCTTATTGCTGAAGCTGTCAATAGTAAATTGGCGTGTTTGAATCTAAAAACAGGAGAACTTTAATGTGTGTAGTCAATCAAGATGCCAAGGAAGCAATGAAAGACACTGTCCAAACTGATAGCCTCATAGGTGTGCTCAGCGAAACAGATTCTCACCAAGTAAGAATAGGGTCACTTTTGCAATTTGTTCCGTGTTGTCTTTCCATGCTGTGATTAGTTTTCGAGAAAGTGTACATTTTGGTACACACGTTTCATTAAATGGTCCTCCAATCGGTACACCAAAGATATACATCACATCAATCTGGTCTGTTAATGTCAGATTTTTGCCCAGATTGATCTTTGAAGGGTGAAACTAATGGTATATAACCTTTGATTTGAAGGCACACATGTGACATTAGTGGATATAGCCTATATCTTTGAAGGATCAAGATGGGTTCTTACTCTATGTTTTTCTTATCAAACATAATTATAGATTGTTACTCTATAACTTGTTGGCGCTGATGCTTTAATTTTCCCCCTTTGGATAATGGATATAATCCATGATGATTATGCAAATTTATGCTTCCTTTTTTCTTGTTTAGAATTCATGCAATATTTGGTAGTTTGGATACCAATTTGGCTATTCCATATAGGATGGGAGTGGAACTATTCTCAAGGTACGGGACAAAAGTATTGAAGCATGGTCGCAATTTGCCAAAAGAATCTCTGGTGAATGGGATGGATTTGGAGCAGACTTCAGTAATGAAGGGAAGGCAATTGAACTTCCAGAGTCGGTAGTGCCTGAAGCATACCGGGAGTGGGAGGTTAAAGTATTTGATTGGCAGACTCAGTGTCCCACTCTTGCTGAACCAGAGGAATGTGTTCTTCAATACAAATCCGTTCAGTTACTTCCAACTGTTGGATGTGAGGCTGATGCTGCTACACGGTACAGTGTCGATGAGAGAAAAGTGGGAGAGGAAAATGCTGGACTTACTGCCTTTGCTTACCAATCCAGTGGTCCTTATGTTGCTGTCTGGCAAAAGAAGGATAACTTATTAGAGTTGGAGTACTGCTTGATCAATCCTCAAGATTGTGAATCTCGCGTTAGGATTGTTCAACTTATCCATGTATTAAATAACACAGAGATGGTGCTACAGGGTATTAGAGTATTTCGTGAGCAGTGGTATGGGCCATTCAGAAATGGTGAACAACTAGGAGGTTGTGCTATCCGTGATTCTGCCTTTGCTTCTACTGCACCCACGACTGCTTCAGATGTTGCTGGTATCTGGAAGGGGTCTAAAGCTGTCGCCACTTTTGGCACTCCAAACACTGTGAGTGCAAGGATCTTTCTTACCCTTCTGTTTTTTATATCTGGATTTTCCTTGTTTTATTGGCTTCATTGGCATGTCCTTTCTATTTAATTCCAGGAGAAATTTCAAGAGCTTTTTGATGACAAAGTGCATAACTCTGTCAGAGATGAAGACAACAACATATTACTTCCTAAGCAGCTTTGGTGTTCACTTAAACAAAGCAAGGAAGGTGAAACTCTAAGTGAAGTGGGATGGCTTTTGGATCATGGGCAGGCAATCACATCAAGCTGCCTATTCTCAAGCACTGCAAAGCCTCAGGCAAGTTACAGTTACGATAAATAGGTTTCTTTTTTTTTTTAACTAATGATAGACTTTGATACATATGGAGGATCCACTCACATAGTATTTAAATTTCAGTTAACTTCAATAGACGTGTGTATGAGTGTATGTGTGTGTTGCTCTAATTCTGGGCTCATGAGGTTAAGAGCAGGGGATCCACATTTGGGCTCATAGAACTACCAACACTAAAAATGCTCGTTTGTATTTTTATATTAATCTATAATATCTAGTGGCAAGTCACACATGAACCTATTTACAGTAGGGGAAAAATAATGAAGAGAAGAAGTTGTGGAGATACCATGTAATGGTGGAATAGATTAGAATGACTCTTCCAATCTTTCATTTTATCTCAATGTGAATTCTTTACATGTTTGCTGTATGTCTATAATTTTGGTTTGTTGTCTGGTTCTAATCAAATCTTTTTGTTAAGCTGCATTTCTTCTAACATAGCCATGCTCTTCATGTTTGGCAGGAAATATCAATAGCTTTAGAAACTAGAGCCTTGGAATATGTGTAGCCATTGTGGCAATCCATTCTGATCCAAACTTGTTTACATTCCTAAAAGGCAGTACTATCCAAGGTGATTTATTCAGATATAAATATGACAATTTTGTAGAAAAAGATTGTGTATATAAGTTCCATTCATTTTATCTTTCATGGTATGGTATGTTTAGAGGTTTATTTGTACGTTCCTGTAATCTATATTCCATGCAGATGAATTTTAGTGCTTTAAAATTACGTTGTCATTTTCCTTATGTTTTGGATGGAGAGAAATATATCAGACAGGAAAGAAATCTATTATTTGGTTAACGAGAGAGGAAATATGAACAAGTAAGAAACAAAAAATAAAATTTTCTTTTCTTTTTTCTTCATTTTAGATCTACCACTAGTAGTACTCGAATATCACTAAACATTGGTCGAATAAAATCATTTCGGGTTAAAATTTTTCTCATCGAGCTTTTGATGTGATAGAGACTTAAATTCGAGTCCATTGATTAGGTTAGACCAATCTATTACTAGTTCACATATAACACTTGTATAATAAAACATTTGCATGTAAATTATATAAAAAAAAATCAAAGTTTTGTTTAATTTTATTATATAATAACAATATTTTCTATGACAAGAAAAATTTAAAGTAGATTTTACTCATCTCTATTTTATTTTAAATTTTATCAGTAAATTTAATTTAATTTAAATTATATTTTATAACTTGTCATGATGTTTTATAAAAATATATATTTTAAGATCATACGTGAATCTTTTTATATTAAGGTTTTAATTATTAACTAATTTTTTCCTACATATATAATTTATATTTGATATTAATATTTAATCATATTGTATTATTTTTAATTTTTTAAATTTTGTATTGAATTAATAATAATTATGTGTAGTGTAACGAAATATATATTAAAATATCTTAAATAAAAAATAATTTTCAATAACTAATATATTTATTTAGATTGAACAAATATACTTGTAGAATATATATAAAGATAAATGGAAAGGAGCGCAAAAGTAAAATAGAGATAGTTATTTATACACGATGTGAATCATCTAAAATTTGGCTGGACCTTTCTCTATTCATCTTTCATTAATAAAATATTTATAAAATATCGTTATAAACATTTGTTAAGATTTGAAACATTTCTCCGACTTTGAAAGCTGAAACTAGAAATTTTAGTTTAAAAAGATGATGAAACTGGAAATTAAGTTGGTAAAGCAAACATCAGTATCTACGAGACAAAAATCTGTTTCAGATAAGACTAGTAGACAAGTTAGTAATAAGTTGAAAAATTAGTTAAAAAAAAAGTTAGTTAGTAATTAGAATAATTAATTTATTGCGTTTAATAAAATTAATTAATTAAATAAATATATTTAAATAATATTTTTATATATTTTCAATTTTATTTTATTTTAATTAATATAGTGATTAAAATATTTTAAAATATAATATTAAAATAATAAAATAAATAATATAAAGTGTAATATAAAAATATTAAAAAATAAAAAAACATGTAATGTATTAATATTTATATTTTGAAATATAATGCTAAAATAATAAGATAAATATTATAAATAGTATATAGTTAAAATAAAAAGTATAATATAAAAATATCTAAGCAATAATAATAATAATAATAAAATAAATTTATTATTTATCATTATTAGTATTTTATGTAATAAAAAAATAAAATAAAAAAATAAAATAAAATAATTTTTATTTAATAAAAATAATACAACTGTTCATTAAGGGAAAGTAGATAAAAATAATAAAAACATACGTTATGAATGAAAGAAGAAAATAAAGAATAAAATATACTAAATTTTTGCTTTTATATAGAAAAAGACAAAAAAAAAAAATTTAGTAAATATTTTAAGGATAAAAGAAGAAAAGAAAAAGCTAAAAGTTATTATTTTAGAAATACTTTAAGTAATGTTTTAAAAAACGTTACAAAATTTTAAAATATATTTACCAAATATTATTAATAAAGTTAAATAATTTTTTTAGCTAATAAAACTAAAATAACGTGCCACAACATAGTGTTACTCTACTTATGAAATATAAAATTACTTAATAAGATTGTCAAATGAAAACTAAAAATAGAAATTAGGAAATAAAATGTCAAACTAAATACTGACACGCAACCATAACGCATGCAACATGTGGTGTGTGAAAGGAATTTTTGAAAACCTTCTATTTGGTTGACCTTTCAAATTGGATCATGATAATACTATGCAGTTACAATTTTAATTGCAGAAATCTTAATCTTACAAAACATTTTGTTTTGACATGAAAATAGTATATGTTTAATTACAATTCGATAAATTATTTAAATTTATTTTATTAAAAATTATAAATATACATACATTATATATATATATATATATATATATATATATATATATATATATATATATATATATATATATATATTAGCATGATAAAAAAATTATTTACTATTTATTTTTAATCAAAATAGATATTAATATGATATAATTATCCTTAAATCATTTGAATATTTTTTGACTTAAATATATCTTAAGTATATATAAAGATAATTTTATTTGATTTTAATTATAGTAAATCTTTTCTATTCTTTTTAGATTTTAATATTTTTTTTACTCTTTATCATTAATTATAATTAGTTTAATGTTGTCATGAGAATTAAAATAAAATAATAAAAAATATTTTAAACTAAAATAATTGAATTATTTTAGATATAAAATTTAATTAAATAGTGTATTTATTATTTTATATCAATAAAATAATTATATAATTTAATTTTAATATATTATTTTATATTTAAATTCTTTAATTACGACTTATTATAAAATAATTTATTTTTTAATATATCTCGAACAATAATTTTATTTCTAGAGACAAAAATAAACTAAAATATAATATATTAAAAATAAATTATATTATAATTAATCAAAATTAATAAATTAAAATATAAAAATAATATATTAAAATTAAATTATAAATATGTTTTAAAAAATACAGTATTGAAAATTAATGAATTAAAAATAAGAATAAAAAAAGTAATAAAAATATTTTTCATAATATATTAAAAATAAGTTATAAAAATAAATTATATATAATTATGTTATTGATACAAAACAATAAATATATTAATTAATTAAATTACACACATAAAAATTTAAAATATTCTTTATTATCTTAATTATTTAAATTAATATTATTTATTTTATTAATTATGTTAATATTAAACTAACTAGAATCAGTAAAAAAAACTACCGTCAATGATAAAAGAACTGAAAAAACTAAAAGTAAAAAATAAAAAAAAATAAAAAATTTGTAATGACTAAAAAATCTTGAATCAAACAATTTTTTTTATCAGCATGATGCATTAAATATATATAATTAATTTAGTGGTAAACCGTGCTTTTCTTTTGAGGATAAGATGGACGCATGGGTCAAAATAGACTGCATCCACTTCAATTTCCATGGCGATTTCAGCCTTAGAATTTCGTTTTAGTGATTTTTACTATGGTTTTTGTTGGGCACACCCAAACGGTGCGATTATAAGTCCTCGAACTCAATCAACGCAGCCATGTGTTAAATCTCATTCTCCACTTCCTAGTTCCCTTTCTAGTTCCGTATGGCTTTTAAAATCTCTGGTATTTATTTTTTAATCATCTTTATTGATAATTATTTTTAATAAAATATTTGATTGGTTATTTATAATGAAATATTTTTTAATTAATTTTTTATATAAAAAATTGGAAGTCAAAAATTTACTTTAATTTATTATCACTTAGATCAAAATAATTTTGTTATCGAAAATTTTCCCCCTTCTAAATTACGAATCTACCACCTCATGCTTGAATTGTATCCAGTTTTTTATTTTCTAATAGAATATTACATGCTTGGGTTGTTTTTATTCTAAAACATAACTTTTCACTAAATTTTGAAAAATTTTAAAAATAATTTTTTGGAAAATAAGCAATAATCAAGCATACTAATTTTGTTTTAAATATTATTAATTGACAGTACAAATATATATTTAGTTTATTTTTTTAGAAAATAATTATTTTTTGAGAAAGCTTTCAATAAAAGTAACTATTTATCTTTTTCTTTCAGAAGATTACTTTTAAATAAATTCTTCCTCAAAATTTCTTATTATTCTTAAAACCACTACCTGCAAAAGGCCTATTTTTGCGCTGTGTTGTAAGAAATCGGAAAACAATTGGAAACGCAATAAAAGTTAAAATCGATTTATGTTTAATTCTATTTTTAATTAAAATACATTTCTTAATAATTAGTAGTATAAAATATTTTCTAAGATTTTATAAAAAGTAATAAAATCTTATCTTTATTCTTAAGCCAAAAAACAAAAAGCATAAACAAAGCGTTCTCCAACGGCGAAAAGGGTAGTTTGGTAAAAGCGGGTGTAGTTGAAGGGTTTATATATTGCGTAGGCATTAAGCACTGCGTTGCAAAATTCCAATCAAGACAGCTTCAAACCTCAGCAGCAAACTTGTTCCCATGGGTTCTTCCAACAGGGTATTCCTCGAACTCTATTGTAAAAATCTTTTTTCTTTTCTTTTTTTGTTAATCAATAATTTGTATCTTTCTTTTTCCTTAGAGAAGTATTTCTTGGCTTAGCTTTGCTTCGATAATTTTGCGCAGATTTCATCATGAATAATTGTTTAAGTGACCGTAGCCTGTTATTTGAATTCAACTTTGGCCGTTTGCTTCTGTGTGGTTAGTTTTATGAGAAATTATTGATATTTTCCTAGGAATTTGGAAATGGAATTTTTAATTAATTAAAGGGTGTTGTTGTGTCTCAAGTGCGAAGTGATGAACTCTTATTGGTTATTTACTTATTTTTTTCACCACGTAAGCGGTGAGACAGGTTTGATACTAGATTCAGATGTTGGATGCTAACTATCATTGGTTTATTGGTTATTACTTACTTTTTGTCTACATGTTGTCTTACATAATTGGCACTTAATTCAATAATCTATTGAAACAGATTTTTTGCTTTCCAGTTTCTAGTATATTTTTAATCTTGTATATGTTGATAATGCGCTTAAACTATCAATTCAGTTAGATATGTACTACTACTGCTGCTACTTTTCTGGTTTCTGAGAGGTTGTATGAGTTCCTCATCCAGAACTGTGGAGAAATAAGAAGAGCCTTCTTTTTTTTTTTAATCAAATATTTTTTTGCAGGATCCACGAGAGGATGTCCTTGAAGCATGGTACATGGATGATAGTGATGCAGATCAAAGACTTCCCCATCACAAAGAACCCAAACAGTTTGTCTCATTGGACAAACTTGCTGGTAAGCTTCTTGCTGCATATGTCGGTTTTATTTATATGTGCAGATTAAGGGGTTTACACTCATATATGATTTTTGGCTTTTGTTAAATTGCAGAACTTGGAGTCCTTAGCTGGAAATTAGATGCTGATAACCATGAAACTGATCCAGAGCTGAAGAAGATTTGTGAAGAACGTGGTTACACCTACAAGGTTTGTTATACTAATGTTTCATTATAATTGTTTAGTATTAACTTTTCTTCTACTCAAAATAAATAAACACGTGTAGAGAAATATCAATAATATAGAAAAGAATTACTATAATTTTAATTATGTCTGGCATGAAGTTTAACATTCTTGTTCCTTTGATGTCTAATATGTTGCATGTTGATGTTCTGGCTATGTTTGTGTTTTTTAATAATTTAACCTGGGGATTTTTTCTGCAGGATGTTTGTGAGGTCTGCCCAGAAAAGTTGCCAAATTATGAAGAGAAAATCAAAAGCTTCTTTGAAGAGCATCTTCACACTGACGAGGAGATCCGCTTTTGTGCTGCTGGAAGTGGTATGAACTAATTTTTGGCTTTACTTTGATTTTCTTGCCACCTTGCCTACCCTGTTAAGTTGCTAATATATCCTTTTTTTTTTTAATTAGGCTATTTTGATCTTAGGGATCACAATGATGCTTGGATACGTGTGTGGGTCAAGAAAGGAGGAATGATCATCTTACCTGCTGGAATTTATCATCGCTTTACACTGGATGAGAGCAACTACATTAAGGTATCAATTGCATATTTACAAGTAATACCTGCACTGCTACTTATTCTGTTGCTAATAGGAAAGTATTATATCCTCATACTTCTGTGCCCTTTCTATTCCTCTGCTACTTCCTTTTGTGAGTATGTTTTTGCATATTTTTAAAGAAAAGCACATGATTGCAAAAGTTTGGTTAGTTGTATTCTTGTGGATATGTTAAGATAAAGGTGGAACTTGCATAGTTATCAATTAGCACTGTAGTGCTGTTGGCTGCTACCAAAATTTGTAGCATTGCATTTTCGCATTGCTTGATAGTGGCCAAAATCACAGCTGAACAGCAGCCAAATAGTTGCAGAAGCACTGCTGTTCCTTGATTGCCAACACATATTCCAGCCAAACTCACCCGAATCCTTTTCTGGCCAGGCTCACCTCCAACCACTGTTCTGTAGTTTAAAAAATGTTAGAGATAACAGGGCATTCTTTTACTGTGACATATACAGGATATCTTTGTTTTTAGTGTAGTGTGTTACATGCCTTTACCCCAGGCAAGTGGAGAAGTTGATCCCATGTTCTCTTGGTCATAAGGTAGCAACCGTATCGATTCACCCTTACATTCAACTAAATTTTCTGTTATAAATTCCATCTTCTTATTTTTTTTCTCTTGGCCTTCGTTTTTATGTTCTCATTTCTCTTATTGTTAATTGTGTCTTAAGTTAATGGTGAATGTGTGTTAGACTATGTGCATGTTTCGATTAAAGTTTGCAGACTTAAGTTTGAATGAACTTAGTTTTGTAAACTGAGTTTGCTAAAGCAATTCTCTCTTTTCTTCCATTTCAAACTGAGTTTCAAGATAAAATTGAGGCAAAACTCAGTTCACAATCGGATCTAACTGAAAATCAAACAAGAGATTTTTTTTAATTTCACCTTTTGAATGGACATTATAAATCTCCCAATTAAAAAACAAACAGCCTATGACTTATTTTATTATTAATTACCAATATATCTTTTTGGATGCTTTTTTTTTTAAAAGCATTCATATCTGTATAGTATAAAATATAAAATATTATCTTGAATCTATAATCTTCATCAAACTGGCTATAGAGGTTTAGGGTTTAGGGTTTAGGAGCCTATGACTTATTTTATTATTAATTACGGATATATCTTTTTGGATGCTTTTTTTTTTTAAAAGCATTCATATCTGTATAGTATAAAATATAAAATATTATCTTGTATCTATAATCTTCATCAAACTGGCTATAGAGGTTTTGGAGTGGACCACAATGCATCGCTATCTAGGATTGATGAATATGGTAACTTGAGATATGACATCTTGCAAGTTTGTTTTGTTGTCTTCCAGCTATCGATACGTTTTCGATCTCTCTTTACATATTGCTGAGTACAGTCTACCTTGTATAATATGGCAGGCTTTGCGATTTTTCGTTGGTGAGCCAGTTTGGACTCCATACAATCGCCCACATGATCATCTCCCTGCAAGGTATGACTTAATAAATTAACTAGTCTGTAAGACATTCAGAGGCTTTTTTTGTCTATCTTTCATAATAAGATTTCAATGCACAGACAACAATATGTCAAGGATTTTGGGGAAAAGGATGTTGCCAACCATGCTGTTGATGCTACTGCGTAAGATCTAGTACGAGGTGAAGAGGACTAAGACTATGTTGCTAACTAAAGTAACCTTTGAAAAAAAGAAAATAATGGTCTCTTTAAATAAAGGGTCCTGTCTTTTTATGTTATGGTTTGTGCGTTTGTTGCCAGTGTATCCATGCTAGTGTGTTTGTTGCCTGTCACTGTATAAAGATTGCATTGTATTATTACCAGACTGGGGACCAAATAAATACAAATATATGTTAGTATGTGCGAGATTTATGATGATGGTTAATTGACACTAGCTCGAGTTGGGGAATGATTATGGAAGTTCAAGTTAAAGGAATTACAAAATTATTAAATAATTTCGATTTTATTAACGGAAGATTTATTAGTTAAACTTTAAAATTACTTTTTAAGATTTGGAGTAGGTCAAATGCTGCAAATTTTTTTTTTTTCACTCGCTGAGTGAAGATAAGATTTGAATTTTAGGGTGTTCTTAGAAAGTTAATGACTTATTCGTTGAGCAAAATGTTCTCATGCTGAGTGAAGTGTTTTGTTGGGCGACTTTATAGTTTGAATTTTTTTTAACATTATTTATTAACTAAAGTTAGGCTCTTACTGAGCCAAGAGATTAATAGATAACACCTTAAAAAATTTTACCTTTTTTTTTTTAGCAAGCCGTCCCATTTTATAGTGCTATTTGTAAGTTTCCTGGCTTGAGCACGAGACGTCTCCCTTCTTCTCTTGTTACATGAAAATATTTTTATTTTTAGGGACAAAAAGTTTAGGAATAATTATATTAAACTTTTACTAATTTTTGCATAATAACATTTGATATTTTTTATATATTAAACAAGTTTAATAAAATAAAATATAAAGGAGATGAAATAAAACTTTAAATTGTTTTTTTTAACGAAATGGAAATAGAAAATTGATTTAATTTAACTCATTTTAGATTTAAAATTTAAATAAAATAAAATAGATTATTTTTTACTTTAAAATAAAGTAAACTAATACTTGTAAGCTACATCATATTTAAAAAGATACTTGTAATTTGTCTTAACTTTTAGCGTAGTTTATTAGTTCTTGAGCATTGATATGCACAATTATTTTTCATTGACATTTGTCTAATGTTTTTAAGGAAACTAAAGGATTTAATTTCAAACTTTTAGTTTTATTATTATACGATTTGATGAATTATGTGGGATTTTTTTTTCCCTTTAGTTTGCGATTAGGATAGGATAAACAAAATAAAGATAATAAACATAAATAAGATAATAAAGAAAAGAAAATTTTCTAAAAAAATTCGGAATGAATATTAAACCTATAAATTATATATAAGTAATCTTTATATAAAAAATACCAGTCACGTAAAAAATAATTATGATAATAATAATAATAATGATAAATATAATAAATAATGATGAATATAATAATAGAATAAGTTAACAATAATATCTTATAGTGATAATAAATATAATAATAGAAGTTCCAATAATAATTACAATGATAAAAATAATTATAATAACATTAATAAAAGTAATAGTCAACATCATGTAATAATTTTGATAATTATGACAGTAACAATGATAACATTGAAGATGATGATAATCTTAATAAAAAATATAATAATAATTAGTACACTTTCTTAATCAAGATGTTGTCGGTTTGAATTATGGTCTTAAATATTAAAAATTATATTAAAAAAATAAATATCTAATTTTTAGTAAGCTACCGATCTTTATAGAAGATTAGTCACGATAAAAAAAATAACAACCATAGTTATAATTGTTACCATATCTAAAATTGAGAAAGCTAATCATAGAATAACTCTTAAGATTTTCAAAGTATTAGATTCTCTATTATTCAATGTTGATATTTTTACTTTCACTTCATCCCCATTGTTCTTGCAGGTCAATGTTTTACATAATATAAAAATTAAACTAAAATAAAAGATATAATAAGTTAAAATGATAAGTTGATTATATCTAATTAGATAATTAAATAATAAATTAAAGCAAAATAAAAAAAAATTAATCCCGTCTTCTTGATTTTCACCTTCAAAATTAGTCTTTTAGATCAAAACATACATAACTAGTTACAAGATTAATAATGTGTAGGATGAAATAATTAATTTTCTATGCTAAGCTATTTCGGTTCTTTGGAAACTACGGGTTCTGTGAGTGAGATCAGTGGTCTTATTTGCACGACAAAAAACAACACCTGTCAAGTTTTACCTAATATTAGGCGCACTAATTTGATTCTAAAGTTGAATTTAGACAAAAGACATATAAGGGCTCCAAAGAAAAACAAAAACAAAAGAAAGATATGGGACCCTTGTCACTAAGCTTTATTTCCTCTGCTGTGCTTGCTTTTTGAATTTTGGTGGTGTCGGGTATATTCTATGTGGTTCTACACCCATCTCTAATTTATAATAATATTATTATTATCACCACACTAGAATATCGGTCAAGTACTTATACGTGTCTGTCTATTTGTGATGCAAACAAAGTCTACATTTTTTTTTTATCAGCAAAAAAGTCTACATTTGTTGTCAAATTATCAACATTTGTCTATTTCCATTATCATTTATTTACTAAATAATGAGTGCGTGTAAAGCTAAATAGTAAATACATGAACCAACTTGTGATTTCTTTCCTCAAATTTATTTTGCTAAATGACTTGTGATTTTTTTCCTCAAATTTAACTTATTTATTAACATGAACCAACTTTAAATTTTGAATCTGGTTTATTTAAAAAGGATAAAGTTAAAACTTAATTTATTTAACCAATTTTTATTTAATTAGTTATTTTAATAAATTTTCATTCAATTATTTTTTAATTTTAATAATTTAGTATTTAATGTATATATTTTATGTTAAGTAATAAAATGAAAATAAAAATAATTTTTTTTACATTAACAACGATTATTTAAGATTAAAAGAAATTAAGTAATTAACATTTTTTATGGAAATGGTGAAGTTTTGTTTGAGATGATAGTTTCAAATTTAAAATAATTCTTAAAAATCAAAGTTAGGTATGCAATAAATATAATTATCGTAAATGTATTAAATAAAAATATAACTTTCTAGGTAATATATCACTAAATAAGTTATTCACTCTTTTAACATTTAAATAATTTAATATAACTTTAGATTTGAGCCCATTTGTTTAATGAAAATTGAGCATGTTTGAACGTTGAATGATTTTTAATAGATATATATCTCTGCGTGCAAGATCTTTATACTTATTGATAAAAAACAATAATTAACAAAAATAATTCATATTTTTATTTAAGAAAGATGTTAATAACACACTTTTATTGTACTCTTTTTAGTATCCTCTTTATTATTAATTAAAATTTAAAGCTAATTAAATCAAGTAAGTTTCATTCTTTATTTAATAAGCCTCGTATATTTTATAAATTTTAATTAACAATAAAAATAAATTAAAAAATGTGTTAATATGCTATTAACCTTTCTCTTTAAAATTAAGGCAAATGTTCGGATAGTAGTTAAAGAGTTAAAAGAGAAGAGTTTTTACAAAGCAGTACCATTAGTTTACTTCTACCATAATTTCCAATACATCTCAAAATCATTTTTTAAAAATTATTTATTAATTTCTTTATTCGTTCTTTTAGAACACTAATTAACAAGACCCTTTATTTAATATCCTTTAATCTCATCAGTTAAATTGATTTTCATATATATGGCATGGAATTATATTAATTATTAAAGCTGTTATGCATACAATATATTGGAGCTCACTCTTGTGGATAAAGGATAAAAAGAAAATTTTCAGATTCTTTTTTATATTATCTTTTACTTTCTTTGATGGATCTCATGCAACAATAACATCTTGTGGTGCTGAAGAGTTTTCTTTTGACCTTTCTGGACCTGAGAACTCTGTTTTTTTTTTTTTATATACATTGAAAATTCTGTTCATTATTTCAGATCATGACGGTTGCTCTGAACCCAGCGGTGCCCACCAAACTTCATTTATTTAAAAGAGAATAAAATAAGGTGAAAGATGCTTAGATTTAAAGAAAGAATAATAATATAGCATGACAATTAGGTTTCCAGTAACTTCACTGCATGTGTTGTATTAGCTATTAGTTTTATTTAAAAGGGAATAACTATCCGTAAATTTTATTAGAAATTTGAAATATAAGGTATGTTATTTTATTTAAAAAAATAAGTTAATTCAAACACACTAAATAGACCTAGAATAATTATAAAAATGCATATTAATGTTGTAAAAAAATAATTATAAATATTTTCAATCAATAAATTAATCTGAATTTGCACTTTTTAACAAAAAGAATACAATTTTTTTTTCCAAAAAGATAGTGGAGAGGTGGAGCAACTCCGTGACAGTGGCATGATGCTAATAAATAATATTAATAAAATAATGGACACAAAGCTTTTGATGATTTTATGGAATAAAATAATGTCGTGTGCCTAGATATTTATTTTGACAACCTGGATTTGGATTCCTGTAGTTAATAATTGAACTGCATACGTGCAGTTCTAAATCTAAGGGTGACTAATTTTTAAAAGCAATTTTCATACTTCAATTTAATATAAAAATAAATATTTTGAAAGGTTAAGATTTGTGCAATTCGAAAATATAACTGCAGAAGTTCTTAATCCTGACAACCTTGAGTTGCCCACAACACTGTCTGCCATCATCTTTAGTTCGTCGATTCTGGACGTCTCTAAATCTCCGTCACTCTATCCTAACTAATGATTGGTTATTTTTTTGTCAAAATAATATTTTATTTTTTATGCATTTTATCTATACAAATATTTTTTTGTATTTTTCAAAGCTTACTTTAGATTTAGAGGCCAGTTTTCGTATAATTGTACTAGTTAGTTTTATAAAAATGTGATTATTTGTTTCGCATAAAAGTATATGCAAATATTCTTATGTCAGATATGAAGAAATATTTATTATAAAATTAGTATTCTTATTATATGTGGCTGGGTAAAAGTTTACGCTATAATACATTATATTTAATTTAAAAATACTTTATATCTAAATTTTTTTTTTTATATCCATACAGTAGGTACAAAGTATAATTATTAAAAATAATAACCGATCTTTGTCAAAAATTAAAATTTCACCATTATCAAATAATAAGTATTCTCTTGTTAATATAATTTTTTTCCAATATGCCATACCACCAAAAATTTAAATACATGACCTTCTAATTATTATGAAATACAAATATGCAAATAATTGTAACAAGTAAAAATGGTCCAAATGTATTATGATACTTCAGCAAAGAGGAAATTAATAACTAATAATTATGTACACGTAGCATTGTGCCTGTTCTAAAACGTTCATTGGTCGCTTTCATCTGAAACGTATCTACTTTCTAGAGACTGAATTTAGGGCTCTGAATATGGCATTCTATCAATGATCAAGGGACACGTGTTTGAGGTCAGTTTCATTTGCAAGCATGAACCAAAACAGAAGAAGATATGTAAAGAAAAGCATTTTAATGTCTCATCACGAAGATCTGTTTGTTTACTACTTTTGAAAACAAATTTTAGTGTTTTGAAATTAAAAAACTTGTTTGATTAACAAATTTTATATAAAAAATAAAAATTATTATTATTTTTCTATTTTCAGAACTAAAAAGGAGAAACAATGTTTACCTATTTTTGTCCTCTATTATCATTTTTTTATGAAAACAAGTAAAAAAATAAAGATTGAATTTCTCTTACTAATGACATTGTTGTAATGAATGAAAAAGAATTACGTTGTTGTAAATATATGAAGAATGGTAGTAAATAATTAATTAGAGATAAAATACATCATATTTGGAATTGAGTTTGAGAATCAATTTATATAATAAATTATCTTAATTCAAATATTTCACCAACCTAAATAAATATTTATTAATAAGATTTCTAATACAAGATTAAGATAGAATATTATTATTTTGAGATATCAGTCTTGTATCAAGCATTGATTTCATTTTCAACTCTTATAAAAGACAATTAATATTATTGGACGAGATCCTCATTTATGGTAGAATATTTAATGATTTAAGTATCAAATTATTTTTTATATATATATCTTGTCAAAGGGTTTCTTGACACCTTAAATTTTGGCCTAGATAGATAACTTCATATATGATAGATTATTTCAAACAATATTTTAGAGAAGACATATAGCATGATTAAATTGATTACTAGCACAATATTTTATATCCAACTAAACATTATTAATTATAATTTAAAAAATTATCATATTTTCAAAATGTAATTTGAAGAATAGAAAACGTATTTTCAAATAAACATATAAACTTTATATCATTTTAAATTGCAAATCGTTCTAATTCAAGTCAGACAAAATATATCTAATAAGAGAAAAATGTCTTAAAGAATTGGTGAGAGCCGTCACACACATTAGCAAGAAAAAGATATCTTGCAAAAAAAGGTTTCTTACATGGAAAATATTTTTTCAATCAAAACTACCTATAAGCTCAATTGATTGAAGATAATGTGCAGTCTTCAATTCTTACATATAAAACAAAACTATCCAATAGATTTATTTTTATTTTCTTCTCAAAAAAGTTTCTAAAATTAACTAACAAAATCTTTTTTAAAACAAAGAAAATAAAAATCATCAAATGAATTTTAAGTTTGTTGTATTATTTTTAATTAAAACTTTAGGTTTAATTTTAATTAAAAAGTAACACTAAAATTATTTATGATATTATATTGAGTTTAATAAACATGAATGTTGATGTAAATTTTCTATATTGTCTTAGAAAATATTTTTAGTATCACTTTCAAAATAATTATTATAAAGATTAAGAAAATTATCGTTTATAACGATTTGTATGGATAATAGTATAATTTTTTTCCGTTAATTAGTACATAAGTTATTTATTCAATTATATTTACATTTTGTATTTTGTAAAAGAATAAAATAATTAAATTAAATGTTTTATTTAGAATATTTTTGGCATGACAATTTCACTTTTACACTACTTGTAAATTAGTATGCCATTAATCTTGATGCATCTTAATAATGTATTAATTAGCTTTGAATTGGTATAAATTTTAAACCTTTCATATATTTAAAAATAAAATTATTCAACAAAAAATTATTTAATAACGTTTGAGTGTAAATTAAATCTTATGTCGGGCAAGGGAATCACACACAAATACTTATTTCTTGGGGAAAAAATGTTAGCAAGTTAATAACTTCAGATTTGTTAAAATATAGTACCTAAAAAGGTGTAAAACTTGATAAAATACTTTTAGGTAGGTTTGTTGTTAGCGGTCATAGTTACTAATTATACTTTTTTTTAATTAAAAGTAATATGTGATCAAATTATAACTTTATTTTTTTTCTAAAATACATCAAAAGGTATTGTTGGCTAATCACAACTACATGGACGTTAACAAACTCTTTCTTTTATTTATATATATAAAGACATATGTAAAATAAGAATATTATTTATTTATGAATTAAAAAAGTAAATTTAAATTATATAATTGAATATAAATGATCAAAATTTAAAGTCACATCATCACTTAAAAGAGTTATATAGTTTTAAACAAAAATAATTTAAGTATTTTAATTTTAATAATTTATGATAAAATTTAATAATAAATATTTATTATTTTATTTCCACATAAAAAAAACACGAGCTAGCATATATAATAAATGGATAAAATTAAAAAGATTACTTAAAAAATGCCACAGCTTTGGATGTATTTAAATTAACGTTTGCATCCTTAAACGCGAATCTTTTATGAAAATATTTTTTTTGTCCAACGTACGTGCATTAAAAAAATGAGAAAATCATAAAATGAATACAATTTAATCTTAATTGTTATAATTTATTGGATAATTAAGATTCACCTTCTGTCTCTCTCTCATAAAATCTTGCTTAAAATTATTCCGTTAAAAGATATATAATAAAAATTAGATAAAGAGATGGATGATAAATATAGCTTGTTATAAATGCGACATTGGCACAGCAGATTGGAAATATATTCAGCCATGCTAATTCCTTGACTAAGAGAGCTACAGCATACACAAGATGAAATGAGAAGGAAGGGACAAACAGCATCACATGAAATTAAGATGACCAAAAAGGGACATAACAAGACAAAAATTATAAACTATATTGCTCTGGTAACTTCTTGGTTTGCTTAAGCACATGCCGTGATGCCCCACTTTTCATTACCCTAGCCGTTGACAAAAAAACAAAGAAAACCAAAAGGAATTAATTATTTTAATATACCCTTATCCTTCTCTTACACCTTGTTTGGGTGACTGGTAACAAAATTAAATGCAAGGCAGAACGGCTTTCCCAAAGGAGAAAGAAAACACATGAAGGAGAAAAATATCTGATTGATGACATGTTGGTTTTCTCTTGTTATCTACTTTACTTTACCTTCTCCATTAGGCATATGACTTATAATAATATCCCAAAAAGAAAAAGCAAAAAGAACAAAAGGCATCAACAACAGCCATTTATAAAATGAACAAAACTCATGCTGCACCTGCTTCTGCTTCCTCCACGTCGCTCCAATCCAAAAGTTTCCTTCCCCATCATCATACCATAACATCATACAAGTCTACATTCACTGTCTCTCTCCCTCCAACTTCTTGTTTCTATGAGCTATAATATAACTAATTCTATAGAGAAACACTACATGATCTTCCCTTTCAGTTTTACTTGTCATTATTCAAAACTCATCTGCCAAATTCCTTTTATGAGTAGTTGACCTTCACTGCATTATTCATCAGGTTTGGCTGCTTCCATAGCTAGCAGCTGAGAAAGTCTCATCACAAGGTCAAAGTCAAAGGCAAGCCCATCTTGTTTCTCAGGAAGAATTAAGAAAGGTATAAGATGAAATTGTGTGGTGTGATTCATGTAGTAGAGATAGAATAAGACTGTGTTGTTGTTATCTAGATCAAAGCTTTAGCTCCATATATATTCCTATATGGATCCTCATGGTCGAGTGAAGGACGAGTTTCTTGGAGAAAGTTCTTCCTTTTGTGGAGACTATGATCAGCAGCCATTCATGGTTGTTCCTCAACCAATTGAGGGGCTTCACGAAACTGGTCCTCCACCATTCCTCACAAAAACATACGACATCGTTGATGACCCTTCCACAAACCATATTATTTCCTGGAGCACAGGGAACAACAGCTTCATTGTGTGGGATCCCCAGGCCTTTTCCGTAACCCTTCTCCCCAGATTCTTCAAGCACAACAATTTCTCCAGTTTTGTCAGGCAACTCAACACCTATGTCAGTAACTTCTCTTTTTATTTTTTTTGAAATTTTCGTTCATTATGTTTAGATTTAGTCTGTTGATTAGGTTTCCCTATATATTGACTCTTGAAAAGGAAAAGGCAGAAAAATTACTGTATAAAATGATACAAGACAGTATTGATTTGCTCCTTTAATCTGCAGTAATGTTGTTATATCTTTATGATTATAAGGCTCGATAAACTTAGATGTATATGGATCCTTTATCCTGCTTAGCATTTATAGCTAGGTTGCTTTAGATAAGAGTTTACCACGTGCATTTGTGAAACCATTAATTACTAGATAGAGTGATATTTTTATAGATTTGAAAATGAAGAAGGAATTTGACATGACTGTAGGGGTTTAAAAAGATGGATCCAGATAGGTGGGAGTTTGCTAATGAGATGTTTCTCAGAGGACAAAGGATTCTTTTGAAGAACATTAGAAGGAGGAAAGCAAACCAGCAATCTCAGGCGATGCAGCAAGGCGTAGAGCCTTGTCTTGAGGTGGGGCAGTTTGGATTAGATGGAGAAGTTGATCGGTTGAGGCGTGACAGGCAAGTTCTGATGGTGGAGTTGGTGAAACTCAGACAACAGCAACAGAATACCAGATCTCACCTTCAAGCAATGGAAGGCAGGCTCAAAAGGACTGAAAAGAAACAGCAACAGATGATGAATTTCTTGGCCAGGGCAATGCAAAACCCCAACTTCGTGCAACAATTGGTTCAGCACAAGGAGTGGAGAAAGGAGCTCGAGGAAGCTTTTTCCAACAAGAGGAGGAGGCCTATTGATCAAGGGCCTAGTAATGTTGATGATGAAGTAGGTTCTGCTGAAGAGTGTTCAACTTCCGTTAAACTTGAACCGCAGGAATACACTGACAAGGTATTAAAGTTTGAGGTACCTGATCTAGACCTTGCTTTGAATCTTGATGAGCAAAGTGGAAGTCAAAAGAAAATGGAGGAAGACCATATTCAACTTGAAAGTAGGGATAAAGATATTGATGAAGTGTTTTGGCAAGAATTGCTTAATGAGGCTATTGAAGATCAAAGCGTACTAGGTGTTGAAGATGTATTGGCTGAGCAACTTGGTTATTTGGTCTCTAGTCCTAAATAGGAGGAGGCTGCATTTCAAATCCTTAATTCCTTAGATATGTATTCTTTCTGGCCAGTTTTTGTGTTGATACTTGATACTCGAGATGATAAAACATCAATCTCCTTTGAGAGTTAAATTCTTGGCCCAAATTTAAGCACGTGGTTATCAAGAATCAAGAAATGGATACATTTGACACAATTGTATGCAAGTAGGGTGTTAATGTTTTCTCAATTATTCTATTTCAAAGTTAACTTTATATCCTAATTAATTTGAAGTTAATATCTCATGATTTTGAAAATTTTAGTTCGTTGCAATTAATTGGGAAGGAAACTCTTTATTAGCTATATAAGATTACATGTTATTTGTGATTTCAACTTCAACATGCCACTCCATCTTTTGAAATGGTTTCTGGTACCACGCAGTACACTGGAGAGGGACACATCTGGGAATGGGATCAAGCCAGTACTACACATATATTTTCTCATAAGTTTATGGTAACTGATAGTAATTAATAACGTACCTATATATATATATATATATATATATATATATATATATATATATATATATATATATATATATATATATATATATATATACCTGCAAAATTTGGGGTGAATATATATTTTTCATTTTATATTTATTCTTGATGATCGGGAACTGGCTTCTAATCATTTTTCAAGATAGTGGTGCACTTCTGTATTTGATAGTGATTGAGTTTCTCGAAACATCAGATCTAATCCTAAGTATGATGTCGATTTTAATTTCTATTTATTTATGTTGTCATTGAAGCATTAATCATTAGTCAAAACTCAGAAAGCAGGTGCTGAAAAAATTAGTTTAAATAAATGTTGTAGCTTAAGTAATAAGTGGTTGGTCTGCCGGTCATAATTGTCATGTGTCAGTCATATGACAAGAGTCATAGCAATACGTGCAGGTGAAATTCTTTGAAGTTTTCAGAATGCTTTTATTTCCTTTAATGGAAAAGACAAGGAAAAGGCTAAAATAATAGCTCCCTTGATCCAATTGCAAAATTTTGATGATGCTGTTAAATTGAGTTGGATCATAGGTTGCTTCAATTAATTGTCTGCCTAAGTGATAAGGTTGCACATGACATGCATGAGCAGTGTAGCTGCCATGACACGTGATCTTTATCCTGGAAATTTCTGTTCCTAAATCTTTTCTTTTTCCCCACTTTTCAGTCTTTACTTTTGTTTTTATTTTTTTTTATTTTCCCCCTTTTCTTATGGCTTGTTTTTTGTATATGTTGAAGGCGAAATAAATTTTTATGTTTTAATCAAGGGACTTGAATTAAGGGGTTTGGCCTAATAATTAGAACAAGAACTGAGCTTAAATTAGAGACTCGTAAATGAAAATGCAGTAAACGGAAATGAAATACATTTTTCTTTTAACAAATCTACTTTTGTTTATGTTATATATATTGATGTAGTTTATTAGCAATTTCTTTAATTGCTTTGAGAAAGGAGCTTGAGGAAGCTTTTTCCAACAATTGGTTTCATAAGCAATTTTTTCTTGTAGTGTTATTAGTTCATCCTTGAGATTTCCTTAAAAATCTTGCTAATGCCAAGTGAAGAAGACATTGAAATCTATTAATTTATCCATGGTAGCTTTTTTTGGTAAGGTCTCTTCTCACATCAATATTGATCAATCACTACATTAAAATATAAAGGTTATAAAAAATAGTACACAAATAATATATAGTATTAAAAAATATATAAAATACATTACTAAATTTGAAATTTTATAATATGTAACAAAAAAATTGAACCTATATATGTCATTTTTGACATTCAATATGCTGTTACCGACAGTCAAAACTGTAAAAAAAATAAGTTATTGTTTGATTAATTTTTATATATGAACTATATTATTCATACAATAAAATTATATAATATTTTTCATAACATTTATTTTTTTTATCAATTAACTATCTTATCAGTTAAAAGTTATCACACACTCTTTATCTTCTCTTTATTTTTTTGTTCTCTCATTCTTTTGAATGATTTTTCTTGTTTAAAAATAACGAAGAAATAAGATTTCTCATGGCTACAACTCAAACAAGGCCTGGTACTAGCTACTGTAAACCAAGCATGTCTAGAGAACTCTATCCAACTAGCTAGAGACCAACACAAGAACCTTGTGCTTGTGCATTATTAATTCTCAATTCACAGGTTGAGCAGGGAGCATAGTAACTGTTATATTGCTTTTTTTACTAATTGGTGGATATATATATGGTTTGAGGAATACATAGGAACGTACCAACAATTTGAGGGATTGGGTGGCTTATAAATAGAGAGAGACCTGCTTCCACCACCACATAACACCTCACGTGGCTTTACGATTAATTCTAATGGCTTCTAGTATTCATTTGATGCGCTTCAATTGTGGCCTGTGCTTGTTCTAGATTTTTTTTTCTTAGGGTTATATATGGATATGTACACGATTCTTTTGGCTTTGGATTATTCTTTCATTTTTTGCTTGTCATTACTCTAGACTAGTCTAGAGTAATCTACAATATATTTGCTGGTTAATTATTTTTTTCACGGCCAATTGGCTCTTCTGACTTTTCATAGCCAAGTCTTTTGAGAGTTGAGACTTCTGGAGTGCATGTTAATTAGTCTTGATTTTGAAGGGTACGCAGATGCGTCACTTTCTAACAAGAAAAAAAATGCAAGCACTGGGACCACAGAAGGAGAATGTTTATACATAGTATATGACAGGTGAACTAAAAAAGGTGGGTATAGTTAATAAGATAAAGACTTATATTTTATAAGGACGCGAAGTTATAAGGTAAAATTAAATTTTTGTTTATAGATAATTTGTAAATATTTTTTGTAAGTGTTTATAAAGTTTTGAAATTTATCTCAAACTTAATTAGTTTAGATGATTAGACTTACTTAAACTTTTTAAAATCAAATAAGTATATGATGGGCGACGTACATTATAAGGTAAAATTAAATTAAAAATAAATATAAATATAAAATATGTTAAATTATATATTTGTATTTAATAAATAAGATATTATACATTGTAAAATTAAATATAGTGAAATATAAAATAAAAATATATTTATAATAAGAAATTTATTTATCTATAAATAAATTTAAATTATTAAGGCAAAATATATACTAATAATTGTAATATAATTATTTATTATTTTAAAAATGCCACGAATATTGAAAAACTTTTATATGAATGGTTTAAATTAAGGAATATGTTTTACCCAAATAGAGGATTATGTTTTCATTAAATCTAGTGGTTTATCAGTTCACATACAAGTTCATAGACTAGAATTCGAAGAACCGACTTTATTTTCATATTTTCCTCTATTATTATTATTATTATTATTATTATTATTATTATTATTATTATTATTATTATTATTATTATTATTATTATTATTATTATTATTATTATTATTATTATTATTATTATTATTATTATTATTATTATTGTTATTATTATTATTATTATTATTATTATAACTAATAGTATTATTGTTGTGGTGGTCATTATTTTTCTTTTAACCTAAAAGAAAAGAATCAATTACGTACCTTGTAATATCAAACGAAAAAGCTGAATCTTCAATATGATCTTTTGTGTTTCATGTTGAAGGAGTGTACATGTAAGAACTCCAACTCAAGTTTGTTTGAGTCGGAGTCGAGAGGTTAAGAATAAAACAGAATGCATACTATTAGGTGGTTATGTTTTTGAAATTTTAAAACTTTTTTGTCTTTACCTTTGAGCTTGTTAAAATATTTTTTTCTTTTCAAATAAATATCAAAAAAAGATTTTCATTTTTCTTGGTTCAAAGGGAATAATCTCTCATAAAATATACCTTTTTCTCCTTTTATTTTCTCTTAACTTTTAGCATAAGATGGCATGTAAGTTATATTAAAAATTCTCAACTAATTAGTTATCTAATTATCATGTCACAACAAATTTTGGACTCAAGATTCCATACCCTCTAAGTCCTGCATGTACTAATATCATGTTGGTTTGGTACTAATGTCATCTTAATATAAAATTTCAATTAACTATCCAAATTATTATATCGCGGCACATTTTGGAGTCATTAAATCTGAAGTGGTTCCTGATATTTGAATTAAATATCAATATTCATTTATGATTTTTTTTTAAAAAGACATAACTGATAGAGAAAATATGAAAAGAAAATATTGAATAAAATCTGAAAATATGTCAAATTAAGTAAGGGGTATTAATAGTGATAAGATGAGAAGAAGAGATGAGGGAAGATAGATAGGCAGTGACAATAATATAAGAAGAAATAAAAAAAAAATATTTTTGATGTTTAAAAGAAAATAAAACTTTGATAAACACAATTATCATTCTAAAATATTTTTTTGTCAAAATAAAATTAGAAAAATAATGTTAATTGATGAGAATAAAGAAAACAACAAATTATTTGACACAACAATTATTATCTATTATTATTAAAATGAATAAAACAGTCATAAATAACATAATTGTTGATTTTTTTTTCTTAAAATATTTGACTTTTATATACAGAGATAATGATGAGGAGCAAATTGAAGCGAAGGCCAACGTTGATTTCCACATTTGGTGGCACGTCGATCGTAAGACGTATGGGGAGCCGGCAGGAAATAGAAATTTTTGCTATATTAGAAAGAGAAATTCTTTAAGAATATTCATCTAATTTTGTAATAATTTATAACATTCTTTTTTAGTTGATAATATATATTTATATATAGTTATGTGACGTGTTCGGTGTTCCAAAGATAATTACAAGACTGATAGCAAAATAATTCTAAGCATAAATATTATTTAAATAGATTTTAATTTTTTTAATGAAAATATTTTCTATACATACGACTAAAACATTAAAATATATAATTATACAATATATCACATATTATATTTTTAATACTAATAGTATGGTACGCCCAAAATACATAAAATATAACTTGAAAGAAAAATACTCAGTTTCAAAATGACTTCTCTTTTTTGGTGGGATTCGAAATGGCTTTTTACTACGTACCAATTTATTATTATATATACAATATGATTATCTGTTTAATTAATTAATATATAAATTTCGAAACACTAAAATACTAAAAAAAAGGTTTAACTTTTATCATATATATATATATATATATATATATATATATATATATATATATATATATATATATATATATATATATATATATAAAACTTTGTTGAAAATATAATATTTATTTTAAATTTTTACGACTTGAAAAGGTTAATCTTGAGCTATTATTTGAGAAATATTTTTGGTATAAATTAAAATCAAATAAGAAAAATAGAATAATATAAAGTAATTATAAATTACCATATAATAAGTTTATTGATTTTAAAATAATTATTTTAACATCAAAACAAATAAATATTTTACCTTATCAATGCAATCGATTAAACATAACAAATAAATATTTTATAGAGTAATTATATGTTTAAATTAATTGATCTTCATTTTTAAATATTTTAATGCAAATGTATTATTAAAATAAAGAAAAACTTCAACTTGTTGAGATTTTTTGGTGTGTCAATTTTTTGATTCTATCATAATGACGTAAATAATTACTATTTCATTTTTAGAAATATTTCAATATTTTGACTAAAGTGGTATTTGTTGGATAGTAAAAAACAAAAAAACTTCCCTATTCTTATAATATTTAAGACTTTATTATTATTATTATTTGGCGGTGGCCGACATCCAAATGAAAATATCAAAATAAATTATATAATTATATTAAATAATTCGTGGCCGATTATTAAGGAAAAGTAGAATAATCAGCAAATGGAAACAAATCCTACCCAATGACTTGTCACTCTTTGACATCCTTAAGTTACGTGCTATGATGAATACTAAAATTGCGTTTTCTTTCTTTAAGTTGGACCGTGGAAAGTGCAGTTTTCTTATATCTTCATTAATATTTTTTAATGACTTTCATCCGTATTGGATTCCCACTTACACTATTGCCACGTACAAGTTCATTAAACAGCTTTAGAATTTTAATTAAGGGATGTTAGTGCTAAAACAAATATTTTTTTTTCTTTTTTCTCACGCGTATTTTTGCTAAATAAATAGCCTCACTTGTGTAAATATAATATAGAAGTATCTTCAACCATCACGTCATTCTTAAAACTAGTAATCTAATACTACTCTTAAATAATTAATTATATATTTTATGTAAACGATTATCACATTCACCACAATTAAAAAAAAAAGTTTTACTATCACTATTCGACTAACTTGTTTGGCACACAATTCTCAAAAAGCAGAAAATGTTTGGCACACAATCACGCCGAGAGAACTATAGTCAAGCATTAGGCTAGATGCATATTGCATCGTGAAAATCATCTGCATAATGTTCTATTTTCCAATATCTATAAGTTTTATTATGGTTATGTTGACACATTATTGTAAATAATGTTTACTTTTTTTATTAATTTAAAAATTATTTAACTTTATTAATTATATTTGATGAACAAATTTTTAGGAGCATGCAGCGAAATGCTACTAATAGTATTTTTTTGAAAACATTAACTTCAACTTGTAGTTTTTTTTATATTAATTCTCTTTTTATTTTTAAAATATTTATTACAATTTTTTTTATCTTTTTTAATACAATGTAAGATTTTATTATTTTATTTATTTTTCTTTTCTTACTCAAAATAAATTATTATTATTATTTTTATCTTTTTTACATAAAAAAGAATTTATTATTTTCTTTTTTTATTATATAATATATTGATAATGATAGATTATAATTTATTTATTATCAAGATATTTTTAAATTATATTGTTTATTTCAACTATTATATTATTTATATTGTTTATTTTATTATTTCAGCATTATAGTTCAAGATAATAATATTAATAGATTATATGTTGATTTTATTTTTATGTTATTTTTTGAACTTTTTATATTATACATGTTATTTTAACTATTATATTATTTTTAATGTTATATTTCAAAATCTTTAATTATTATATTAAATAGTATAAAATAAAATTATTTATATAATGTATAAATATAACCATTTATGTTATTTTACAGTCCGTTAACAACTTCAAATATAATTTTATTAAATATTTATTATTTAGTAAATTAATTTAACAGTTTTTATTTCGTTATTTTTTTAACTTCAAACTATTTTTCTTTTGTTTTTAACTAATTTTTCTGAACATTAGCTATGTATTTCGTGTGTGATTTCTTTAATAAAATAATAAAATATAATATTTGAATTAATTTTTTTTTACAAACTATCTAAACTATGTGATTTGGTTAACGGTACCTGCAAGGTGATACATACGTCAGTGATTTGGTTAATTGTACCTGCAAGGCGACACATGTGTCACATTTTCGTATCAAACGTAAATCTGCATACTAATTTTTGTTTCAACAAAATGGGAATGAAAATTGAATACGATATACTTCTTTATATATTTTAGTTTTATTATTCATTATATTTATATAATTAAATATTAAACTATTCACATCAGTTTTTTAGTTTTTCTATTTTAACTTTTAGTTTCTGTACATAAAATTATATTTTATTCATTATCTAATTATTTGAAATGCATTATTTATATAACCATTTATATAATATTATTTTTTATATTTAAATTTATCACAATATGTATTATAAATAATATTTTTCATTTAACTTTTATGTATATAAAGTCTAAAACTTAAATAGAGACGGATATAAGGACAAAAGTGAATAGATAGTAGTTTTGAACTTTTTGATAGATTATATATCAATTTTATTTTTATGTTATTTTTAATATTTTTATATTACATTAATAAAATATTCTAGTTACTATATTTATTAATTATTTTAACATATATTTTTATTAAATATTTAAATTAATTTAATAACTTTCGACTAACATCAAACTTTTTTTTTTTTTTTTTACTTTTCGATTAATATTTCAACTTCTCTTGCCGATACCTGCAGGGTGACGGATCCGTCACATTTTCATATCAAACGTAAATCTCCATACCAATTTTTGTTTCAACAAAATGGGAATGAGAATTTGAATACGATACTTAATTATTTTTTATAGTTTTATTGTTGATTATATTTGTTAAATTAAATGCTAAACTATTTACCTATTTTTATAATTTTTATTTTAACTTTTAGTTTATATATATAAATTTATGTTTTATTTTCTACATAATTTTTTAAGACATGATCCTTGTACAATAATTTATATAATATTATTTTTTATATTACAATATTTATTACAACTTATTTTTTCTTTTATATTATATTTATCGTAAAAATTGACGTATAAATATTTTTTTATTTAACTTATATATATATATATATATATATATATTTATTTTAACTTGAAATAAAGACGGATATAAGGACAAAAGTGAACAGTTTAATAAAAATTAAAAAGGAATTTTTTTAATTTTGACAAAATTGGAAATGTGTCCTGTTTGGGTTCCTCCCATTTACAAGTGTGATTTGGCGAAATAAATACGGCAAAACGCGTAAAAATCCAAACGAGTCCTTAATTTCTCTGCAAAACCTTCGTTTGGAAGCTCCTTGTCGTTGTCGTTGTGGCTCTTCTCCCTCTACAGTGTGTGTTCCCTTAGCGAGCTTGCGAGATTTTAAAAACCCATCTCGGTTTTCGCCTTCGGATCAAACCCTTTTGATCTCTTAGCGAGTTTTGGCGCAATGCCGTTGCCCTGAATCTCACACCAAATCAGTGCCCACAAGATTTGACACAGCATCGACGACCCCATCACACCACATCGCGACAAAAAGAAAAAACCCTTATTTCTCCGAATGGGGTCGGTGCCGTCAACGCCGCGCAAGGCTGGCACATTCTCGCCGGAGACGGCGGATTATCTGATCGGAACTTTTGTCGGCGGCGAGCCGTTCCCGCTCTCGTCAGAGTTCTGGCAGAAATTGTTGGAGCTTCCTCTCAATGTTCAATGGCCCACTGAACGTGTTCAACAAGCTTGCCAGCTATTAGGTTAGTCATATTCTGATCACCGTTTTTTAGGCTTAGAATTATAATGCTCTTAAGGAGACCCATCCTTCAATTGTTCGATTCGTCGCATATAGCATTGGTTAATAGCTTACAATGTTGGAATATGATTTATAGTTTCACTCTGTTTGAGTTTATAGGTTATGTTATGATGTGTCGATTAATGTATTGACTATTAGGGAGAGTAAATTTGTTTGTCGTGGCAAGATCTTATTTGAAAATTTTTGCAGCCAAAAACAATTGTCACACAAGGCATCTTGCGAAGATTTTGTTCCATCTAGCATGCTGCTTGCAAGAGTCCATGTCTACTTCTGGTGCGTCGCCCTTGGTCTATGAAAAGGCTGTTAATGCAGTGTATATCAGTTCGATATTTATAAAGCACTTGATTGAGAGTGTTCATGACGATAATAATATCCACTTATACCTGTCTCTCGAAGAGAATGAGGCTATACAGAAGGATGATTTGAGAGGTATGTATGACTCTCGTTGTTTCAGATTTATAATTAAAATCTGCCAAGGTACAAACATATAAATTTTATTGAACCTTGTTGCATGTTTGGTTTTGGGTTCATGTAAAGGCTGAAGCTCATTTTTGACACCTATGTGGGGTGAGAAATGTTGGTTTAGATGTCAACTTATTATGTTTAATGTGGCATAAACATGGTTTCTGACATTTGTTTGAATTGGAACTTCCTTACATCAAATGGGTTTCACATGAATTATGTCACTTTCCCCTTTTAAGTGTTTTTTTATGCGTGTATTTTATTCAGATCTCTTAATTTTTTTTAAATTTCTATACAGATCAAACCATTGAAAATCTTGTTATGCGGAATGTGCTGAACTTCATAGCATCAGTAGAAGTGAGGTATATCAAGACTCATGAGTAATTTGACCTGCTAATTCTTGTTGAGTTATTGAGCGAACTATATTGTCCTGACAATTTATTATTATTATTATTATTATTATTATTACAGTCCCGACACATTTCTCCTACATCTTGAGCTGCTTAATTTCATGATTATTGCAATGTCAACTCAGCTTCTCTGTGGGCCATCTCCTGGACCAAATGATGTGAACCCCTTTCTAGATGCAGCAATGGCTCAGGTTAGAACATGAAATTTTAGCATCAAACCTTGGCTGTTGAGCTATTGTGTATCTGCAGATAGTAAACATTAGGTTAGTGTATTGTTATTTTTGCAGGACAGCTCTCTGGTTGGTTCAGTTGTTTGCAGATTGCTTCTAAATTTCATGGCCCGATCTAATGTTCCATTTCATCGGGCAACGTATTCCATCTTGTATGATGGAAGTCAGAGTAGTGTGCTACAGAGAGTTGGTTCTGCAGCTGGTATGATGACTGTATTCTATTTCATATTTATGGATTCTTTGAAGTCAAATATGAATTTTGGATAACACTCATAATTGTCTTATTGCCGGAAGATTCTGGTGTGAAGGTTAGAAACTTACTGATACGTGCTTTTTTTTGGCTTTTTTTTATTTTTGCCTTGCAGCAAATATTGTTTTATTTCCATTTAGTTATCTGGTCAGTTCAAATGATGAAGGATCAAAAAGTCCTATTGCAGATATCAGTATTCATGTGCTTCTTGTTCTCGTTCATTATCATAAATGTGTTGTGAGTGAGGACTACGCAAATAACAAATCTTCCACATCAGATTCTTTACTCAAAGAAAATCCTCAATTTTCTGACAATCCTTACTGCAAGGCCTTAGACCATGCAATTGATTGTGAATGTAATATATTTTTCATATCTATGCATGTTATTTTAATTGATTGAGAAGGCTAGCAATGTTTATATCAGATCTTTATAAATGCAGTGGATCGTGTAGATATTGAGGGCAATGCACACAGTGCTCGGCACATAAAGCTTCCCTTTGCTTCGTTGTTTGATACCCTTGGCATGTGAGTTTCTTGCCGCCTGTAGTTTTTGACAATTAACATACTAACCTGGTTCATGCTTAGCTATGGTTTTAATCATCTCTGCAAAATATGATAATACAATTTGCATGTTTTAATTGTATGTTATCATGATGTTAAGTTGAAAGCTTCTGTTTCTCAAATGTCACATGATCAGAATGTGTGCTAGTTGTCAATCAGTCTTATTATGACATTTATGAAACTTGTTTCTTACACTTTTCTGTTCAATTGATTCTTACATCAAAGAAAGGGAGGGAAAAAGTAAAAGAAGTAAGAAGTAAGAATTTTCTCCCTATATTTTTGCCCCTTTATGTTTGGTCTTCGGTTAGTTAGGTATAGATTTCTTTGTCTTAGATGGTTCAGGCATATAATTGTTATTTGGAACTTTGTGACCTGGTTAACTCAATTTCATTGTTTAAGGCTCTAGTACCTTGTGATCGAGTTTTGTAATGAGGGTCCTTCACTCTCCCTGCTTCTAGATATACCAAGATTTATGGAATTCTTGTCACACTGGATATTTTATTAAATGTACAAGTTATATATATGCATGTTGTGTCATACATTCGTAGTTGTTGTAATTTATTATTTTGAATTTTGCACATTTGTTAGTTTTTCAAATTTGCAACATTTATTCCTCTGCAGATGCTTAGCTGATGAGGCAGCGGTCCTACTCCTTTACTCATTGTTGCAAGGGAATTCTGCCTTTCTGGAGTATGTATTGGTGCGGACAGATCTGGATACATTGGTATGAGGCAGCAATCTTAAGTTTCTCCTATAAAGAAAGTGGGAATGAATTAATTATTTATATATGTAAAAGTCAAGAATTTTGGATTTAGTTCGGTTGAGGATTATTACTTTGTAAAAGTAAAACATATATTTACTTGATTTTCATGTGATATATGTAGCCACCTGTTTCTAGTCATTCTAAATTGTATGGGCCTGCTGATACATGTAGAATGACTGAAGATTAAGCCTTATTCTGATACCTGTTTATCTTTGAAATTAACAGTTAATGCCGATTCTGGAAGCTCTATACAATACTCCAAGGAGGACGGCTAATCAAATTTACATGTTGCTAATTATACTTCTCATACTTAGTCAAGATTCTTCTTTTAATGCAAGCATTCATAAGCTGGTAAGAGTTATCTTTTGCCATTAGATTTTGTCCTAAAAATGCAGGGATTACTCTAAAGGCTAATGTGGTATATGAATGGACAGATATTGACTGGTGTTCCATGGTACAAAGAACGTCTTCTCCATCAGACTTCTCTTGGTTCCCTCATGGTCGTAATTCTTATCAGAACTGTACAGTATAATTTGTCAAAACTACGGGTACAAATCTTAAACTGAGATGGACTATTAGTTTAGTCTCATGTATCCAAAATTAGCTTTTCTGCTGATTGATTATTTAATTCAGACATTGCATATATTGTATGAAAAAAATACCTATTAAATTGGCCAATTAATATGGTTATTACTGAGAGATGTACCACTGTTCTGAGTTTTTATGAATTATGACTTTATTAGTTGAATACCTGAATGTATAAAGTGATTGATGCTATTGACTGATATTTTTCTTTCTTGTGAAATACTTCTTCCCGTTATAGTTGAATTATAGGTACTTTACCTCAAATGCCCTGTATTTGAATTTATTTTTGGTGCTAAACTGCACCTAACATGGTTACTGTTATACCTCTAGCCCAATGAAAATATGATCCTCCTGTGAAATTCTAATGTATATAAGTATACTTTAGAAGGGCATGCATTGATATTTTCCTTTACAAACATTTCCAATTCAACAAATATTAAACTTCAAGGACTCTTTATCTCGGTTATATAATTTTCACTCAAGTATGTAAGCTCTAAGTTTGCTTATGTTAACCAAATTGGTGATGCTATCTTTAGTTGGTGTGATAAAATAGGATATTTAGATATTGTGTATTAAAAATAGTTTTCATAAATAAAAGTAGTATTTTTTTAAGGACAAACAAAAAGTTTACAATTGTACAAGCTCGGGATTAAGACTCTGAAAGCATTGTGATCAGTTAGCCTATGTTTATTGAAGGTTGTGGTTACATAAAAAGTATGCCAACAGATACAAGTAGAATTGACATATTTCAATCTTAGAAACGTTTCTGATCCTTGTTTACCTACGTAGTTTATGTGCTTAAAACTAATAGAATTGCTTGTTTTATTTATATATATCTCCTTTTATCATTCTGTTATGTATTGAATTATGATAGGATGTCTATCTCCAAACGACATGTCTGGCAACTTTGGCAAACATGGCTCCTCATGTCCATCGTTTGAGTGCATATGCATCTCAGAGACTAGTCAGCCTTTTTGATATGCTTTCACGCAAGTATGTCATTCTTTTGTTTGTCTTCATAGTGTTCTATTTCAATTTCTTCATGTTTTAGATAATTGTAATCTCTGGTTTAAAATGTGGCCACATCTTTGCTTCTTATTAGGTATAACAAATTAGCTGAACGCAGAGATAATAAGCTCCAAAACGCAAAAAACAACTCAGTTGAAGGAAACAGCCTTGTAGAAGATATGGTATATATTGCCTTGGTGCTTTTGTTATTCTACTGATACGAACTTTGACTATTCTATATTCTTTTGGTGCAGTCAACTGAATTGCACATTTATACTGACTTCTTGAGGCTTGTACTGGAAATAATAAATGCAATCCTGACTTATGCACTGCCTCGGAATCCTGAGGTATTTGATCTTTACTTGATTGATTGAGAAGATTTATCATGTCTATTTTTATCTAGTTTGCAGTAGTTGAAATTTACATAATAACCTTTTGCATCTATCTTACCAATTTCTTATGTGACTGGGGCAGGTAGTATATGCAATAATGCACAGGCAGGAAGTCTTTCAGCCATTCAAGAATCATCCACGCTTTAATGAACTGATTGATAACATTTATACTGTATGTGTTATTTATTGTACTTAAATAAAAGTTATAAAATATGCTGACCCTATGAAATCTTGCAATTTTTAAAGGAGCACATTTTGTGCTATCTTTAGTCACATTAATGAAGCTTGTCTTTGCATATTAAATCATGTTTCTCGAGTGTTTGAAAATTTTATCTATTAAATATTTACAGGTATTAGATTTTTTCAATAGCCGTATGGATGCTCAAAGAGTGGATGGTGACTGGTCAGTCAATGAAGTGCTCCAAGTCATAATTGTTAATTGTCGTTCTTGGAGGGGCGATGGAATGAAGGTTAGATGGAAATATATTTTTTGATCTGTGGTTTGCTTCCAGTGGAGAATATCATTGGGTGGATTATTTGTCTTGTTTCTATGAGGCTGTCTCTTTTTTGGCAGATGTTTACTCAACTGCGCTTCACATATGAACAAGAGAGTCATCCAGAGGAGTTTTTTATCCCATATGTTTGGCAGCTAGTGCTATCCCGTTGGTATGGTTCATGGAGCTTCTTATTCACAGTTTGAATTTTGTTGGTTTTATTTCATTTTATTCTGCTTGCTCATTAAGTACCAATCTTGAGAGTCATTGAGACTTGAGAAACGCTAGCTCTAGGGAATTAATTCATCTATCTATCTTATTATTTGTTTTTAGCTTTTGTTAATTGTTTTCTATCTATGTTTTTTTTTCCATTGTGCATGTCACTAATGCAAAAATTGTGTCATCTTCAGTGGAATCTCATTCAACGCAGTAGCCATAAATTTGTTTCCAGTTGATCTACATACAGAAGTATGTATTTGAACCTCTCTCTGTTCTATTTTTGTGTTTGTATGTTAATCGAACAGAAACAGTACAACTGTTATTTTTCTTGGATGATAACATGTCCATTTTTTTATTGTTACCTTTTTTGATGGAAAAATGCCTACCAATACCATCATTATCATTCTCGTGTAATATGCAATTGAAGGCACATATATTTTCTGATGAGGTTTCATCATTTTCTAACCGAAGTTTTGACAAAATTGAATATCCCATTATATTTGACGTATAAAACAACTAATATATGGGCAGAAGATCTGGTTCCCACTTTCCAACTTTTAGCATTGTCCTGTGCAGTGTTAGGTCAACATCAATTTATTATATTATTTTTTAATTTCATTTATTGGATATGAGATACTGATTTTTTCTCTTGTGGTCATTGACTTGTAATGTGTTGCAGAGACTTGAAAATGGGGTGGTGGGAAGCACACTCCAAAATGGTGATTTTGACAAGTCTGAATATCAGCTTCATCCATAACCGGGGATTTTATTGGTGAATATTTGTACATATGCAATAGATGATACGATTTCTGAAGGAAAAAAAAACTGCTAAGATGTGTATTGTTCTCATTCTTTACTGTTCATAAATTTGAGTGTAGAGAGGTTCATTCCCGTAGATGAAAATCAGATATCCGTGTAACTAATAAGGGGTCACACTAATATATCCATGTCATATCATAAATTTTTGGTGCTGTGCTCAGTTGCTTGTGCTTCAGTAACTACTTTTCATCTGAGAATTTCGCCTTTTCTATTATTGCCTATCTGCTTTTTTAACCATTGATCTATTGTTTTAATTAAACGATAATGAAATTTTGACATAATAATGCTTTGCTAATGCGATTAAGAATTCCTTTATTAATTTTATTTATAATTTTTATAATGTCTTTTAATTGTAAATATATTTCTTTGAAAATTTTACATACAATTAAAACAAACGGACGTTGGTTTAGTTAATTTTGTGAACTGCCACTACTCGCCTACAACGTCACCGAAGAAGGGTAGAAATTCCTTTAGTTTCCCTAAATACATATTGATATTTCTGGTTACAATTGTAATAAACATTACCTTCATAATTATCTGCAAGAGACAATTAACTTACATAGCTAAGGTGATACCGTGATTGATATCATATTTGTCCTAGAATGCATTGATTTGAATCCTTGTCCTCTTAAATCAATAATTCGTTAAGTATAATCGAAACAATGTTATTATTTAGATATCAAATAATTTATATTGCATTTGACATGAGATATCTTTTTTTATTTATTTTTTTAATATTTTTTTCATATATACTTATCTCAATTTTTTTTCTTAAAATTAAAGAGAACAACCGAAGTTATTATACAAATTAAATTGCTTCAAAGTTTGTAGCAAGTGTTTTAAAATGTCCTGTAGTATTCTATCATAATAAATATATGGGGAAAATATCAATTTTATTAATAATTAATTTTAGTTGAAAAATTTGATGAGTCATCTTTACTAATATTTTCGTTTGATTATAATTTTTTTATCTACAAAGCCCAAATTTAAAATCCTTCCTTAAGATATTTGAATTTGATTTTATTAGAATATGTTGGTTCCTTGATTTTAGTATTAAAATGAGTCATCAATATTATAAGAGAAAAATATCTATTGATTTTAATTATAATTAATATATGTTAAAGAATTTAGTTGAAAATCTTTAACAGTCTCAATTATAATTTTTTTATTCATAAGACTCAAAAGAAATTTTATTTAAATAATTCGACTCCAATATTTATTGCAGTTACAAGAATATATATTTTTTAGCAGTAATGACACTAAAATATATAAATAAATTTTATTATGTTTTTGAGATATTTCATTTATATAATAAAATTATACAACTTAGATAAAAAATATAATATTTTCTAAAAATCTCTATTCACCGTATTAATCATTTTATTTTGTATTTTTATTATTTTTTTTCCTATCTTACTTATTTATATAAAAAAAGTGGTATAAATAAAATTTATCAAAATTTTAATAAGGATAATACCGTCACATATTATGTAAAGTTAAACTTTTGAGACATAAAAAGTTAATTTTTCAATTATATAATTTACACTTTATTTTACAACATTTAATACAATACTTTTATTTATTTATCTCTATATCACAAATCATCTTATCACGTTCTTCTCTCTTTTCTCTCCTTATTCCTTTCATTGTATATATTTTGCTGTAAAATTGTATAAACATAGTTTCTTTACTCTCTTTTATACTTTTCATCACCTACCTTTCTTTCTACTTGACAGTGCAAAGTGCAAATGATAATAAACAAGAAGGATGATAAAACAAGAATCACCATATTTACATAAAAAAAGTGAGGAAATCTATAATTCGAGTTCACCCCTCCGTATATTTCAATTTTGATTATATTCTAAATAATTAACCTGGCCTAGTAAGGAAGCGTCGTTTAATTTGTAATAATTAACTTCACCACCTAGGCAAGCAACAATTCAATATATGAAATTTGCTTATGAATAATGATATATAATTTTACGTGTAGTTTAAAAAAACACAGCAAGTACAAATAGATTGGTCTCTGTAACCAGGAATGATTAAGGGCATTTACACCAGGGTACCTCCCTTAAGATACTCAGTAAAAGCCAGAGCAATCAAACCCAACATAGCAAATCTACCATTCCACAGTTCTGCATCTGAGGACATGAACCCTTTGGACTTAGACTCCACACTAACCCCTTGGAACAGTGGAATCAAGGAAGCAAGGGTAAAGATCACACTTGTCCCCAAGAACCATGGAATGCCACCATTGGATATTTGTTCAAACACACCCTGCCCTTTTGCTACTTCCACTGCTATTGCAGCTACAAACCCAATCATGGCCAGCCTCCCATTGATCCTCTCAGGTGCTGGCCCACTGAACGCCAACACATCAGAAAACTTGGTGCTCACCTGCCATTATTCATCATGTCAATAGAGGGATCTCATATTGTTCATCAAAATTGACATTTGCGTTACTACTTTTGTTAGTGAAGAAGAATTTGCGATTACTCTCATCCAAGCACATATAATAAATTTGTTAATATTTATGATAACTATTTTTAAAATTATACTTATCATGATTTATGATAGATTGATATTGTAAAATTTCTTATATTGCATATAAAAATTAAACTCAAAATCAATTCATATATTGTTAAGAAAGCAAATAGGCTCACCTTTGGTGAAGGAGTAGAGGCTGGCTGTGGCTTGGGTTCTGCTGAGGGTGGTGGTGTAACTGGGGTTGCAGGCTCACTTGGTTGCTCTTCCTGCATATAAAAAATAAATAAAACAATGGTTAATTACATATGATTGTTCCTGAATGATTGAGGAAACATACCAAATGATATTTCAACATGTAACAAACACTATACAATAGGATATCTAAAATAATTGTGATGCACTACCTCAGCCATGGACCGAACTCTCAGACCAACATTCCTTCTCAGGTGCATAGCCGGAATGCCAAATTGGTTCACCCTAGGCCTGCTGGAAATGCGGATCATAGGGTTTGCCAGGATTGATTGCATAGCAAAAGATGAGACAGCCATAGATGAATTGATTTTAGTGGCACAGTTCCAGAAATGTAGCAGTGTTACAGAGGTTAGACAAGAAAAGTGACTACAAGGATGATTTTCTTGGCACCTAACTAGTGAGTATTTATGAGGATAACTTAGTGAATCGCACTGCACTCTTCATGGGTAGATGAAGTATAAAAGAAGGTTGTTTATATAGAATTAGAGGGTAAGCAATGTGGTGGATATTTTGGTTCCACGTAATGCGTATATAGGTCCTAAAGGTCATTGGCTCACGTGGGTTCGCTTGTCCACACATGCTAAAAGTTGGAGACGTGGCTTCCATGAAGACCAGAAGGAACCACTCGGTGACTTCAATTATTATTTGGTAAGATCTGGAACATTCTACATTCATCTAGCTAACCAAGAAACTAGATTTGTCTTTAAAACAATGTTAAGATTGCTCTAAGTTAACCAAAATTAATGCTTTGCCTCGATTTATACAAAGCGTATTTAGCAGGGAACGTAAGCATAATTCATTGGACGCTTCATGCAATTAAGATGACATGCCTTCTAAGAATATGATTGGACTCAAGACTTCAAATTTGTGGATCAAGTATATAATAATATTACTTTATAGGATTTAATCACGGTTCGCTGCGTTTACTATATTAAAACAATTCGGCTTCATAAATACTGATTATCACCAGATTTGTTGTTGCCCGTGCCTTTCACTGTATCAATATTTTATCTTTATAATATTTTTAAAATTTTTATTTATATATATTATTACTATTATTATATATAATATTTTTATTAGATTTATTTTCTTTTTATAATATTTTTCTCCCATTTTATAATATTCTATTGTTATAATATATTATTGCAGTAACTTTTTTTCTTAAAACTATAATGAAAAAATATATTATACTACGACAGTATAGAATAATTTTATATAACTTATAATCATAAATCATTATGTATAATAAAATTGTTTTATAATAACTATCTTAAAATTATTTATAATTAAATCATAGTATAAAATTATTTTATGCACTCAGTATGTCATTATTAAACTTTAAACTCTAAGTTTATTATTATTATTATTATTATTATTATTATTATTATTATTATTTACTTTATATTTGATGATTATAATAATTAACATATATATAATCTATATATATAAATGTTAATAAACATTGTAATTATTATTTTTAATATATTTATGATATTTTAAATATTTATCATAAAAAATATAACTTTTTTACTCTTTTAGATTTTAGACTATTATATTATTACTCTAATAATATATTTTTATTTTTCTTAAAATTAGAGTATTCTTTTACTATTATTTGTTATACTTTATTAGTATTGTTTATATTGTCTTTATTATTATTTTAATTATTAATAATTATTATTTATAATTATTGAATAGTTATATATGCATCAATACTGTATAGTATTCATATGTATAATATATATAATATTTATAATTATATATCTAGTATTTATAATAATATTATAAGAATATTAGAAATTATTGAATAGTTACATATGCGTCAATATTGTATAATATTCATATGTATAATAATATATAATATTTATAATTATAGATCTAGCATTTATAATAATATTATAGTTCTTATAATAATATATGTGTATAAAAGTTGACTGTTATGTTTTTTTTATATTTTATAAGTGTTGTTTATATTCACTATTATTGTCATGTTTATTTACTTTATATTTGTTTGATGATTATATTATTAATATATGTATGTATAATTTTATATTACAAATATTAATCAATATTTTATTATTTTTAAATATTTTGTGATATTTTAATCAATATATTTAAATTAATATTTTTTACATTTATTTTCTTAATTAAAAGTAACCAAATGTTAATTACTAATTGGTACCAAAAGAACAATGATTATATCAAAATAAAAGGAAAAAAATATTACAAAAAGATTTAATATTTAAAATATATAATTCATTTAATATTTATTCTTTTAATAAAATATATCTAATCTGTAGAGCACTAGTAATAATCACCCTTTAAGTTATTAAACTAGATCAGAACTTTTCTAACCAAGTATATTAGGAAATCACGAAATACGATTTTAACACTCCTTGAACTGTTATTGCTCGCTGATCATTGTTCATTGTACAGAAATTATGGCTCATTTATAAAACCCTTTAATAAGTTTATACAGTTAGAAAAAGCATACTATTATTGAACATCAGAGTGACTGTTAAGAATAACGTGTGGGGGCGAATGTTGAAATATGCAAATAACATTATTTTTTGCTTAAGTAACAGCATAGGGTCAGTTAAGTTGTAAAATTAATTACTGCTTTGCCATTTGCCACAACATTGTAAATCCTAAAAGATAAGCTTGTAGGGGCAAATCCTTCACCACAATATGGAATTATGAAAAATATATCTGATATAAGCCCAGAATAATAAATAAACCAGCACATACAACATAGTTTAAGAGGAAGGGAAGTGTTTTTTTTTTTTTTTTTATTTCTATTTCACAGTCATTATCTTGGGGAGAATCCCAGTGGTTTTTTTTGTTGTGATAAGCATAATGGGTGAATACAAACACAAATTATTCCATTACAAACTTGCACGGTTCTTCTCAATTCAATTACTTTGGTGGTGTAGTTGCAAACTTCCAAATAAAGTCGTTTAAAACATCATACTCTCGTGTCCCAGCAACTTCATAAACAGGAACTGCTTCAGAAATTTCCCTCAAAACTTCATCCGTAAGCTTCACGGTCAGAGATCCAATGTTGTTTTCAAAGTTCTTCAGTTTAGTAGTCCCTATGGTATCAAAGAAATACATGATAAAATCACTTAGTCAATAGAATCTGTTTATAAATGCTCGTGCTTACAATAATTACATATTTCATTGACAAGATCTAGGTAATATGAATGAACAAATGCACAATGAACTATTTTCAGCCTGAGACATTTCATTTTTTCTTCTTCTTATTATCTTCATTTATGAATACTTATGGAGAAATTTATCTAAACAAAGTCATAATTGATTTATGAAAGAAGTTAATAAGAAATTAGTTTTGATATCATGTCATGCTCTTTACCTTCATGGAGTAGCAATTTTTTAGAGAAGTCCAGAAAAATAAATTGGTGTAATTTGTTAAACATGTGAAATAGAAAACTTAAAATAGACAATTGAAGCACACAGTAAGCAACTCATCAAATATGTTGAACATGAAAGTCTTCTTAAATGTAATAAGGACACTACCAGGTATAGGGATGATGTCATTTCCCTGATGGAGAAGCCATGCTAAGGCTAATTGAGATGGAGTGCACGCATGCTTAGAAGCTAAGTCATCAAGTCGTTTATAAAAAAGTTTATTCTTCTCCAAATTTTCTCCAGTGAACCTAGGATGCATAGTCTGTTACAAAAACAAGAGGAAAATTCAATAGACAATCACTGCCCAGTGAGATATGTTTGTCATTTTCCCTCAGCAGATACGTGATCCAACAAGTAGGTTGAACCGCCTTGTTATTGTTATTTTGATAATCATAATAGGGAAAAGCTACAAATTCATGCAAACATGAAAACTGTATTACTTATCACTAGCTACATACCAGCAAGCTCTGACTAGGCAAAGTCTCTGCCACTGCCTTTCCTGCGAAAAAGCCACGACCAAGAGGACTATATGCCACTATTCCAATCCCAAGTTCTCTGTAAGTACAAAATGCTTCTTAGTTAGACATTAGACAATAACAAATTTCTCAGATATTTTGTAGATAATTGAAGTTAAAACTTAAAAGCATAAGTGAAAGAGTTAGATAGAAAATATATCAAGTTAAAACTCAAGAGTAAATGTATATGTGATTAGTGACAAATACACAGTAGAGTTAATCTTTCTATTTAAATACCTGCAGAGTGGAATTATTTCTTCTTCAATGTCACGGCTCCATAAAGAATACTCCATTTGCAAAGCAGTAATAGGATGAACAGCATGTGCTCTCTTTATAGTGTCGGCATTAGCCTCAGACAACCCAATATATTTTATCTTTCCTTCATTTACCAGCTGTTTGAGCTCTCCCATCTTTCATGCAGGGATCAATATCAAAGCACTTAATCATCTACAAGTGTTGGAATGGTATGCATAACTAACAAGAGAGGAAAAGCATTCAAAGCTTACAGTGTCTTCAATTGGCACTGAAGTGTCAACTCGATGTTGATAGTATAAATCAATATGCTCCACATCAAGCCGCTTAAGACTAGCTTCACAGCACTCTCGCACATATTCAGGGGTACCCTTTACCCCAAAAACCATCTCATCATATATAATAACACCAAATTTTGTAGCCAACTGGACTTTTTCTCGGGGAAGTTGTTTTAAAGCCTGATGACAGTAGAAAAGACATCTTTAATTATGATAGACTTCAATTTTCAACACCCCCCCCACTAAATTCCATGCATTGTTAGTATAATTTTTTACATTGTTAACCAATTAGAAATCAAGTATGATTTTTAAGGTAATTGTAATATAAGTTATGACAATTAGTGATTGAATGATAGTGTAATGCATAAACTACTTAGCTTACATGTTTAATGAAATTTATGAGACAAAAATACATGCCATTTGCCTCATCTAAAGAGTGATCTATTTGTGAATCAGCTGTTAACACATGACTAATCAATTTATTACAATATGAAACTCATACAAATGATTACGTGCTTCTAACACTTGGAATTAAAATTAAAAAAATATATTAATTAGTTGGATAATATGTTACCTTACCGACCATGATTTCATTATCATGATTATGTCCATAAAGATCTGATGTATCAAAGAAGGTAACACCCTTATTGAATACTTCCTTAATGATTGAACATCCTTCTTCATGCGAGAGGGGGGCATTATAAATTCCAGATAATCCTCCACATCCAAAGCCCAACCTAGAAACCTGCATTCCACAAATGAATATATACATCAGGTTCTGTTCTTATCACAAATACTGAATCAGACACTAGGTCAGATAACAGGGAGAAATGAGAGAGGGAGGGATATGGAGAGGAAGAAAGGTGAGAAAGAGGGTCTGAAATGTTAATGTAAGTAACTTCTTTTTGCATGTAGTACAGTATGCTGATAATCTCTTCTCTGACTCGTTTGTGGTTCCAAATCAATAAGCATTGAGCAAGACTTGAAACTTTAGAGATTACTCTTATACATACTCTAAATTTCAGACATAACTTATGCTCTACAACTAACATTCTCTAATATCCAAATCAAAAACAATCCAAATAGGTAAAACCATTCAACATTACCACTGTCTGCTGCTTAAAAAATAAAAGTTATTCAATTTCATTCAACAAGTGTATGCACGGTAAGACTCCACCAAATAGAATACTCCTAGGGGTGAAGAGGAAATTGGGAAAACAAAGTCCTATTATGATCTATGAATGATGAGAAGTATATCTAAAGGGTTCTTTATCCACAAGCTTCTGTTACCCATGATGAAACAATATTAAGGCTTGTACTTTGGAAGATAATCTATATACTTAGGGGCAAGGTTTTAAGAAACGGTTTGTGACTAAGATTTCAGCCACAACCTCAAGGCCCTTTGGATGTCATAATCGCATCAGTCACATTTATATGTAATTTCCTGCAATATTAAGGATTGAAATAAAACTGCAACCGCAACCGCAATTAAAAAACTTGCTTACTGGGATACCAACTGTATTTCTATGAATAAGCAGGAAAAATGACCAAAAATGCCAAAACTGGAAGAGTCTGTTAGAGAAATGGACACCCCCCAACAAAAGAGAAAAGAAAGCATATATGATGCTACAGGTGAGTAAAAGCAGATTGATTTATGACATTAGTATACACATGCAGCAGCAGAGGAGATTTGAGCATTCATTTAAATTATATTTTCACAATTTTCATATGTAATGTAAACATTAGAATAATGTCAATTTTTTGTGAAAAATATTCCCTTGAGTTGACGATCATGAGAACAGATAACCTTCCTTCAAAAACCCGGTAAACAGCAGAGAATGAGATTAACAAAAACAAGCATATGATGATAACTGAAATATGTGTTGTTCCTCTTATTGCTGAATTAATTCAGTTTTCGATGGTAAAAGCAGCAAGTTTACCTCTAAGCCTTGGCTACCCAGTTTAACTCTTGGGACTTGCATTTGTGCCTTATCAAATTTTCAACTTCTTAAGATGCAAAGTTAAAGACTTTTTTTATGAAACACAAAACTGGCCGTGAATATGAGTAACATGCCCAGAGTTGAAAATTCCCCATCAGTAGATGAAGTGTCCCAATCTGTCCACATCACTACCTAACCAAAAGGCCAAAACTTTTATTGTTTTAAAAATCTTTCTCTCTTATTAACAAAGAGTGGCCATTACCAAGATTCCCTGCATGTGCGTGTTATAAATATCGATGACTTAGAGGGTGAGTTAACCTAGCTCTTTTTACCTTTTACTTTTGAGTTTATATATTAAATCATTTAATTTAATTAGACAGGTTCACCTCACAAATTTAACTCCTTTTGTGATCTTTATTTGCTGTTAATTTTTAGTGATCAATTTTTGGAAGTTACATTTTTATTACTATTTAATATATAAACTTTAATTTTATATATATATATATATTATTTTGCGCTCTCCATTTAAAAACTACATGTTTTATTATTTACATATGTCCTATTAATTTTGCTTTTGGTCTGTGTTATTAAAAATACGTCTTAATTTTGCTAACTAATACCATTACAAAATTTTCAGTACTTGAATGATTGCAACAAATTTGTTGCTATGGTGACAAATTTTGATAGTATAATAACTATTAAATTTTTTTGAGATAGTTTTACCTAATAGAATTAAAGCAAAATTAATGTATATAAAAAATAATTAAATAATTAAACCTACGTGTAATTTAGTTTTAATGGCTAGAATTTCATACCATCACGAAAAGTGAAGGCAACAAATCCATTTCTGACAGACAGATTGGATACGAGTTTATGAAATAATAAAATAAAGTGGTCAAGTTTATTAATAAAACAATTAAAAACATATAAAATAGAAAATTATAATATAGAACAAAGAAAAGTTGATGAATAGTCCTAAAAGTCAGATAAATTATATGATCTAAAAATTATAGAATTATATATGTTTATATATAACATAATATAAAAAATAAAAATATCTAAAATGATATAGGTTTAGGTTAGGCACGTCTAATCAAGTTTCACGTGTTTGTATTTGATACTTGAATTGATGATTTAATTTAATATGGAACTTTCATTTTTGTTTGCTTAAAGTTAAACAAGTGATTCAGACTTGTATTTGTTTCTAATTTTAAGCCTACTTCTGTATTATAAAATTTGAGGGTTATTTTAGAGAATGATACTTTTATTTTTTTATTATTATAATTAATTTTTTATTTTCTTCATTATATAATGAATTAGTGATATCTACACCCAACCTACGAGGAGGTTAAGATGATTTTACTTTGCATTCACCTTAAAATCAAAATACATCGTGGTTAAAATTTTCTATATCAAGTTCAAAATTGTTTGCTTAAGTATATTTTTATTTTTATTTAGTATATTTTTATGTTTCTATTATTAATTATGTATATTTATATAAAATTCAATAATTTAAAATATTTAATTTATATTTTTAATTTTATTTAAACTTAAGAAAAGGAGCAATTGTAAAAAATTGTTAATTTTATATTAGCTTAATTCAATCTTTGGTTTCCTAATTTTCAATTTTCAATTCTTTTATAATTTTTAATTTAATTTTATTATTTTAATTAGTAATATTAATTTATTTGTTAATTTAACATGTAATATTTTTAAAAAAAAAATATTGATACGACAATGTAATAGAATGCACATAAAATGTTATTGTGGTTAAATATTATATATTAAATAATAAAAGTATAATTTAAAAAATGAAAGGTTTTATTTTCTGTGTCAGCGTGTGACATAGCCCTACTACGTTCTCTGATTGGCTGGTGCACGTTTGTACATTATACACGTCAGCTATATAAAACGACGCGTCGATGAAATCAGTGGAAGGGCATAGGGTGCCGTTTTGTTGCGTTGCAGTGCACTCGCGGAGTCGATAAACGGAGAAAGAAAGAAGCAAGCTACGTCAAAGTGTCACACACAGCACAAGACACAAGACACAAGACACAGTCTTTAAGATCTGGAAGCGCTTCTCACTTGCCCACAATCAGAAATTCTCTTAATTTCGCCCTTTTCAATTCAAAACAATAAAACCCCAAAAGAGGGGTGCAAGCAAAATGAGAAGCCCGAAGATGTGGACGGTGTTGATGTGTCTGATGTTGAGCTTCTTCGCTCGCATTGAATCGCTCTCCGTCACCGTCAACGACGTCGAGTGCGTCTACGAGTACGTGCTTTACGAGGGCGACACCGTTTCGGGGAACTTTGTCGTCGTCGACCATGACATTTTCTGGAGCTCCGATCACCCTGGCATTGATTTCACGGTCAGTGCAACATCTTTCATCTAATCATTACCCTAATTGCTTCAATTATTATCGGCTTATTGGTGGGTCTGAAAATTTTGTTTGCTGAGGGTTTATAATAATTGACATTTTTATTTTCTAGAGGGTTTTGTTATGTTTATTACGAATATCAATTGTGATCCATGTGTGTGCATAATTACGAATCCTAGTTAAATCAACATGTTTGCTGGAGATATAGACAAAACTTGGTGTGTGTTTCGAAGAGCGAATGCAAAATTGATTTAGTAAAATTTTGGTTAAAATTGATTTTCAAGTGAAGAGATATATGTTTGAATATTTTTATCCAACAAGTTTGTTATAAAACTTATTGTAAAATTTTTAACGCAATGCAGACGCTACTTTTTGTCCCTTCTAGTCAAATTGAGGTTTTGAGGCAAAATCGATTTTACCTAGCAATAATCAAATATCTATATTTTTATAAAATCAAGTTTGATCGAGTCAAAATCATTTCTCATGATTCCCGCCTTGTACTCTTAGATACAGTTCTACATGCGTTTTTGGTGCTGTTTTTCAATCAGAATTGAAGTTTCACTTTGGTAAATTCGGGAAAAAAAAAAGGTTTGTATTAATGGTCAACATAGATTACTTTTGTGAAACTCCAATTTTGGCCAGAGAACAACACCATAAACACCTATGGAACTGTATCTAAGTTTTCTCCACTAGATATAAGTCTCTGTTTGTTTTTGCTTCAGAAAATCAATTTTCACATTTTTCAATAGAAAACACACAATTCAATATAAATTTATGACTGAGATTAATTAAGACACAATCACAATTAATTTTACATAACTTTAAAACAAACAGCCCTAATTTGCAATCTGGAAATCATTCTCCATTCCCTTTTGGAAGTATTTGTGGTGAAGTCAGGTTGCAAATTGAATGTCAGAAAGTGGTGACTTAAAAGGATATCATGCATTTTACAAATGGATGGCCTTTATTTTCTGCATGTAATTAGATTTGTACACTTTTATTTACCGTGAAGTGCAGCTTGGGACCTTGAGTCCTTTTGTGGTTTGGTTAGGTCGTTATAAGTTGTGGGAGACCCTTTTGGTAACCTTGTATGAAGGGCCATTTTGTTTAAACACATTGAGAGCCATCTTTGATTGCTGACTGTATGATTTAGTTTGGCCTTAGCAGTAATTAACTGTCAGGATGATGGCCTGCCAAAATTGTAAATTGATTTGTAACTTTAGCTTTTCAGATATCCTAATTTTGCAGTTATCTGCAGGTGACATCTCCTAGTGGGAATACTGTCCAAAGTATCAAGGGAACCTCTGGCGACAAGTTTAATTTTAAAGCCCCAATACATGGAATGTATAAATTTTGTTTTCATAACCCTTACTCAACACCCGAGACTGTTTCTTTCTACATTCATGTTGGTCATATCCCCTCTGAGCATGATCTTGCCAAAGATGGTACGTTCTCTGTGTAAGCAGGTTTTCTTAGTAGATTCTACTATCCTATTACATCATATATACGATTAGGTGCTAAATAGCACAGCCATTTAATATATAGTATATACACGAGGTACTTCTTGATGTTTCTGAAGAATGGTCCAAGTGTTCCATTTTCCTTCTATTTTTTGGTTTTCAAGTCTTCCCTTTAACTTTGATGGTTTGCAGAGCATTTGGACCCAATTAATGTTAAAATTGCCGAGCTCAGAGAGGCACTAGAGTCTGTTACAGCTGAACAAAAGTACTTGAAAGCTCGTGATGCAAGGCATCGCCATAGTAAGTAGTTTTCTTTTTTATGAACAGGCACTGTTTCAGTTAGGGAAACCGGCAATTTGATCTAGTAGTCATGATATTATATCTGCAATCATATATGCATTTGTAGAATTTATGGAGACATTTTCCTCCCTCTTCATAACAGGGATGATTCCCAGACATAAGTATCTTTACCCTTTATCTATTTTTAGATTAGTGGTAAATGTAGGAAAAAGAGGAAATTATGTTTAAGTTATCCTGGCACTCATTTAGTATTTTAATTATAAAGTGCTAGAGGAGTAGAGGTTTCAGCTAAAGTGAGACTTACACGGTCCAGATCCTACGGATCTTTCGGCCATTAAAATGTTCCTGGGATCTTTTGGCCATTAAAATGTTCAAACTTCAAAGTGTGTTTTCATATTCTGAAAAGTATGACAAACCTACAAATGGCGTAGTAACAAGCTGCTATAAGAGGCTTTGATAAGCTAACATTACTTGAGTGTGTTTTCATATTCCTGTCTATTACAGTTCTTGTAAGATATAGCATTATATTCTTAGTATTTAATTTCACATTTTGTAAATAATCTGAACATTTTCTGTGAGGGTAAAAACAATTTAAAGATTATTCTAGGATATAGGAACCAGTTTGTTTGTACAGCGTATTGTGGGCTTAGAACGCTCTAATTTTTGCATTGATAAACTGTTCAGTGACATGATATCTGTTGATTATACCCAGCATTTTATATCTGATGCTTATATGTTTTCATGAGTAGTTGGGGAATATATGTTATCCTCTGGTGCATTCTTATAACGCTGACTCAACTCACACTGTGTGTAGCGAATGAGAGCACACGGAAGCGTGTTGTATTCTACACAGTGGGAGAGTACTTTCTCTTGGCTGCTGTTAGTGCACTGCAAGTCATATACATCAGGCGCCTTTTCAGCAAGTCAGTGGCCTACAACCGTGTTTGAGTCTCCTTCATTAGCGACAGAGTTAGGTTTACATGTCTTCTCTATTTAACAGTATGATTCCTTCCTGAACACTTTCTTTTTCTTTTCAACAGAGACAAAAACGACTTGTATTTTGATACCCTTTTAAATTCCTTAGCTTGAATTTTAATGGATTGACAGAAATTAAATCGTGTGGGAGTGAGTCAATACTACGTTTGTAAAATGGTATTATGAGCTTGAAAACTTCTAAGTAAAATAAGACGTTTTCCATAACTCCCAAGCCCATGCATACAGCACATTTTTACCGGTTCGGTTAGGATTTGTCTCTATATATTGTTCACTTTTACCGCCAAACAACAAAATTAATGATTTCATATTTTATAATAGGTTTAAAATAGATTTTATGTTTGTGTAAATATTACTTTATCTTATTTTAATCTATTAAAACTTTTCATTCTTTTTAGATTCTTGACTTTTTTCAATTTTTTTTTAGTTTGTCACTGATTTTTAGATAATTTAGTACTGCCATATCTAGTAAAATAAATAATATTAATTAAAATAATTAAGATAATAGAAATATTTTAAATTAAAATAGTTATATTTTAAGTCTGTAATTCAATTAAGTAATATATTTTTTGTTTTATATAAATAAAATAATTATTTGTAATTTTTATAACTTATTTTTTTATATATTTATACTATTTACCTGTCAAACTGTTTTTACTATATTTTATTTTACAATTTTAAATTTTTTTATTTTTTATATTTTACTTTTAAAATTGTTTTATATTTTAATTTCATCGTAAATTTCCAACTATTAAGATAAAAAGAAAATAAAAACAGAATTTTCAGGTATAAAGGATAAAAAATAAAAATTACTTAACTTTAGTAAGAGCATTTTCAACTGTAAAATAAATTAAAAACTAAAATTACATATAGTTTAAATTAGAAGAATAAAAAATATTTTATTTTACTATTATTTAATGTACACCAACCAAATAATGAATAAAATTAAAGTTTATAATATTCTTATTTTATTATATTTATTTGAATCTTACCAAAAAATGCTAAAAGGTATGGAATCCCCGTTTATGCAACTAGAAGTAACTTGATGAAAAGTAGCATGCTTTGATTGGTCGATTCATCTTAATCCAACCATCAGCTTTTTGGTAGACTGGTAGCTTTCGGTAGAATGTAGAGCCAAATCTCATCAAAATTATAAATTTATCATCTCAATCAACAAATACTACTTCCCTTTTTTTTTATCCACATAACAAACTTAAATAGGAAATGTGCGTAAATTATTTTATACGATTATTTAATTATAAATAATAAATTTTTTAATTTTAATAATAATTATTTTAAAAGTTATATTAAAAAATAGTTTATGACTAGTTCGCACGTACATATTCATTAACTCTTTTAAAAAATTTAGTATTTTAACCTTACATTACAAAGAATAAATATTTATTTTATATAATTAAAATTTATAATAAAAAAATATTTTTTGAATATATAAATTATATTTTTATTTATGATAAATAATTTATATTTTAATACAAATTATTTAAATTATTAATAATTTTAATTAAAAATATTAAAATTTAATTTAAAAATTAAAATATAAAAAATAACAAATTGAAAACATAAAATATTATTTTTTTAATAAAAAATACTAAAAACACTATCATTAAAAAAATCAGCTAAGAATGTTTTCCTACAAAATATATCCTTTTTCAAATGTTTGAAGGATAAATTTGGAGTTTACTTGGTAAAGTAAGAAGGCAACCTGCGTTTAACTATTGTGGAATAAAATGACAGAATTGGCCTTCATATTTAACGGTGGGGGAAGAGTTTTGGTGGTCGGAGAAGAATGAGAGCATGCGAAATCGGTGAGTTGACACAGTAGAGCGAATCGATGGAGGAAGAGAGTGAGTGTTTCGAGTGCCTCCAACTTCGAATAAAATCGGATTTCTCCGAGCAAGTCTTGTTCAATTATGCCATCTCCACTTTTGCGTTTCCTTTCGGATCCTCAGCTATCGTCCACGTCTCTCTCTCTCTCTTTCAACTTTCGGATCAATTCTTTTTTATTTCTTAATCTATTTATTTTAATTATTTTTTTATTTTTGGAAAAATAGATTTCTGGTGGTGAAGCTTTGGGCGGTCAATTTGTATTGCAGTACATGCCGCGTCGTGAGAAGAATTGTTTTATCAATTATGTGTAAGATTTATGTTCTGCATCTGTTTCTTTTTCTTTTTTCAAATTACTTTTTTCTTTAATTTTAATGATGCTTTTGTGAATTACTATGTGAGATTTTATGTGGTTTGTTTGTGCTTTTGTGCATTTTCTTAATTAAAAAATTAAAAAAATAAATATAATGTTTTAGTTCTTGGTTGGGTTCGTTGTTGGCTGGTTTGGAAATTGGAAGTAACAAATTCTTGTTTTGTTTGCAGAAATGAATATATTTTGGATAGTGGTGAAATCACTACTAGAAGTAGTGATCCTGATATTGGAAGTAGTGAAGATAATGATGCTGTTAATGGTAGAATTACTTCATCAGATGGTGGAAAGGTTTTATCCGGAAACATGACTTGTAGTCATTCTGGAAGGTTTTCTTGCTTGAGGACAATCACTTCACTCGCCCCAATTGCTCGTGTGGGAATGTCTTCCTATTCTGCATTTCAAGAGGTCTCCGCTGATTTCTTGATTGGGGTAATCGAAGATCACGTGTTAGATTCTCTTGATCTCTTCTTTGAAGGGAAAGCATCTGGACGGGATAGTGTAAATTTCCTTAGTTTGATTGGGTTTCCATCATTTGAGGAGGATACTTTTCCAGGCTCTTTGAGGCATCCTAACATAGCTCCTGTCCTTGCTATTTTTAAAACATCTGATCACGTTAATGTGGTGCTTCCAAAGACTCCATACAACTTGGAAAGTATTCTTCATTTTAACCCCAATGCATTAAAGTCTGATTGGAATAAAAGATTTCTTATATATCAGCTACTCTCAGCCTTATCGTACATACATGGTTTAGGGGTTTCCCATGGTAATATATGCCCATCCAATATCATGTTGGCTGACTCGTTATGGTCTTGGCTGAGATTATGGAATGAACCTGTATTGGAATCTAATTTATCGTTGCAGGAAAGTGAAAGAGTTAATTATGAATCTGCTAGAATTGGTTGTTGTAAGGTTGGTTGTCATTCTCATGGCCTTTATGCTGATCTAAAGCTTTCTCCAACAATAGATTGGCATTCTTGCTTTCATCAGTGGTGGAGAGGAGAACTAAGTAATTTTGAATATTTACTCATCTTAAACAGATTAGCAGGAAGAAGGTGGGGGGACCATACATTTCATCCAGTAATGCCTTGGGTAATTGATTTTAGCTCAAAACCTGATGATAATTGTGATGTAGGGTGGCGAGACTTGAGCAAGAGCAAATGGCGCTTGGCAAAAGGTGATGAACAATTGGATTTCACCTATTCAACATCTGAAATCCCTCATCACGTTTCAGATGAATGTCTGTCTGAATTGGCTGTCTGCAGTTATAAAGCAAGAAGACTGCCTTTGAGTGTTCTCCGAATGGCCGTTCGTTCGGTGTATGAACCTAATGAATATCCTTCTACAATGCAGAGGCTCTATCAATGGACCCCTGATGAATGCATTCCAGAGTTTTACTGTGATACTCAAATTTTTAAGTCAATACATGATGGAATGGCTGATTTGGCTGTACCCTCTTGGGCAGAGAGTCTTGAGGATTTCATTAAATTGCATCGTGATGCATTAGAAAGTGATAGGGTATCATTTGAACTCCATCATTGGATAGATATAACCTTTGGTTACAAAATGTCTGGCCAGGCAGCTATTGCTGCTAAGAATGTTATGCTTCCTCTATCAGAACCCATGATGCCAAGATCAACAGGACGTCGTCAGCTCTTCACACAACCACACCCCATCCGTCATGCCACTACCAGAGCAAAACGTCACGGTTTCAATAAATATGCCAAAGTTTGGAGTCAAGAAAATGAAATGCACCGAGAGACATCTCTTCTATCTGAAACTGCTTATCTACAAGAACTAGAACAAGCATCTACATTTTCTGAACATGCTAGGCATTTGAATGCCTGTTACCATTATCCCTTAAATGAAATGACAGGGAAGAGCATCTCATCTTTGGGAGATCCAACAACAGAGACATTTAGTAAAAGTATAAGCAAACTACCTTTGATTGACAGAAATTACCAGGTGCCATATAAAATGAATCTAATTTCTTTTCTTCAACACATCAAAGAGGAAGATGAAGGCTCCTCGGGATATCCAGACTTGCTGCTTTGGAAGCAGAAATTATCTTCTTCAAGACTTTTCTCTGAAGATGTTGCTCAGGACATATTTTCTATTGGTTGTCTCTTGGCTGAACTTCATCTTAGCCAGACACTCTTTGATCCAATCTCATTGGCAATATACTTGGAAGATGGAACCTTACCAGGATATCTGCTGGATTTACCTCCTGATGTTAGATTACTTGTTGAAGCATGCATCCAAAAGGATTGGATGAGGTATCAGTGTGTTTGCACACATGTACAACTGAATGCATGTGTTTGGCCTTGTTAGGTTTGATTTTGTGGTTATTTTTGTTATCATGTTATTGAAGTATTAATTTTGCTATGTAGGAGGCCACCTGCCAAAATTCTTCTGGAATCACCTTATTTTCCAAAGACTGTCAAGTCCTCCTACTTGTTTCTTGCTCCACTTCAGCTTGTAGCTAAAGATGAAACTCGTCTCCGTTACGCTGCAAATCTTGCAAAGCAGGGAGCACTCAGGGAAATGGGCACATTTGCAACTGAAATGTGCACTACTTATTGCTTACCACTTATAGTGAATGCTGTGAGTGATATTGAAGCTGAATGGGCATATATGCTACTGAAGGAATTCATGAAATGCTTAACAGTGCAAGCAGTGAAAACATTAATCTTGCCTACCATACAGAAAATTTTACAGGCTAGTTGTGAACTTGATTTTGTGAATTTTATTTAGTCAGTAGAATTTAGAATTCTTTTCTTTTTTTAACAAAAAAAACACTTCTTATTTATACATCCTTTTACAGACCACAGGTTACTTACGTTTAAAGGTTTCCCTTCTACAAGATTCATTTGTACGAGAAATATGGAATCGAGTTGGTAAACAAGCATACCTGGAAACCATTCATCCATTGGTCTTGTCAAACTTGTACATTTCTCCAGATAAAAGTTCAGCTACCTCTGCTTCTGTGCTTCTAATCAGTTCTAGTGAGGAGCTTGGTGTACCTATTACCATCCATCAGGTTATTGGGTTTTTCAACAACCTTCAGTACTATGTTTTCCTTTTCCCACATGCCCTCACTCCCACTTACATATAATCATTATTGTTTTACTTCCATTTTGTTCTTGAAGCAGACTATCTTGCCTCTTGTTCACTGCTTTGGGAAAGGACTATGTGCGGATGGCATTGATGTGCTGGTCAGAATTGGTATTCTTAGTTTATTGGCATTCATATTTTTCCATCTTTTCATCACAGAGACCTTCAATTTATAATGCTCTTTCATTTTTTGACTTCTCAGGTGGCATTTTTGGGGAATTCTTTATCGTCAAACAGATGGTACCCTTACTGAAAAATGTTGTCCGTTCCTTCATTGATGTGTCATGCATGAATAAGCCTGATCCTGTCCAGAGTTGGAGTGCTTTAGCACTTATTGATTGCATGATGACTTTAGATGGCCTTGTAGCTTTCTTGACAGAAGAGGTCGTTGTAAAGGAGCTGCTTGAAGTATGGTTCTTATTCTTTTTTGGCTTCAAATGCTTTAATTGCCAATAATTATTGCATGACAGTTAATTGTTGATTTTTTGTAAAAATAACAGGACGTAAGTTGCATATACATTGGGGTTCTTATGCAGAAACATATGGAAATTGCAGTGCTTCAGGTTCTTCAAATTATCCATTGGTTTGTTTTGGATCCATCACTCATTCCTTGGTTCTGTTGGCTCTAATTGGCATCTTAGCTTAACCCTTACCAGGGTATCTTACATTTTAGTCATAAGTCACTAAGGAATTATACAATCTTATATGAATGTATCAGACTTGTTTTAATTGGAATGACAAAAATGAATAGTTATGATGTCAATGATTGTGTTTTGTGCCTTGGATTATGGACACATTGAAACTAAGCATTGCACATAAAACAAACTTTGGCACTCCTTCCAAACTGTTTTTGCGCAATTCCCTAAAGTTATGTTTCAAACTCTTGATTTTGATTGCTCCTGCCTTTTATTTGGTTGGTATCCCTGATGTCTTAATTTCATTGCCACAACGCATTTCATCCTTTAGCTAATCACTTAAATTGTTAAATAATACTTGTTGCCTTCTGGTTGTCAGGTTGCTGCTACTACTCTTTTTGGAATTTGTCAGCGGATTGGGGCAGATTTAACGGCTTTGCATATTCTTCCAAAACTTAAAGAACTATTTGATGAGCTTGCTTTCTCCCAGCAAATTTCTAAAGGCTCAACAACTGTTGGCAGAAACTTGAAGGTTGCCAAAATAAAAATTGGAGGGAACTTCCACATTGAAAGTCGTATGGATCTGGTGTGAGTGTCAATTCTTCTTTCTAGACTATGTTTTATGCTGGGACAAACTACTCTCCTGCTATTTAGTGCAAAACTAGAACTACAGGTAGAGAAGAGGAAATGGTAAATTAGGAAAGTGGTCAAGAAGGAATCATGCAAGACTAAACAGAATAAATATTTCTTTAGTCATATTAGGGGTTTGTGTCAAATCTAAAAATACACTGTACTAAACCTCTTTATAATGTAAGGCGATATAATCCCATATAGATATGAAATGCTGGATCAAATAGACAGAGACAATATCTGTGGTTAGGCTTTCGTAATTATTAGGTATATAGGGATTTTTTGTTACTATTATTATTTTAGTTCTGTATTATATTATTTTGTACAGCTCCAAAAGCTTGTAAAACAAATTCGCTTTAATAAAATTCAGAGCAGTGTCTGAACAAGACACAAAATCCATTCTTCACCTTTGACTTACATCTTTCTTATAATTCTAATGGTAAGACAAATCCATATTCCTAACACCAAATAGAAATAAAATGCATCACTTAATATGCTTAACTAAGCCAAACATATAATAATAGATTCCTTGAGTGTATTTATCTTGTGATATATACACCCATCCTTCTTGATTTGCAAAAGTTATGCATATTTCTACCTGATATAATATTACATTTCGTAGCATCCCACCTATCATCAGAATACAGGGTTAATCATCATATTTCAAGAAGCATGTGCGAAGCACTTGACTTATTGATGGAAAAATGACTTGAAAGATCAGCTAATACCCTTCAACATCATATCTAGGAGATATAAGCTTATTAGATTTGCATAGTGAGATCTTTCAATCCAAAAAGTCATACTCTGCACATTCTACTGAAATTATGAGAGTTAATTTGGACATGAGGTCATGCATTGCAAACAATCATTGAATCGGGGGATATGTGCTTAATTTTGTAAAATCATGGGAAAGTACAATAGGATCAAATCAAGTTGTCATCAAAGTGCAATTGATTCCCAACTGTAAATAGGTTGTGTCCTGTCCTCCTAGACTCACTTTCAAGTTTGTTTTATTTTATACTATGTCTGTTCTATTTGCCTTATTTATATTTTTAGTATGTATAAAATCTTCTGGGTCATATGTAGGTTGGTTCTCTATCCTTCCTTTGCATCTCTTCTTGGGATAGAGAAACTTCGTCAATGTTGTGCTACATGGTTGCTTCTTGAACAATATCTTCTACGCTATCATAATTGGAAGGTGTGCTAGTTTGCTACATTTTCTTTTCTTCTTGTCCCCTTATGAATGGAAAAATTACCTGTTTTTGTTGGTATGAAAACTTCTGTCTGTTAGCCTCATGTACATCTTTCTTGTTTCCTTTTTTCTAAACCTGTTGTGATTCAGTGGGAATATGCAGGAGAATCATCAAAAAACAGCTCAGAAAATATTATTGCTAGAAGACCTGTAATAGCCCAGGGATTTACATCTGAATACAATCCTGCAAAGCTGTTGCTTAATGGGGTTGGATGGTCAATTCCACAATCCCAAGGAAGTAGAAGTGCCAAAAATTTGATCCCTCAGAGACCATCATTTAAAATTCATCAAAATCCAGTAGTAATGCAAGAAGGAATGTCATATCAAATGAACCATGAACCCTGGTTTTGGTTCCCTAGTCCAGCCACCATTTGGGATGGGCCTGAATTTCTTGGGAGGGTGGGGGTTCAGAAAGATGATCTTCCATGGAAGATCAGAGCATCTGTTATATACTCTCTGCGTGCACATCATGGAGCAGTGAGGTCTCTGGCTGTTCATCAAGATGAATGTACTGTTTTTACTGCAGGAATTGGCCAAGGATATAAAGGAACTGTACAGAAATGGGAATTGAGCCGAACTAACTGTCTATCCGGCTATTATGGCCATGAGGAGGTTTGCTTCTTCATTCTTTTTTTAAAATGACATTCTTCAACCTTGCAGAACTACTGTTTGATATAGATCCCTATAGTATTTATATATTTCCAAAGCTGAGAACCATTCAGTACTGTCGTGTATCAACTATGGTATCAAAATGTGAAGCATGAGGGATGATGATTTAAAACAAAACAGGCTGTTATGTGATTGACTGTATTAGGAACTAGTGCAACAAAATTAATTAGGTAGCTGATCTAACAATTACTCATGAGTTGAGCTGTACTTATAATTTTTTTTAAGCTTCAAATGACATTTATATATGTATTTCTCTAGGGTAACAACTGCTATGAACAAATCACTCATTACTTATCTCAAATTTCAGGTTGTGAATGATATTTGCATCTTATCATCTAGTGGAAGAGTGGCATCTTGTGATGGAACAATTCACATTTGGAATAGTCAAACAGGGAAGCAAATATTAGTATTTGCCGAGTCCCAATCAGAATCTGGCCATCCTACAAGCTATCCATCCTCTGCATCTAAAATTAACAGTGACCAGGCAAATGTGCTTAATTTGAACACACTGTCCAATGGAATATTATCTAGTGCTTTTGATTCAAGCCTTTATACTTGTATGCATCTATTATACTCGGCTGAAACTCTTATAGTTGGCACTGGAAATGGGTCTCTCAGGTGAATTTAATTCTTTGTTTTGAATGCCATTTTAATCAGAAATTTAGAAAACATGTTGATGCCTGCCAACTTTTGAATCTTTGCTGTACTGTACAGGTTCTTTGATGTTGCTCGAGGTCAAAAGCTTCATATGTGGAGAGGCGAATCTAATGAATCTAGTTTTCCTTCACTTATTTCAGCCATTTGTTCCACTGGCTCTGACAAGATGCAAGCTGGTGGAAACTCCACTTTGTCATCTTTTATTGCAGCTGGACTAAGTTCTGGTCACTGTAAATTATTCGATGCAAAGAGTGGAAATGTCATTTCCTCTTGGAGAGCTCATGATGGATATGTGACGAAGGTATGTTAGTTATGTTCAAAATACTAGGGCTACCCAATTTGATTTTACACACATCTTCATCAATGTGTCTGTTTACAGTTGGCAGCACCTGAAGAACATCTGCTCGTTTCCAGTTCTCTGGACAGAACTTTACGAGTTTGGGACTTAAGAATGTAAGAACTATAACCCTTGTGACTTTGTGCATGTTTGGATGTGTGTCACGTTAACCGTGATTCATTTTTAATTTACAGGTTAACGTAAAAACTACTTTATATTGCTTCAAACACACTATTCAATTCATTAGGAGTTTAGGACCATCTAGAACTGTCTCTCTTAAGCTTCTTTTATTAAGAGGGCAAAGTTTTGTACCTTTTTTGACACATGGAAGTTTAGAAGGTAAAGCAAATGATTGATTGAGGTTTGAAGAATGATCACCCTTTATTGCATATACACCTGTTGGTAGTTTATGAGCTACGTGATAAGAATGATTTGATGAGATGTAGCTGACTAGGTGCATATAATTTCTCTTAGAAAATTAAAAAATTTATCAACGATCAAGCAAAAAGCCTATTTGACCTCCACTCTTTTGAAGATATATTCCCAAAAAAACCTAAATGGAAGCAATAAGCTTTCTTCCTTATTTCCGAAAGAATATATCCTGAAGTTCATCTGTATTACCCTTGCAGGAATTTGCCATTGCAGCCCATTATTTTCAGAGGTCATTCAGATGGCATATCCAGTTTCTCCATTTGGGGCCAAGATGTTATTTCAATTTCCCGGAATAGGATTGGGCTTCTCTCCTTGTCTAAATCTGCCCATGAAACAGTAAGCTCCTTAATAATATATGAATGTGCTAAAAACATTTATTGAAAGTTAAAAACCCAGCCTTCCTGGCTGTCCAATCATCTTTTCTTCACAGATTTAACTTAAGAGAGTGCAATGGATATGCTTGATATGTGCCCTTAACCTAAGCCTTTTAGTTTCCATATTCCATTGCTTGAGTTTTTCAGCCTTGTGGGCCTGAATTATTCTATGCTTGCTATGCATCTATTTGATTCATCCGAGGTTTCTCCCCTGGCATGATGTTAATTTTGTTCTGGGTGTTGATGTCATTGTTTAATAATATAGATATAGATTTGTGCTCAAATTTGTATGGTGATTATGTGATTCCATGACACAGGATATGCAGCATTACATTATTCCCCAGAAACTATATGTTTCTGATAATGGTCAGAGAAGCTTGTCAGCGTTATCAAGTATTAGTATACTTCCATTCTCTCGATTGTTTCTCATTGGAACCGAAGATGGTTATCTGAGGATCTGTTGTTAAATGTGCTTCATCGTTTTCCTTAACTTTTCTTCGGTTGTGAAGAATTCGTTTGTACATCATGATGACTGTTATAAATAACATAATTATTTGTTTCAGCCCGTATGGCCTTGTAAATCGATCACTATTCAATCTTTTTTGTCAAGTATACCTCAATTTCTTTCTTCAGCATTTTCTTTAAACAATTACTGTAGTAAATAGTTAAATTTAAAGACAATAACATTGTCAATCTATTTAAATATTTGGAAGTGATTTAAGAGAATGTTTGTTTTAGATTTTATTTTTTAAAGAAATATCACTTTTAATTATTTTCAGTGTGTTCATTTAAGCTTTTGGAAATGAGAATCTAAAAAAAATCAGATTTTTTTTATTATTTTTATTATAGGCACTTTTTTGAAAGCTTAAAATAACGGACCTTAAATCACGTATTACTAATTGTTAATAAGTGGGGGAGTATTCCAAATTATCATGATAATTAAAAAAGCATATGATCATTTCAAATAGTCTTTGGAACAAATCGAGTTTAGTTATAGGGTTCTAGAGCATAATTAACCTCATTTACGAGTCCTTTATATGTTCCCAAAAAAGTATTTCTATTTTTTATTAGGATAAATTGAACTTTGTTTCTATTATAATTTCACGTTTTAACTTTCTATGTTTTTTGTATGAATAAATTCTCTATCTCATTTTTGTTTGAGTTAATGATAATTATAATTTTATCAATCATAATTTTAATTGTAATTATAATATTTTTACTTAACATTAAATTTTAGGAAAAGATTAATAATAGAAAAATATAAAAAAATTATAAAGAAAAACTACAATTAAATAAATAAATAATTGGTTATGCACTATATATCACAAATCCTAAAATGTCTCAACTAGCTTTCAAACACTAAAATTTTTTTCTGAAAAAATTACCTCAAACAAAAAATTTTAGTTATCTTGGGAAGAGAATCAAACCCACATTAAGAAAAAAAAAAACTCTGAATCTATTATCATTGTGTCGTGTGCCAACTCAAGTTTACATTTAAACTTTATTCTTGGAAGTGGGAACTATCATGTAATCATATGCAAATATTAATCAGTATTTTAGAATAATAAATAAAAATTATTAATATATTTAATCATAATTTTTAATAGATTTTAAACATTTCTTTAACCAATACTAGACGATAAACTTAGTCAAAGATGAGTTGCAATTGGACAATGAGTTGGATTTTGATGCATCTGTATTGAATGTCATGTAAAGCAGAATCCGTCTTAGTTTTGCGGAAATGTCTGTTTACTATGTCTCTACTCCGTACTCTCTACTCTTTTTTAATACAAAATGTCGCTTTACTGTGTCTCCTCTCAGTAGCCTTTTCTAATACAAAAAGTTTTCGTTTGAATCCATATAAATATAGTCATGAGTTTCATTTTCAAATATTACTATTATTATGTTAATTTACTATGAATTATTTTAAATATATGTTAAATTAATTATTATAAAATTGTTATTTTATATAATAATTTGTAATTAAAAATGTAAAACAATTATATTATCAATACATTCTAAATCAAATATCCATTTTGTTACATTAGAAACTTTTTACCTTCTTTTACTCCATGACTTATAAAAAATTCAAATTTTAACTAATTGATTAAAATATTACAACACAGTAATTGTGTCGACTATTTTTATCTCTTTGCTAATTATATTAGTAAACAATATTATGAGTGCTGACGGTTTGTCTTATATTTAATAACCCAATAATAAGAATCCATTTACTTTGAAGTTGGATTTTGAGTTATTCTCTGAATTGTTCTAGCTCAGCTTGACTTCTTATATCAAAGTATTGTTTTTAAGAATTATATGTTAATAATAAGATTTTTTAATTTAAAATATATATTATAAAATATATTTTAATTTTATACTATTTTAATTTTACGTTTTAACTATATAAAATATTAAGATAATTTATCACGTTAACAAATTGCATTAACCCGGTATATTGAATATATTATTGAGTGTTTTGATTGAATTAAGTTTGAATTGTGTGTGTGAGTTAAGTTTGAATCTAAATAAATAACTTTATCAAAATTTATTCAATAAAAACACAAATAAACTTATCAGCATGAATTTTTCCTAAACTTACATTTAATCTGCAGTACAAGTTATAGCATTTAAAATAGAAAATAAAATAAAATATTTATCTTGTTATAGTTTTATTTATTTTTAAATATTTACATTCATAAAAGTAATAAAAAAATTATTTGATATTATATATATGGATAATTTTTTTTGCTAGAGATGATGAATATTCTTTATTAGAGAAAATTTATAATTTAAACTCAAAACTAATTAAATTAAAACAACCATTAGTCAATTAATAAATTTTTAAAAATTAAAGAATTCTACAGTAAAAGAAAAAAAATTATACACATATAATATAGAGATTAAATATCAAACTTTTATATTTTCACTACTTAATACTTTTTATAAATACAAAATTTAATAATTCAACCGTTGAAATAAAAAAGTTATAAAACAAATTAAGTTTATAATATTTTATACAAATTGAAAATTAATTGACACTTCGTCATGCTATTTTGACCAATAATATATTATTTAAAATATAAATAAATATTTATTATTAAATAATATAAAAATAAATGTTTAAATAATGCGAAATTATATATATATATATATATATATATATATATATATATATATATATATATAATTTTAAAGATAATATCGTAAGCATACACGCCTAATATCAATTCATCTTGTAATTTTATTTTTCTATAATTGTGGTAATAAAATCTGAATTTACAATCCGCCTAATCTTTCTCTAGTTATCCGACAATCTGAACTTACAATCCGCCTAATCTTTCTCTGATTATCCAATTCTACTGGCTTACAAAGTTGAAAGTATAAATAAGACATTAAATAAGACTTGCTACAATTTATTGGACATTTTATAGATAAAATATTTCTGTTGGTTTACATATGCTACTTTAACCTCATTTCACTTAAAAATAGGTTACAAAATATTAGTATAATTTTTTATATAATTTTTCAATGTAACTCTCATTCCCTTTTTTTCTTTTTTCTTTTTTTGTTACCTTACAGAATACCCTAAATCGATGTTAAGAATTGTATGTAAGAGAGTTCAACATCTAGAGTTCTCCATTTTTTATTTCGCTTTTTTTTTCTATTTAAATCAATGGTTTTATGCTAACAGCATATTAAAATTAAAATTTTAAGCGCAATATCATATTATTTTTAAATATATTGCATTTTTTGTCAAAAATGAATTTCCTGAAAAGTAAAAAAAAAAAGAATCATAGGGAAAAAAAAAAAGCAAACGCCAAGAATGGTGGTTAGAATTGCAACAGTAGCCATAGAAAACAATTTCTAAAAATTATCCCAAAACTTTAGGGGCATAATGGGTAAAAGCGAGGTTCCATTGTAGGAGCTTATATTAAACCACACATCGCACAAAGTCGAGCATCTTGTTCTTCAACAGCTGACTGCATTTGTTCTGTTTCTTCGTTTTCTTTGACATCACATCCAACGAACGATCCACGAAAAATGTTGGCGGTTTTCCAGGAATATGTGGCAAAGAGCCCAGAGGCTCTGCAGATTCCTCACTCAAATTCTGTGTCAGCCCTGGAAGATGGGTTTCTGGCACAACACTTCTCTTCTGTTCACCCTGGTTCTGTCATCGTCAATCTTGGTTCTTCTGGTCTCTTGGCCTATTCTCTTGACAAGCAGAACCCCCTCCTCCCAAGGTCCATCATTTTCTTTTTCTTTTTCTTCAATATCTTATTTTCCCATGATTTTGGAACGAGAAAAAAAAAGACTCATTTTTCGTGTTCTTTATGGTATATTTCCTTGTTTCATTTATTTTCTTGATTTGGGTTCCTTTTTTTTTTGTCCTTACTGGGTGATCGTCTTAGTCTCTTAGACATTTGATTTGAAGGGAGATTAAAGTTGAAATCTTTTGGATAAACCCATTTGGTTTCCTTCTGTGTTTCTTCTTGATTGTGGAAGTACTTTTTCGGTGCTGTGTTGGTAAATTCAATATATGCTTATTAGGATAAGGCTGTGTAGTTGGATCTTTTATATTTCTTGGCATCTTATTGTAGCATTCGCTTATTGGTTAATGGAAAATCTTGGGTTCTTGTGGCTTTATGGGGTTTTTTGAAGTTGTTCTTGTTTGTTTTCCTGGCCTTAATTTTTACTGATTATTGTTACTATTTTTACTTCACAATCAATCTTAATGTTACTAGACCTTAATTTGGCCAAACATCAGGTTTGCCCAGTTTTATGATGATAGTTTATTTGATCTCCTTATTTTATTAGCATGCAAGTGATTCCGTGTTTTATTTTTTCCAGTCCTGGCACTATCTATCGATGGCCTTACATCTTAATACAAGACAAAAGAAAAAATTAACCCGTGCTATGCCATATATAAAAATTCTTTAGATTCTCCTTGATGATTATTTGGGTATGATATAATATTACTTTTTATTTCTTTTATTCTTTCTCAGATCTTAAAATATATCTTATTAGTATATTAACTGTGTATTCTCACCCTTCCTACACACCGGTAGAAGGCACTCTATGATAGTTTTGATGCGCCATTTATAATCTTTCTACCCTGGTCTTAACATTTTTCTGTTGCTTCTTGTTATTGTTATTTTAGTAATTTTAACGAGATAAAAAGTAAGTTCATGTACGACAAGGTTACAGTTCTGCTTAGGCCTTAGAGCAATGCTCACCTAATCTTTCTTCTCCAATGTTAAGCTGAAATTTCTTCTCTACTTTCTATTTGATCAGTAAAATCACTGTATCTGGGAATCCTGAATTCTTATAATCTGATTTTATGAAAGAAATTAGATGCTATAAAGTTGTTAAAGATTACTATTTTCTTGAAAATCAATTAATATGTTCGTTTTCTTATTTTGCCAGGCTGTTTGCAGTTGTGGATAACATTTTCTGTTTGTTTCAAGGTCATCTTGAGAATGTTGCTAATCTTAAACAACAATATGGATTGAATAAAACAGCAAATGAGGGGACCATTATCATAGAGGCATACAGGACTCTAAGAGATCGTGGTCCCTATCCTGCTGCTCAGGTTGTGAGAGATTTCCAAGGCAAATTTGCATTTATTCTGTATGACTGTGGTTCTGAGACTGCATTTGTTGCTGCGGTGAGTTATCCTTGATCCATCTCTTTCCTTGTTATATTTGCCAATGGTTTTCTTCTCTAACCTAGCATACATAATCCTGGTTTTTTACAGAATGATCGTGGAATTCCCTTCGTCTGGGGAACTGATGCTGATGGAAATCTAGTTTTTTCAGATGAGAAAGAGATCGTAACCAAGAGCTGTGGAAAATCTTCTGCACCATTCCCCGAAGGTAATAATAAGATTTGTTTGTTGTGGAAAGGCAGTTTGACCATGTAAGCCCCCTGTTTGAACATCTCCTGTGAGATCACACTTTCAAAATTATACAAGTATATTAAAACTTAAAAGTGAGTTAAGAGGAAGAAAATAATGACAAGTTGAATATGGGAAATGCAAGTGCTCTGACATTAAGTTGGGTTATAAATGATATTTTCTTGTTTCTGGACCCACCTTTATGCCATGTAATTGATTGTTCACTGTCTACGTTTCTTCCATATCATACATTCAATGGTTTCATGAAGAAGTAACATATATTATCCCATGCTCAGGATTTTTCTTTACAACATCCGGAGGTTTGAGTAGTTTTGAGCATCCACTTAATGGGGTGAGGTCTATACCAAGGTATGATGAAAATGGAAATGAGGTTGGTGCCAATTTCCTTGTGGATTTCGAGGTTAAGAAGGAAACAACTGGCATGCCAAGGGTTGGCAGTGCTGCTAACTGGTCAAATAATATATGATTGCAACTTAATTCTGTTTGAATTAAAGCTTTTATCCGTTAGCTGCACCCGGCCGAATTTTCAAGTTCTGGATATGTTCCCATAATATGATGATGACTTTGAGGATCTACCGAGGCTTAGTTTATCATATTAATTTACTTCCTGAATCTGAGATATGGTTTCATGAATAGGCTTAGTTTATCATATTAATTTACTTCCTGAATCTGAGATATGGTTTCATGAAATCAAGTTGCTTGGAAGCAAATATTAAGCTCATACTCTCTTGGCACATATGTAATAATATAATCTTGCGGACAGTTTCATCCTAAAAATGATTATTATTTACTGCCTTCGTTTCAACTCGTTTTATTTATAGCCTTATTTGTTCCCTACTTAAACTATCAATGTGATGGATATAATATAAAATAGGCTCTCCCTAGAAAGTCACTTACAGCAAGATTTTTAATGTTTCTGTAACGTTGAAATTGCAAAATATCTTGCTACAATGCTACTTACAATAAAGGAAACGTGTATACTAAGGGGAACTCATCATATAACTGGAAAATACTAACACTGTTCAAGTAACAGCACTTTTCATACAAACTGTAAGCAAATATCTGAAAGATTAAGGTTACTAGAAATATTCAGCCACTGCTGTCTCTTTTGTGGTGGATTTGGCCCAGAAGTCAGAAGCGACTTTTAGTCCTTAGCGTCTGCAATGCCCCCTGGTGTTATCTGGAACACGTAATTCTGTCAAGAAAAAGACGCGGATGGTAGAGATAACTTTCTCCTCATTCCCAAATGCACTGTAATTGTTTTCAATGGCTATGATGATGTTTTTGCCCTATCTTAAAAATTAACGAATGTGCCTGGTTATTTAGAATTATGTGAAAGCTAATTTCATATTGTTTTAACAACCATAATTTGGTAACTACCGAGCGGATTTTAAACCACAAACTTTGAGTTAACTACAGCCATATTTTGTTCAACGATTAGATTATTTTATAGGAGTAAAAACTCGGGTAAAGGATATTGCTTCAGCCTCTGGCAGGTTGGGGGCGTCAAACACTTTGCAAATGCGCTGATCCCCTTTCCCTTTCCTGAACATCAACCTTATTGTGGCTGCATGGGCTAGTACATGCCCTCCTGCTGGTTTCTTTGGATCAGTTACGAACACCCCACCTCCTGGATCAGCTATGACTGCAACCAAAATTCACAATATCGTGTAGATAAGCAATATGCCTCTGGTCTTCTCATAAAACCCACAACTAAAAATCGAATGCTGATGCTATTACATGTTATAAACAACAGCTTCAGAACAATCAATTGGAACTTGAAAGTGAAAAATAACCCCCTCGCAAAAAAAATCTCAATCCACAAATGCAGAATTTACCTTGATTTGTCATATAAACTGCAACATTGAATTCCTCAGCTATCTTTATTAATCGAGAAAGCATCTGTGCCAGTCTTTGCTGTAAATGGTTGTTCAAGTCAGCAAAAGTTGACGTGGGGAAGGGGGTACCTATTATTTTAAATGCATGTAAATGACAGACCTGGCGCTCTGCAAGCTCTCCTCTTCCTGAAAAGTCCACCCGAAACAGAGCAATCACCGAATCCACAATCTGCCATAAATCAATTCCATTAACTGTTCATATCCCATGATATTGCCAACTACAAAGATAACTCTGTTAGTAAGACCTAACCAGAAGTCTGAATGGTTCTTCGGACATTTTAGCAGCCAAACCAAGGAGGAGATTGTACTGATGCTCATAAGTGTAAGCACGAGCATATATAATCTTGCGCAGTCACAAACAGAATATGTTTAGGCGTCAATACCAAACTTTTTCCCTTCAGAACCTATTTAACTATTTATGATATATGAAACAGAGAAAACTCACATTGTCCAGTACAGCCGCAGGATCCATGCCAAATCTCTCAGCTATGGGAACAATTCGGTCAGGTCGGCTACAGTTATTTGTGAATGAACGGGAAACATTGGTAAAATCGGGATGATATCAATTGAAAAAAAAAAAAAAAAAACCGCAAGTTATGCAGAGGTGACTAAAAGTTCTTGATATTTATTTAAATGCAAAGGGAGAAAACATACAAAGTTCCTTCTGTGTCAATGTAAGCAACTTTTCCATTGCCTCCCCGCATATTAGTTGGCAGCTGGAGGGGTCAGGAAAGGTCAGTGGTATACACCAAATATTTCAATGTGCGTGAAAATAAGACAAACACCGTACGCATATGAATTTCGGTATTTAAGCTACGAGTAGTGCTAGGCATACAAGAGATAGAAATATATGCTTCAGAAGGAAAAAAAGAAAAGTCAGCATTTCAACTAAGTTCAACACCCTGTTCATCCACCCCAATGCCACATAGGTTATAAGAAAACTTGAGAGAATAGTTTCAATTACAAACACTCATTAATAGCAATTAACACCTTAACATGTCATGATCAAGGATGCAGCATAGAAGATAACCTGAGTGGAAACACAGAGTGTGTGAGCAAGCTGTGTTTTCCCAGATCTGAAACACAAAACAATATCCTAAGAATGAAACTTCAGAAAGTGAAGGAATCAAATCTATCAGAAACTAGATATGCACCGCGTTCTCACCGGAATTCTCCAAACGCTTCTGTAATTGCCAATGTCTCGATCCCACCTTTTTAGAAAGAAAAATTCAGAGAGAAAATATTTATGAGAATTGGAGTTAGATTTTGCAAGTCACACAAAATAAGAAAGAAATTCTCCGTGTAAGGCTACCTCCTAGCAATTCATCAAGCGCTTGGCTTCCGGTAGTAATTCGGATCACTGACTTTCTCTGCAGTAACAGAGGACAAATAAATACTCAAGCCAAGTAAAACTAATTAAGATGCACTTAAGCTGAACAGAAGTCACCAACATTTCTAAATTGTTAAAGACACGCAGATCTAAATCGAATCCACAGCTTAAAAAACTTCCAAACACAATAAACAACGTACTTTGAGCAGTGCGTCACTTCCGGTAATATAACCAAAATTCTGCATCGCAGGAAGGTCAGATTATGAAGAATTGAAATAGTATTTTACTCTGAAGTAACTTATATTTATTGTATTACATCTTACCACAATCTTCTCGGCAGCCTCGCAAATCTTATCGACCTTGGCCTCGGATAGACCTTTGATTCCAGTCAAGTTCTACGAAAATATAATAAAATTATGTTAGCAATTGAAGTACAGAGTAACTTCACGTCCTAGATATTCAAATCAGAGATGCGTTTTAAGTTATACCTTCTTCGTATGCATCATCAAGCCATTGCAAGTATATATCCCTGCGTCTTGAAGCTTCTTCACATCTCCGGCATTGATGCCTTGAGCAATCACTGCGTAGAAGCACATTGTTGTGAATCGAAGTCAAAACTCTTTTCCAATTATCGAACGAGTACGGAATCAAGCTTTTCAAACTAGATCGTAGTTTTCCGAAGAGCCGGAGAGAAGGAAAACGAAGACACAATCGTAATGATTAGTTTACTGAAGACGTGAATCTGAAAAAAACTCTCAGCTAGGAGCAGAGAAAATGAAAACGAAAAAAAACGCTCACAATGAAGAGCAGAGAGAAGGTAAACACAGACATCGGTTGTTTTGTGTGTTGATCTAGAAAAAAGAAGGACGAAAGTCAACTAGAAAACAGAGTTGAGAAAATGAGTATACGTTTGTCGATGGCTTCGAAGAGGTCTTCATCATCGTCAATGTCTTCACGGTCGACGAGCTGTAACTGACCGCTGGACTCTTCGGATCTGATAAGTTACTGCTGATCAAAATTTGAGGTAGAATTGAAATTCTGAGTTGGAGAAGAAACGGTAATAGATTTTGACTTACTTGAGCGTCGCAAGCATCGTGACTCTGGACGGAAATTTTGAATGCGCCTGAAGAACTGAGAGAGAGGTTTTTGAATGTGAATGACGTATAAAGAAGTGAGAGAATCAATATATATAGGGCGGGAAACGAGAAGGGGATGTCCGTTAAAGCTGAGAAGGGAGAGCAAAACGGTTAGCGTTCCCGCGTTTTCATTTGCTTTATTTATTCATGTATTGTGTTAAATAAATTTGTGACAAAAAAATCTCAAATTGAAATTGAAACAAAAATAAGAAATAAAATATTGAAATATAAAATATAAAATTAAATGACCAAATTATAATTTTACTAAAATCATAACGTTATTTGTCACGTGAAAATTTACACTAATTTGTACGTTTTCAATTTGAAAGGTTGTATTTATAATTTAATTTTTATATTTTTTTATACTTTGATGTAAAAATATAAAAAGAGAAGCGTGAAAATTATAAATGAGAGAATAATTAATCAATTAATTATCAACGATAATTTTAAAATTATGACTAATATCCATATTAGTAATGTTATATTTAATTCTACGATGCCCTGAGATTTTGCAAAAAGGAATTGTTAGCTTACTTTTAACTAAAATTAAAATTACTCTAAAAACAAATTTCAATAAAAATGAAAAAAAAAACTATACTATGTTAAAAAAGTTTTATTTAAAATTTCAATACAATTTTTTGAGAACAATTATAAACATAAATTATTTCACTTTTAACTAAAATTAATTTTATAAAATCAAATTTGAATTTACAAATACTCGCACAAAATCATGTAGAGCGTTCTTTTGAACGGCCTATATTTGATGGAATTCTACATGTAATATAGGTATGATTTTAAGCTGCTTTCCATTGTTCAATGCTTTAAGTTGCATTCTTCATAAAACAAATTTCAGCACAAATATGACCATTGAACATGTTCACTTATAGAATATAGATGAATTCAATTTGCTACATCAGCCCACATTGAAATGCAGAGAGATGTACTTGCGTATGAATGCAAGAGAGTTGGCATTAAAAAATTTCAATGAGTGTGCATCGCTATACACCCAGATATTCTTTAATTGCAATCAATCTACTCTTTAAACTTGACATGACCTGCATGGATGTGGCAATGCTTTAAGAGTCAAGGAAATCGAAAATTTCAGCTCCAACCAGCAAACACTCTTCAACAGAATATAACGCAGTAGAGATCAAGGCAGGAATTGTTCCAATTTTATTTTAGTTGTCCATTGTAACTTTATATATTTTTTTAAATTTAGTTTGACTTTATCTTATCTTTATAAGATGCTATAAATTATAAAAGATTGTGGGTCTCATCTCATAATTTTATAAAAGTTTTTACAAAATTCTAAGTTAAATTGTGAATATCAAACATGACTTACAAATTTTAATTTTTATCACTAATTTTACAAAATCTTTATTTTCAAACACAAGCTATGCAAATTTCTTTTGGTATATATCTAAAGTGGTAGTTGCAAAAGTTACCTTTAATTCAAGGATTATAATTTAGATTTTATGGTTTAGAGGGTAAGACTTTACATATATAATACACAAAACATTTCCTTAATGTTAGTCTTTTATTAAAAAATAAATAAGTTCTACAGTGATGTTTTTAAAATGATGTGCAAATTTTGAAATTTTATATCATTTTAAAAAAGCAAATTTAAAGTAATACAAAAGGTTAGTTGTCTAACATTTAAACCCTAAATAAATATAATAATTTATATTTATTTATTTATTTATTTGCACAAATCTTTGTCTAGTTGACTAAAATGTTACTAAACTTTCTCATTATAATTGACCTTACACACTATTTATAGAAAAATCAAATAATAACTATATATATTTTATAAAATTTCTCAAGAATGAAAAGGATTTTGAGAATGAGATTTCCGAAAAAGTTATTTAATGCGTGTTTGGACCGACACTCTCTTCTCCAAAATCATCTTTTTTATCCTTTTAACGCAGAAACCTCTTTTAGTAGCTTCAAATTTCTACATCAAATACGTAAATTTTTATCTAGTAACGCACAACCAAACACGTTATTAGATGAGAATGAAACATTCAAGTATATAGAAATCACCGCCTATTAGGTTCTAGTTTTACAACAAAATGTGAATAGATGGATGTGTTGGTAATGGTCGAGAATCATCCAATCTGAATTTTCAGCCTTGCAGTTGCAGCATTGGCAAATATCAGAGTTTCACACATTAGTCGCTACGTAAGGTCTTGTGATTCAAAAAAATATATAATTCAGAAACAACAATGACGAATTGATTTGCATAAACAATTGAAGCGTGATATATCACACCAAAGATACACCGAGTATGTTGGATAGCTATGTAGCACTCTTCTTTAACTGAGGAAAGGCAACACAAGATACTTAGGCTTGTACAAATATTCTGATGGATCTCATTTACTTAGCTGTTTACATCCTCCACCTGCTGATCAAGATGTTGCCTCCTTTGGTTTCTGATACCTAAGTCATCAAAGTTTGATTCAGTTTTCCATGGAGGTGGTGTTAGACAATCAGAAACTCCCGGTACTCTTTGGGAAGGATCGCCAGCTGGTGTCCTAGGTAGAGGGGAATCAAAATGGCCCACTCTCAGTTTTTGAAGTGTTGCAAATGACTCTCTTGTGGCAGACATGGCTTCAAAGAACCGAGTGCAAGATGCCAAAGCTACAGGAATGGGTCGAAGCATTTCCTGCAGAAAAAATAGAAAGTAATTTCGTTTAAAATGAAAGTAGCAAACGCAAAAGGTTATGGCAAAATACAAAGGATGTCCTCAAAGTAGTGTCTGTGCACTCTGTTGCCTTTGAAAATACTTACTGAAATGTGATAAAATGCATATAACCTTCAGAACATGTAACAGACATTAAAATTAGTTTCTTATGCTTAAAATAAGAATTAAAGAACTTGCATGTTTATGTTTCACATGTCAATGATTTCATTGTAACTATTTTAAAACTCCATTTATGGTATTGCAGGTTAATTGATCGGACTTAGATAGAGGGTCAAAATGGAATTAAATAGACTTGTAATTGCTCACCGACACAGAGACATTCTTGATGCTTTCCAGTAACAGTTATAATATTAAACGTAAGCTACGCAAGATGGAAGGTTAAAACTAGGTCTAGAGATGCAAATTGGTTTAAGAGATAGGGCATAATGGAAACAGAAAGTCCTAATATCTAACCAAGACTAGCTTAAAACAATGAAAGGAATGTAGAAGCATACCCCCCAAACTGAAGGAGGTTCCTTGAAATTTTGACTCCACTGAAAATCTTCCACCGATGCTGTCAAGGCACCATAATCACTAGCCGCCTTCATCAGTAGTTCAGAGAATTGTTTCTGCACAGATTAGAGAAATAAATTTTCAACTAAAGTTAGTTGTAAGGATATATGATAATATTAGAACCAATTTGTTCTTGCCCCCAAGATTAAATTTTGTAACTTCAATTGGGTAACTACGTGAAAGTATGAGAACAAAAAAAATTAAGATTTAATATGTTTGTGAATCCCTATAAATACGGAGAGTTTTGGTTTTAGTCCATATAAAAGAAAATTGTTGGTTTTGATACTAGTAAATTTTAAAAGTTTTGACATTGATCCCTATCACCATTTATTGCTAATGTGGCATGAATTTAAACATATCACATCACATGTAATCTCAAAGTGATTGCTAATGTATGTAGCATGTCTAGATGCATGTCACATCATCATTAAATGATGATAAAGACCATATTATAAATAAATAAATTTATAAGGACCAAAACCAACAAAAAAAAATTCAAAGACTAAATTCAAAATGTCATATTTTAAAGGACTAAAAACATATTTAAACCAAAAATTAATTATACCAATTGAGTTTCACTCCATGGTAGTACCATTGGACCACAGTGGTTCCAAATTATCGGAGCTCAAATATAAATTTAAGTATAATCCTTATACTTCAGTTTTAATTTTACAAAACATTTTGCACAAATCAACAGAGCAAACATTGAGAATAATTTAACGAACTCACGTAGCTCAGTAGCCGATAAAGCAGTGCATAAAATATTTTTAAGCATGTGTTTTTATCAACACAGGTAGTATAATAGTATTACAGATGCCAAACGACACTTGATTGACCTAGAAAGAGGTGAACTATTTTCCTAATTTCCAATATACAATGGATGGTGAAGCAAATAAGCCCATCAATGTGTAATTATAAATTATAATGGATACCAGAATTTTTTGTCTTATATCTAACAGCTTCAATTGAAGTTACTGTATCAAGTTTTTCCTGCAATGCTGCATTTTATATTTAACATGCTTTATTCAAGCAAAGTAATAAAATTTCGTATCAAACTATAGATTTCATCTGGCAAACACAAAATAAAAAAATGTATACCAATGAGCAATGCCACTAACAAAACGTAAAAACCCATACAAAAACACACATAACTGCCTATGCATGCCATTGGAAGGCCAACCAACAACCATTGATCAAATCAACTTCGAACAGATTTCTAGTGTATTTAGTTTAATGATAATTTAAGCCAACCTGATATTCTGCTTCAACGGGAATGCAATCAAGGGAATATGGCTGCTGCAAGCGAGCTATAATTCGATCCTGCCAAATTTTGCAATGAAATAATGTCAGAAAGGACATAATGTCTAGTTATATCAGGATCACTTGGGCCTCAACTCTAACTGCTGAACAGGAAAAGCAAACAAGAGGATAAGAAAGCATAAAATGAGACTAATGAAGAAATTCTCTTAATATTGACTAAATATTCACTAATTATGCCTCCCCTGAGGCATTTCATGGAATTTAGCCACTGATGCAACTGCTCCCCTCAATTGATAAATGTGAAAAATAATAAACTAAACCAGGGAAATCTGATTCTGATGCACTAAAGCAGTGGTAGCTAAAGTGGACATAATACAATACCTTGTTCTGAATAACATCTTTGAGAATAGTAGTAATCCTTGCCAATGTCTCAATCTTCTTTTTCATTTCACTCACATGAGTCAAATGTGCAACATTTTTGTCATCCTAAAATATCAAAAGAAGGCATTGGTTTTACTTGTGTTAGAATATTAATTCTTAGCAACTAGTAAGAAATCAGATTTGTTTAATCACCACCAGATGGTTCAGATCCATATACAACTGGAATGGCTATGGCTAACCTTTCGACCTTGAAGTTCAACTTGCAAATCTGCAATTTTTCTTTGAACAGTAGTCAGTTCTCTCAAAACCCTGATCAAGTCCTCACCCTTTTCCCCTGTTGTGGGGGATGAATTCTGAAGTCCTTCCTAGAAAGAGAGACAATAATATACCACAAAGTGCAGATTGGAGGATAATAGAGAGAAGAGGAGTGTTGGCAACACACTCTCTAACACACTTTCTACAATTGATTAAAATTCATTGAAAATTACAAAATCGTGAGTGGGGTTCATTAGATAAGTAGTGAGACCCACAAAATTTTGTGATTTCCAATAAATTTCAGCCAATAATAAAGAGTGTGTTAGAGAATATGTTGCTAGCATTTCTCAAAGAGAGAATGGTACTTGGGATGGGGTTGGTGACATGGAGAAACCAAGATCGGCTGCAATTGATAGAGCATCAGACATTCCCCCAATGCGTTTCACTGGCTTCCTCCCAACCCAACTCGATTCACTTGCCATTGACATTTTCAAATTCCAACACAAACAACAGCAGGTTTTTAATTAAAATTCCACCTGAGTTTAAAAAAAAAGTAAAATTAAACAGGCAAGATTATTTTATGAGCAATTATATAAGATTCTAACAATGTTTTTTCAAATATATATATATATATATATATTACATATAACATGGTGAGTATAGACACGATATGTAATGCGGCGGTACCTAAACCTAGATTAAATTTGATAAAACTCTAACCAATATATTAAGTAGCTGGGATCAATTTCGGGTAAATAATCATTCTTTTTAATAGACCACAAGTATCCTCCACAAAAGGCAATTTTGTTCAAACTGAATAGGACCACAATGGGTGGCAAAGCTTTCCCTTCAAATATTTAACACAGCTCTTTCCGGAAGCTATGGGATGCAAGAAAAGTAATGTTCCAGTGCTGATGTATTGAACTATATTCTCAGGTTCAAACTGACTTAAAAAAAGTGCAATCTACGGAGATTAAATTAGTAAACTAATAGGTACAGTCCCCAAACTCATTAAACAATTATATACCACCACCTAACAAAGCACTACGTTGAACCAGACCATGACTACAATAGGTCCAAACTAAATTTAACCAATGTAAAATCCAAGCAGAATCTCAGCTTAACATTCAGCTATATTTCCTAATCTAAAAATTAAAGAGAGAAAAGACACTAAAGAAATCACAAACATAAGACAAGACAATGATTTGATTTCAAACTGTTATGAGACTTTGTGAACTTTTTCCTTCGAATTGACCAGCTGACAAATTGTAAATAAGGGTTAGCTTAGCTGTCAATTTGATGTGTAAGCAATCTTGGCACAACAATTAGAGATGCTTCCATGTGATTAGGAGGCCACAAGTTCAAGTTGTGGAATCAACCTCTTACAGATATAAGCTGCCTACAATAGATCCGTAATGGCTCTGACCCTTCCCTAGACCCTGCCATGGCAAGAATTTTATAGCTCCAGGTTGCCTTTTTTATTGTCAATTCATTATGTGAGTTACAAAGGAACGTTCTACAAACAAAGGGGTTTTTCACTGCAAAAGGCTTGTGAACTGCTAACTGATGGGTCTGCTGCTGGGAAATATGGCTTGCTGCCAACTGTTGGACTGATTCCTCTGGTCTCTGTTAGCTTTGTTGCATAATGAATGTTCAAAGCAATGTTATTAAACTTGGTATGGCCATCGACTCAGCTGGGGCACTAGGTCACTGGTTCATTAGTTGAACCACAAGTATGTGGGTGCCATGCTCCATAACTCGTACTCAAAGCAAATAATTTCGTGACGAGTGCCAAACTAGCTACAAGCAAGTGTTCTTGATAATGGAGGAAATCACCAGATAATTTGTACCTGATAATAATATTTCTACTCTACTTTTTTTAATAATGTATGGAGTGTCCATCAAACATCCGAAAATTCTTAAAGGTGGTGGAAAAAAACAAACAAATGGTAAAGATAGAGTCTAAAAGGAGAAACTGGTAGAAGAAAAGTCCCTTGGAAGTATAAAATTGAAGCTCTAAATTAATGTATCAGTATATAGTGGTGAAGGAACATCGAAGTGTGAGTAGGCACAAATCACATTATCACCTGATGAAATGCGTATGTATTCCCGATCAGACGCAGAATGGAGAAGTGATTCAGCCTTCACCTATTTTCCTGACTTCAACGGCAACACGAAGAAGACGTTTCTTAAAGAAAAAACAAAAAATAAAAAAAATAATTAATTAAATTAACTGAACCACATCTACACACACCGTGTCACCTTTCTCTCCAAATTCCCTCCGGTTCACCTCCGCGTCAAGCACTAGAACTGCTTCAGAGAATCCGGTTGTTGAATATCATATCGACGGTGAACTGAAGGGGAAATTGTTTTCGGAGGAATTCGAAATTGACGGGAACTGGATCTAACTTGCTGGATTCATTGCCAAATATTAGTGGGCTCATTCATTTCATGCCACGGACTGGTCCACGAACCGTGCCCAACACTGGCCCAAATGTGCACCCCTTTTCCTTAAGATGAATCCACGGACTCCTGTGGCTTCTTCCATGCACACCGTTAGATCAAGTAACGTGGGAATGTAGTTCCCTTACGTGCTTTCGTTTTAAGGTATGAAAAATAATTTTTGAACTAGTCTACTTCGGAATATTGTATTTCTGTCTTTAGTATTATTTTTAAAAAATATTTTTAAGAATTATTGTTTTTTTATAATAATTTAATGATTATGTGTCAATTAATTTTAAATTAATATTAATGTAATTTTTAAAATAATTATTATAAAATTACAATATATTATGATATGGGAATGGATAAATGTATTAAACTATTTTATAATGTTATACATAATCTATTTTATTTTTTATGAATTAAAACATGCATTTTATTTATTTTTATTCTCATTTTGAAAAATAGAGTATATTATTTTAAAGAGAATTGAAGTTACTTTCTATAATAACTACATGTCTCCACGTTTCTTCTTCTACTTATTTTTTATTTTTATTTTTAAATGATTTCATAATATACTACGGGAGTATTTGGTATCAGAATTTTTTTCAGTTTTTTTTTCTGAATATGTCAAATTGGGAATGTTAATTTTATACTTTTTTATATTATTTAAAGAAAACATTACCGGTAAACATTAATTTTTCCAAATTATAAAGAAAATTTAAATGAAGAAATCAAAATCATGAAGAGTTTAATAATAACGCAATGTTATTCATAAATTATTGTTAGAATTATTTTATGTGTGATATTATAAAAATTAATAAACTTATCTTATATTATAAGTTAGGGTTTGATAATTATGTAAAATTATTTTAGGTTATCAATATATAACTTAATTTTTCAATCATAAAATCTCATTTTTTAAAATAAAAAAATATATTGATGATAATAATATTAAAATTTTAAATTTTGTATATATTATCTAAATTCATCGTGTGACCAGTCCAATGGTTTAATACAACTATACAATATAAAGTCTTAAAATAATTTATTTTTCAAATGTCATAAATAATTAAATTTCAATAATAATAAATATTTGCAGGATACTTATTGCAATTTTTAAATACAAAAAATTGTTTTAATTTTAATATATTAAATATTATATTTCTAAAATATTTTTATTATTTAGTTTTTAAAATTTCCAATATACTAATCAACAAATTATTTACAAATATTATATTGCAACATTTAGGAAATGTTTTAGTAAAAGCTGTAAAAAAAATTAAAGTAAAGAGAATGAAAAAATTTGTAATGTCGAAATTAATATATATATATATATTAAAATCACACCAACTTATTTATAATTTTAAAATATAAAAAAATATTTTTACACCAAAACTTATTCAAACCTATGATTAGATTAAACAATTATTTTTAAATTTTTCCTAATTTACGTAGAAGATAATATTATAATAAATTAGTTATAGATATTATTATTCATATAAATTATTTAGATTTAACTAAGTAAATAATTTACATAATAAAAACTTAAATAATTTATATAAAAAAACAAATAAATGTTGTATATATACTTAAATAAGAAATGGTTATTTATGTTAGGAACGAGTATAATCCAACAAAATTCATTAATTTAATATGTCCAAAATTAATTTAGACGAGTTTGAGTTATATCTTGGTACAAATTCATATTGGTATCTTATATTTTTTTAAAAGATATTTTTTTATTATTAATGATTTTTTATGATACCATGTGGGATTATCATCTTATAATAAATTAAATGAGAAAAAAATATTTATGTTAAGAATGAGCATGGTCTAATCAAATCTATTAATTTGATATGTTGAAGATTAATTTAGACAAGTTTGAGTTATATTTTGGTATCAAATCCATATTAGTATCTTATGTTTTCTTAAATGATTTTTTTTATTATTAAAGTTTTTTTCATGATATCAACCGAGATTAGCATCATATATTTTTTATAAAAAGTGTTTTTATTATTAAATTTTTGAACAAGTCTACTGGGAATATTATATTTCTGTCTTTAGTATAAGTTTTAAAAAATATTTTTAAGAATTATTGTCTTTTGAGAATAATTTAATAATTATGTGTCAATTAATTTAAAATTAATGTTAATATAATTTTTAAAATAATTATTATAAAATTATAATATATTACGATATGAGAATGGATAAATGTATAAACTATTTTATAATTGTATACATAATCTATTTTCTTTTTTATGATATAAAACATGCATATTTATTTATTTTTATTCTCATTATAAAAAATAGGGTATATTATTTTAAAGAGAATTGCAGTTACTTTCTACAATAACTACGTGTCTCCACGTTTCTTCTTCTACTTATTTTTTATTTTTTATTTTTAAATAATTTCATAGAATACTAAGGGAGTATTTGGTGTCAAATTTATTTTTTTCGAATATCTCAAATTGGGAATGTTAATTTTATATTTTTTGGTATATTATTTAAAAAAAATTACCAATAAACATTATTTTTTTTAATTATAAAAAAAGTTTAAATTACGAATCAAAATCACGAAGAGTGTCATTTATAAAAAATTAATAAATAAACATATTTTGTATTATGAGTTGGGATGGAAGATTGTGTAAAATTATTTAATATCATTAATATATATATATATATATATATATATATATATATATATATATATATATATAAAAAACTTAATTTTTCAATCATTATTTTTTAAATAAGAAAATAAATTGGTGATAACAATATTAAAATCTAAAATCTGCTATATTATCTAAATTCATCATCATGTAATAAAATGGTTCAATATAACTATACAATATAAAGTTTTGAAATAATTTATTTTTCAAATCTCATAAATAATTAAATTCAACAACAGTAAATATTTGCAGGATACTTATTACAATTTTTAAATATAAAAATTGTTTTAATTTAATATATTAAATATTATACTTCTAAAATACTTTTATTATTTATTTTTTAAAATTTTCAACATACTAATCAACAAATTATTTTAAAATATTATTATTGCAACATTTAAAATATGTTTTAGCAAAAGCTGTAAAAAAATTTAAAAAAAAAGAATGAAAAAAATTGTAATGTTAAAGTTAATATATATATATATTAAAATCACACCAACTTATTTATAATTTTAAAAAAATATTTTTATACCAAAAACTTATTCAAACCCATGATTTGATTAAGCTGTTGTTTTAAAACTTATCCTAATTTACGTACAAGATAATATTATAATAAATTAGTTATAGATATTATTATTCGTATAAATTATTTAGATTTAACTAAGTAAATAATTTACATAAGAAAAAATTAAATAATTTATATAAAAAATAAATAAATGTTGTATAATTTTAATTACTCTTGAATTTAATTATTCGTATATGCTTAAATAAAAAAAAATTATTTGTGTTAAGAATAATCCAACCAAATCCATTAATTTAATATGTCAAAAATTAATTTAGATGAGTTTAAGTAATATTTTGATACCAATTTATATTAATATCTTATTTTTTTAAAGATATTTTTTATTATTAATTTTTTTTATGATACCAACCGAGATTAACATTTTATATTTTTGTAGAAAGTGTTTTTTAATAATAAAAATATTTTTATAATAAGATACTAATTTAGGCTAGTATCATAGGAAAAATATTTAATAAATATTATTTTATGTAACAAGATATTGAATTTATAATAATATTATTTATTTTAGAATATATTATAAAATATGTTTAATTTAAGTTTTATATTTGATTTACTATATTATTTAATTATACATAATATTAAAATGAATAAAATTGTTCCACTTATTCCCGGTTAGTTTATTTTTATATCCCTGCTCCTCCGTTGTTGAACTTTCGCTCTCTCCACGGTTCATTACAATTTAAATTATAATCTCCCTTCCGCACGATCCTCGCGCTCCTTTATTGCCCTTTTGCTTTTCCAAAATCATCAATCCAAATCTATTATTCTTCATCCCATGTCGTATTTGGCTTTTCTTTTTTCGGTTTATTTTCTCAATTTTTATAATATTTTTAATACACTTAAAAGAATTGGGGTAACCATCACCCTCTAAGCTATCATTGTCATTGTACTCAAGTGCAAAATTAATAAAAATATATTAAGTTAAATTTGTTATAGTTAAATTCAATAATTATTCTTAAATCATCGTAATTATTGACAACAAAATATTAATACCCACAAATAAAATCCGTAACCAGATAGATAAATACATACATGAGTACATTGTATTTGTTTTGTTTAACGAATAATAGTAGAAATAAATATCAAGGTACTATGGAGTGAGTACTTACAAATATATTATAATAAAATTATTTAAATATAATTATTCAAGTAAATTTATTTGAATTTGTGATATTAAAGTGTTGTAACTTAATAACTCTAAATTTATGAGATTGATTTATTTTAGTTTGTTATTTGTTTTTCGGACATGTAGGTTGAAATATTTTAATATATATATATAGTTTCTAAATTAAAATATCTTATTAGTATAAATATGTAAAATATTTGAAAAATAACAATTTTAACTTTTTAACTATTTTAAAAACTATCATAATAACTAAAAACTAAAAACTATAGTTAAAATGCAACCGTTAACATTGGGATTTCTAATCACATATAGCAGCCTAGAAGGTAAAAAACAAAAGTTTTCTTTAAATACGGGTAAATAAATAATATCTAAACATATATTTATATCATATGAATACGAGTTGAGTACAAAGAAAAGTTACGTGAACAAGTTTCTAAATATCGTTAAGAGATATATCCACATTTAAGAGGTATTAAAATTTAAAGAATTAAAAAATTATGTATATTTATTTTTTTTAAGATTTTTATAATGAAGATTTTATAATTTAAATTTTAATAAATTTTTACATCATAAGAATTTCCAAAATTTAAGAAGACTTTATAAATTTATAAATCTAAAAAGTTGCAAGACATTTTTAATAAACATTCAAATTAATTTTTGTTATTTTTTTTTATTGTACATCTTCATTTCAATTATTAATACAACACATATAACAATAACTATCATCTATAAAAATATTAAATTTCACACCATATGAATCATTGTAAATATTTATAAATAATATTATTTGTAAAAAGACATTTAATTTTTTAAGTTTTTGTAACAATAGATAAAAAAACATGAAAAAACTCACAAATCAAAATATTACGTTTATCGTATAAATTAAAATTAATGTATATATTTCAATTTTAAAAATCTTCTTTATCTATCCTTTTTCACAAACAACTAAAAACTCGATAAAATTCAACATTATTACATTTAAAAAGTCCCGGTAGCAAGGTTTTAAATTTTAAAACCTATAAATAAAAAATGTATGCAAGTTGAACTTCAATCCAATTCAAATAGGATTAATCGATGTATATCTATATATATATATATTATATCAAACTCAACCCATTACGACCTCAATTTTACTTGAATGCAAAGAGAAAGTACTAGGGAAAAAACACAGATTATTTTCCTATTATTGGGATGAAAGAAATCCAGGCAATTAGTTATTATATTAAAAAAAAAAGCATTTTTGATAAATATTGTCTTTAATTGAAGTTAATTTTGCCTTACCTATCCGACACACAATGATGTTGTTGGAACAAGAAATCTGGCGTGCCAAATCCAATACCCGTTACTTTCTTTTCTTTTTAAAACAAGTTACTAAAAACAAGAAATGGAAATCAATCGTAATTTGCATGTGATAATCGAGATGAGATTCTACTTTTTCCCTGTTTTTTGCTTAAGTATAGATGGGCGAAGAGAGTGTGATAGACCCCCGCAGCCTCTTTTGACCGCGACCCCCAAAAACCTAGTAATTAGTGCCGAAAACGGGGCTATTATCGTCCCTCCCCTCAACGCAGCGTTTGGCAACCAATGTCTCGATTCGCGACTACTCCCCAAATATTCAACCCCCCTGCAAACGCTGCCTCTAGATTCTAGGGTTTCTCTTTCCCCCCTTCCATCTCCCACTCTTAATCCGTGCGAACCTCATCGGAGCCAATGCAGCTTCTCCACTCCGACGAAGCCGCCACCGAGCGCCTCGACTCTCCGGACAATCCCGATGAGCCCAACGCCGCCTCCGATTCTCTCGACTCCGGAAATGACGACGGCGCGGCTCTCGACGTCACCGGAAAGAGCGTCGAGTTTCCGGAGGCGGAGAACGCCGACGACTCCGTTGAGAGCCTCTACATGTACAAGAACGTCTACAGTCTCATTCCGAAGTCGGTTTCGCGCCTCTCGCGGTTGCGAACGCTGAAGTTCTTCGGAAATGAGATTAACCTGTTCTCTCCTGAGTTCGGGAACTTGACGGCGTTGGAGTGCTTGCAGATTAAGATATCCTCGCCTGGGATTGGAGGCTTGCCGTTGCACACGCTCAAGGGTTTGAAGGAGCTCGAACTTTCCAAAGGCCCTCCCAGACCTTCGGCTTTTCCCATTCTAACCGAAATTTCAGGTCTTAAGTGTTTGACCAAACTTTGCATTCGTCATTTCTCTATACGGTTAGTGTTCGCTCCTCTTGTGCTATCACTTAAAATTGTCTGAATTATGCTTGTTTTCACTCAATTGTGGTTTTAGATTACAAACAGCGTGATTGGTGGAGCATTAAGATTTGTGTGTGTTTTGGAACTTCAGATACCTTCCTCCGGAAATTGGATGCTTGAAGAACCTGGAGTATCTTGATCTTTCGTTCAACAAAATGAAGACGTTGCCGGTGGAGATTAGTTATTTGGAAAGCTTGAGATTAATGAAAGTTGCAAATAATAAGTTGGTGGAACTGCCGTCAGCCATGAGCTCACTGTCAAGGTTGGAAAGTTTGGACCTGTCGAATAACAGGTTGACTTCGTTAGGGTCTCTTGAACTTGCCTCAATGCAAAGGCTTCAGAAGTTAAATCTTCAGGTACCTAGTTATGATTTGTTCAATCGGTGTTGTTCTTCTATCGTGCTGTTCTGTCCAGTATCTGTGTTCTTTTTAGATGGGGTTTTGCTGTTTCTGACTTTGCTAGTTCTTTCAATACGTTGAAGCTAATTTTGTTTAGTTTAAAATGCACTCATATAATGGAAGAAATGTATTCTTACACTCTTGATGCGTTGCATGAAATTTTTTGGTGTCTATGATAGTTGTTTTAAATTACATCTTAAGGTCTGTGTAAGTATAAACTTGTTTTGGTTTGTTAGATAAGCTTTTTGGTCTAAAATATGTCTATCTGAAAAAATTACCAACAGTACACCCCCACTTTGGCTGATTGCGTGTCCTAGTGTCTGATATGCAATCTTTGTACTGTTTCCTTTGCTTGAATTGGTGTTTAATATGCATTTAATTTGGTGGTATCTGACAGCGTTTTACATGGAGGGACCGCATTGAAGGTGCCTCTGTGCATCCAAGGTATTGATTTTGTAGCTGTAGCTTGCATATGAAACAAACGAGAATGATTCTGGGTGTATGTGGGAGTGCACTATTACTTCTGTGTTATTAAGTTCTAACTATATAATTTAATGTTTTGAATTTTTGAAAAGAAAAAAATCCTATGATTTTCATATGCCTAAATAGCTCTTAACATATTTTATGTATATTTATTGTTCAAGTACAACAAGCTGCTCGGAAGTTTTCAAATTCCTTCATGGATATGTTGTAATATGGAGGGAAATGATGGAACTAGATGTAAAGATGATTGCAGCAGTTCTTCTGTTGAAATGGATCTCTATGAAAGCAGCTTTCAGGAAAATGATGAAACCCTTTCTCACAGTGAGGCTTATAATGCATTTCCATCTTTGGTTTATTCCCCCTCATCTAGTGTTTGCTCTTCCCTTTTGCAGTGTGAATGATTGAGTTCATGTATTTAGAGCTAAGTACTCTTCTATGAATTTGCAGGTCCTCATAATACCTCATCAAGCATGTTAACAAGCTCCTCATCTAGCAGCAGATGTTTTGCAGACCAGAAGTCAGGTAAACGGTGGAAACGGCGACATTATTTACAACAGAAAGCTCGTCAAGAACGCTTGAACAGCAGTAGGAAGTGGAAAGCTTTAGATCATGACCAGTTGTTGAGCAAGAAGATTCACAGAATTTCTGAACCAGGAAATCATGACAGGCTTTCTTCTGAAAGTTGTGCAGAAATTGTATCAGAGAATGAGAGGAGCCTGGATGATAATAATAAAAGAATATTATCTGAACGAGCAGTAAATGACAATGTAATTGATAATGTTAACAATGATGAAGTAATTATTGAAAAGCACTTTTCTCAGGAAGATTGCTGCACTACCGAAAGTGAAGATGAAAAAGATGCATCCTTATGCTCCTTAGAGAACAGGCAAAGTGAACAAGACGAAGCATCATGTTTAGAACTTTTGAAGGTTGTTTCTAAATCAAAGAGACATTTGGATCGGGATCTTGATAATCCTAAACCATGCAAGTCTAGAAAATCAATTAGTGCTAGTTCATTATTGTCTTGCAAGTACAGCAAGATCTCATTTTGCGGCATTGAAGACCATCTATCAGATGGCTTTTATGATGCAGGACGAGATAGGCCATTTATGCCTCTTGAGAGTTATGAGCAAAATCAGTTTCTTGCTTCTCGAGAAGTCATCCTTTTAGACAGGTTTTTATACTAATTATTACTTTATTAGTAGTAGCAGACTAGTAGTATTTGGTACACTGGTCTTTTCCTAATATAATTGGATTGTTTGTTATCTTTCAGAAAAAGGGATGAAGAGTTGGATGCTGTTATGCTAGCTGCTCAGGCATTGGTCTGTAGTTTGAAGCAGTTAAATGGTTTAAACCGACATGGGAAGGATGTGGTTGATAACCTGCTGATGGCATCGCTGCTTGCATTCTTTGTATCGGATCATTTTGGGGGCAGTGATAGAGGTGCTATTGTAGAAAGGACACGGAAATCTGTGTCTGGTTCAAACTATAATAAGCCTTTTGTCTGTACATGCTCAGCTGGAAGCAGCACCAGTGTAAGTGCTTCCACTGAACCAGTTGTAAACACCATAGAAGATATCACTCTTTCTAAGATGTGTGAAAAATCTCTCGACTCTTTAAAAAAAAGGCGAAATTCAATCATAGTTCCAATTGGCTCTGTGCAGTATGGTGTATGTAGACATAGAGCTCTGCTTTTTAAGGTGATCGCCGTTACATGTTCATACTATAGTTTTTCACTTTTGTGAATATATTTTGTGCTGTATCTTTTCAGTTTTTGTGCCTTATTTGATGATCTAATACTAGTTGATTTGTTTTACAGTATTTATGTGATCACATGGAACCACCAGTTCCTTGTGAGCTTGTCAGGGGTTACCTGGATTTTTCACCACATGCCTGGAATATTATTCTGATTAAGAGGGGTGCTACATGGGTTCGAATGCTGATTGATGCTTGTCGACCTCATGATATAAGAGAAGAGAAAGATCCTGAATACTTTTGCAGGTATGTACCGCCTCTGAGTCAAAAGTGGATGTGGAACACCTTTTCTTCTTGTAAAACACAGTTTGACTTGGTATTATATAGTATTTTCTCATATTTATGTTGCTTTCACTTGAGTTGGCTATATTTAAGATTAATTTTGCATGTTAATGAAGCTTAGTTATTCTTGATTTCATGTTGAAATATAGCTTTTGGTATTAGTTCTATTCCTGTTATAAATTTAGTATATGTTAAATAATCATCAATCATTTGGCATTTTAGAACTTAAATTGATTTTTGAAGATCTTATATCATATTGTAGCACGTAAAGAATATTGCTTATGGTTTAAAATTACTAAACTAAAACCAGAAAACCTGGCTCCAATTTTAGTCCAGATATTTATGTAATATCTTCATAGAACCTAACCTTCTATAATTAAAGAATATGACTGAATATGATAGATTTCTCCAAATTCAGTCTCAGTGCATGTTTGGATTAGGTGTTCAAACATACTTTTGAAAGTCAGCATTACATTTTGTGTAATTTTTTGTTCAATATCTTTATGGTATAAAACTAAATGAATATTAGTAACTTTGAATATCATAGTTTTTGCACTGTTGGATAAGGTGTTTGGTCTGCATTACGTTTGCAATGATGAATAAAATTTAGACCCAACATGTGCATTTTTGGTAATTGATAAGCAGTGGCAGAATTCCTCTTGTTAAGTAAAATTTCTTACTTAACACTAAGAATTTATTCATCATCCAAGAACTTTATTTAAATTTGATTTCTGTGAATTTATATCGGGTTATTGAGAGTCTGATGACTTGGATTCCAGGTATGTACCTCTTAATCGAACCACAATCCCTCTATCATCTAGAGGAAGTTCAGGTCCTGATTGTTCTTTTCCATCTCTCAATACTTGTGATGAACTTGAGACAAAGGCTTCAACTACTTTAGTTAAATGCAAATTTGGATCAGTTGAGGCTGCAGCTAAGGTTTGTAATAAACATATTGGCCATGATTTGTTCCACTTTCCTCTTGTTATTTAAATTGTTGTTGTGATTATTTGGATATAATATTATGCACTCTATACATATCTTGTGTGGTATTGTAGGTGCGCACTTTGGAAGAGCAGGGGAGTTCGGCAGACAAAATAAAAATTTTTGAATATAATTGTTTGGGAGAAATTAGAATTCTTGGTGCTTTAAAACACCCCTGCATAGTGGAA